>PVLA01001872.1:0-279066 GCA_004027455.1 Hydrochoerus hydrochaeris
AAAGGAAAGATCTCTTAAAAATAACAAGGAAACAGGCAGTAACAATACAAAGGCTAGAAGATGACAAGAGAATCTACAATTTAAGAATAAGAAATGTGAACGAAGAAGCAGGAATACATACAGGCAAATTACAAAGGCTATTCATGGAAATAATTAAGGAAAACTTCCCAAGCATGGGAAAAGAAAATGACATTCAGTTGTGTGAGGCATACAGAACTCCAGCCACCTACAACCAAAGCAGAGCTACACCCAGACATATAATAATCAAGATACCAGAAATTCAATATAAAAACAGAATATTAAAAGCCATCAGAGAAAATAAACAGATTACCTATAAAGGTAAGCCCATCAGAATCACGGCTGACTTCTCAACACAGACCATCAGATCAAGAAGAGGTTGGGGCGAAGTGTTTCAAGCCCTGAAAGAAAATAACCTCCAGGCCAGACTGATGTACCCTGCAAAACTGTCACTAGAAGTTGATGGAGAAACAAGATGCTTCCATGACAAAGAGGAACTGGGGGAGTTTGTGACCACCAATCCAACCCTACAGAGAATACTGAAGGACATTCTAGAGAGAGAGAAAAAAACCCCAGGATTTTAGGAACAGTGGCAGAAAGGCAGGAAGTAGAATGAAGGAGAAAACTAGACAAACAAAGGCAGAAAAACAGCATAGCAGAAATGAGGCAGAGAAGGATAACTAGAATCTCTAACATAGATGGTCTTGGCACGCTATATTGTAAATAGTGCACCAGGATTTAAAACCCACATTACCCACATTACTCTGCTTAGATGTATTATATTCTGTTCCAGTCATTTTTTACCTGTACTAAATTTGAGGGCACAGACAGTAATCCCGAAAATAACAGGATATAGTTCGGTAATCATCCTTAATTTCCTATTAACTTAATCTAAAGCTCTGTAAAACCTACACTGTTTTACAATGACTGATTGTAATCGAATCTGGTTTGTTGGATCGCTGTTTTGTATTGATAGACTTTAGTCAAAGCTGTTATGATTGATAATATAAAGTCTGAGAGTATAGGCAACTGCACTTAAATGGTAAGATCCACTAGAATATTCACTATGGTTTATTACCTGCCTGTGAAGTTTGATACTGTCTACAATGTTTTATTTTTACTAATATTGTTATGTACTGTTATATTCAACTATACTGCTATATTCAATTACGCCTGATGATATAGACAATTCTGTTGAAGATAACAAGACACAACACAGTGATCATTGTAGATCACCTCGTACTGTGGTTTTATATGACTTTTTGGTTTCATGTTTTTATAGGAATTTGTTTTGTTTTGTCTTGCTAAGTTTTGTTTTTCCCTCTAACACAGAAAGGATAGAAATACATGTAGAGGTTCATGCATGGATAGCTGTTTACACTCATACTGTTTGAATATCTACTTTGTATGCTTTAACTTTGTGTGCTTTGTAAATTGAACAACTATTTCTAAGAGGACAATATTTAATCTATCAACTAGTGATTTCTTATTGTTTATCTTTTTTTTGGGGGGGATTCTGTATTACCTCTACCCTTTACATGCTTTTGTTTCTCTTTAAATAAAATTTAAAAAAAAAAGAAAATTATGATAAAATCAGGCAGTGGAATATCATGCAATCGTTAAAGCAATTAAGTCTAGCTATGGAAAGGTAATCAGAGTTAAGACTTTAGGATTACAAACCAAAACAAAAACATCCCTGTAGCTCACAGTGTATGGTACTATTCCACTTGTATTTGTATGGCCGAATAATGTAACCATGGAATATGTAGTGCTGTGCTGAGAAAACATTTTTTCACAATGTGTGAGTATAAGTGCTGCTTGAAGTGCTATAATTCCAAGGAGGTAAAGAAGGAAGACCGAAGGGAAATTTTAGAATTTTATTTCATGTAAGTTCATTTGTTCACTATAATAGATATGTCTTAACTGATACAGCACAAGACAATGTGGGTAAAGCCTGAGGAATGAGAACCTGGGGAAAATATTTACGGATGACCACTGCTAGCAGCCTTGCTAGGGCACGAGCTGCAGGGAGTCCTTGCCACAGCAGTCAGTGGCTGTGATTTCCAGAGCGGTGACCACCCAGGGACCTGCTCGGTGACCCTCGCCACCACCCCAGAAGCAGGTGTTGCCAGCTCCGTCTTCTAGACGGGACATTGACAAGCACAGAGGTTAAGTCAGTTGTCCAAGGTCAAGAGCTGAATGACACAGAACAGGGATTTGAATGTGGGCGTCTGGTCCAAAACCTGAGCTATTTTGGTACACAGTAATGGGTAAGAAATACTGCAAGTCAATTTGAGAAAAGAAAGTTACTAGTATGGAGAAAAATAGCCAAAAACCCCAAACTGTTTGACCTTATGATAAAAAAGGTCTGTTTTCAAATAACAACTACAAAGAATAATTCACTGGTAGTGAGCATATGGGAACTAAACCCCCGCTCTGCCATGTACTCTCAGTGAAATAAAAAAAAAGTACCTCCTTGGCACTGAATCCAGGAGCACGGAGCTACTTCCCTCCTCTTTCTTTTTTTATTTTGAGGCAAGGTTTCTCTAAATTGCCCAGGTAATCCTCCTGCCTCAGCCTCCCCCTCAATACAGCCTATGTGCTAAAACTTACACAATAGGTATCAATTTGTAACATTTATACATTCTTTGACTCGGCAATTCTCTTTCTAGAAACTTATTCCGAGGACACACCTGGCTGA
The DNA here is from genome assembly GCA_004027455.1 of Hydrochoerus hydrochaeris. Taxonomy (NCBI): domain Eukaryota; kingdom Metazoa; phylum Chordata; class Mammalia; order Rodentia; family Hydrochaeridae; genus Hydrochoerus; species Hydrochoerus hydrochaeris. The sequence goes on from PVLA01001872.1 coordinate 2,720, forward strand.
GAGAGTGAAGATGTAAATATGCAAGGATTCCTACTGTCTGGTGAAAATTTCAGCTACAAGTATTACATGTAAATATATTATCTCTACTCCTGTACCCATGGACATAGGAACACTGGATATCTCTCGAGAAAAACCTGCACTCTCTACATTGTTTTAAATACTATGCGTGTATTAACTTCTGTCAACAGAACTGGCACACAGTGACGTTTTCATTTTACATCCAGAGTTTAGTGCCCACCGAGTGTGATGAGGCTCAGAGCAAAGCAGTAGTTTTTAGTTGTTGTTTTTGAGGCAGGATCTCGCCATGCAGTTCAGGCTGGCCTGGAGCTCACTTTGTAACCCCAGCTGGTCTCAAACTTGCAATGATCCTCCTGCCTCAGCCTCCCGAGCACTAGGATTACAGGGGTGCACCAGCACACCTGGCTCAAAGCAGTGAGCGAAGGCCTGTGCCCTCTTAGATTAGATGCTATCAGACAGCCACTGAACATCAGGACTCTGGGGCTTAGTCTTACTTAAAACTTCTTTTATAAAGGACAAGAATTCCACATTTTAGTGAAATGGTGAGTCTACCACTTTAGTTAAATTATCAAATGTAAAAAAGCTTTCTGACAGGCAAAACCTATTTCTAAGCTCATACAACAGTCTGCTATCACAGGAAAGCGTCTGTTATTTGAGCTTAGGAACTAGCAAACTTTTTCTGCAACAAGCCAAACAAATCTTTTAGGCTTCACAGGCTGTGTGGCCTCTGAGGCACTGACAACTCTGCCACTGTGGTGGGAAAACAGCAACAAACATACGTGAACCTGCCGGGGATGCAGCTCAGCAGCACAGCTTCCGCCTGGCAAGGGCGAGGCCCCCAGTTTCATTCCCAGGACCCGCCTCCCTAAATGTGAACAAGAAGCGACCACTGTGTCCCAATAAACTCATTTTCTGAGGGGGAGGGTCCCAGGAATGGAACTTAGGCCCCGGCATTTGCCAGGCAGGCGCCTGTGCTGCTGAGCTATATCCCTGGCCCAAAACTCAGTATCTTTTTTTTTTCCATTTTTAAAAGTACTTGGTGGGTCAGATTCGGCCGTAGGCTATAGCCAACCCCTATTCAGTCGACTGGTTTGAGAGGTGACCTCTTTTTTTTGCGTTTGGTGCTGGAGGATCCAACCCAGGACCACCAAGCTGCACCCCTAGGTCCTCGGACCTCTCCCCCTTCCCCGTCATGAAGCCGTGTGACCGTACCAGTGGCCACCACCCCTCCCACCACATCTTTAGGCCCCTCGACCACAAATCCACAGGAGCCCGGGGCTGGGCTCCATCCTCCAGTGGAAGGGAACATGGATCTGACAGGAGAGGTAGCAGGGAGTGGTCCAGAAATGCCTGAAGGGCTGCGGCTGAGCAAGGCTAAGGCTGCAGAAGCACGCAGGGGACTGAGGAGGACATGGGCTCAGCAGGCATTTGTACTCTGCTGGCTGAGAGCAGCAGTGGTGAGGGGGCTGATAGACAGACAGACAGCTCCTGGACCTCACAATGCAATGCCTACACCACGGACCCCTCCCGGAGGAAAGCAGTGGCCTAAGGTGACGCTCACTCGCCCACCCAGTTCTTCCCCTTTAAGCAGCGTAAACATGGGGGGAGAAAAAGTTGAGCTTAGAAAATCAACAATGCGGATAGAGGAAAATATAAATGGGTGGAGGAGCTGTCAGAGACCCCGAGCCCCAGTGGGGCAGTGCACTGATCTTGCCTAATGCTCCAGGAGAGAGACAAATGGCCAAGATACCATCCACGTTGCTTTCGTCGTGAATTATTTACTCCAACAATACTTACTGAGAACCAACTAAATACCAGGCATTGTACTGTTTAGACACAAACATTGTCATAGTGTCTTTTCAAAACTGCCTATTAATAGAATGCATTTGAATTACAGACATATGGAAGCATTCTGTGTATTTTTAAGAATCTTTTAGGTGCCCTAATAAATTACTAATGCTCATGAGGTTCTTATTTTAGTTAAATCTTTTTTTTCCCCCAGATTAGCAGCAGGCTCCTAGTGAACAGATCTGCTGGTTTTTCTTTTGCAGACCGACGTATACTGTGCGTGAGTACAGGTCTACAGGGTGGTGCACTGTGGGTCTGCCCATGTTCTAGGAAGTTGGTTCTACAGCTGACCCATCAGGAGAGCCTCGGAGGGACAGCTTCTGCCCTGACTCAGCCCATCTGGCCCTCTCTTCCGCTTCCCTCAACAGGAAGCAGTTTTCTGTGTAAGCACTGGCGCTGCCCGGAGGTGCCCAGACCTCTGATGCGCAGCTACTTACGGCGAAGGGGTGGTAGGGGGCAGTGGGGGGAGCCCCTCGGGGCCCTGCTGGCGGAGGCAGCACAGACAGTCCTGTTGAAAAGATGCCAAGTGCGCTGAGGTTCAACCCTGGTATCAGATTGGCTTGTTGCTGGGAACAGAAACGGAGAACACAGATGAGGGGAGGAGACCGGGGAGGCCCAGCTAGGCTGGGTCCTTCTGTCTGGAGAACCAGCATCTCCCCCTCAGCTCTGCCCTAGCCTGGGGACCTTTCCCCCCTGTGCTGCGGGTGACACCCAGTCCCGCCTGACCACTGACAGCGCTCGCTCGTTCAAAGCTTCCCTGCAGCCTTGGCAGCGCCTGCCTATCTTAACCTGGGGACCCGCGCCTCCTTCTCAGTCTCTCTCCTGCCAACTCCTCATTCCCGCCCTGCTCGGTCTGGTTCCCTAGACACCCCACACTCTCTCTCAGCCCTGGCTTTCCCCCGGAAGCTTCTCTCCCACCTTGCCCAGTTAAGTCTTCTCCCGGGTCCCCTTGTGCACGAAGCCCTGAAGATCTCAGCCCGAAGGCACTGGCTGTGCTCCCCTAAAAGCTGAGCTGTCCCCTTAGAACAGCACTGATCACATGGAGCTTCCATCAGCTGCTCACGCTCGTCTTTCGCTTTGGACCGTAATGTCCTCAAGGACAGAGGCGGTTTTGCCTCACTTTGCATCTCAGTGCCTGGTACATAGTAAGTACTCAATAAATATTTGTTAAAGGATACAGTGAAAACAAATTGGGAACTAACGTTTATTTCCCTAACTAACCACGTACAGAGCACACCCTGCCTCAGGAGACCACAGTGGTAAACTCCACTGTCCAGGTGAGGTGAGGAGGGCTCACAACCTCGGTCTCTTCATCACACAGCTCCAGCTTCATGATGGTCTTGGCTGCTTACGTCACACCTAAACCCGATGGGCAGAGGTGAGGCCCCACTACGCAGCCCATCTGGCCCTCTCCTCTGCTTCCCTCAACAGGAAGCAGTTTTCTGCCATTTCCTACTTCATTCTCTGCGGCCACAGGGTCCCATCGCGTGCCTTCTTTGAGAATGGCTGTACTGGAACAAGAGAACCGGGGTCCTCCACCTCTGCCCCATTTGCTGTGTAAGACCTGGGGATTCTGTGATTCGTGTTTGAGCACAGCTTTGGTACAGACATGAATGAACCTAAGTGATATGCTCTGCTAATGGTATTTTGAGCACCCAGGCCCTTTCAAGCATTTCCAGGTATGCAGGGAAAGCTTGTAAGATGTCAAGAGCCCAAACAAGGAGAATCAACTGCATGGCATGCCCATAAGAACAGCACTCTGGAAACTGAGACAGAAAGACCACGAGTTTGAGACCAGCCTGGGCTTCATGGAGAGTTCCAGGTCAACTTGGGCTACTACACCGCAAGACCCTGCCTTACAAGAAGTATGTCCAAACACAGGGAGAAGCCCACACTGTTGTCTCCTCCTCCACCTTCCTCATCCTGTCCCATAATACGAAGTGAGTGAGCTATTCAGGTAGGGACTGGAGTGATGGAGGGGACAGAGTGCTGAGCAGGGTGAAGGACACTGGGAAGGACTTCAGTGGGGGAGCTGGGGTGTCCCACAGAGCTCTTTATCAGCCTTTCCTCCTCTGCCCAGTGCTGCCAGCTCCAGAGCCTGCCAGTCACCTGCAGGGATAGGGGTGGGTAGAGGGTCTGGCGGGAACAGCAGGCCACGCATCAGTACCGGGAAGGGCTCAGCATGGCGCCAGGCTGCTTTCATGTCTCTTAGACGTTACGGAAAGTAGATGGAGCCTAGTCTGCTGAGGACCAATTCTTTTTGAGATTATTTGGAACACAAGACCAGTGTCTCCCCATCATGTAGTGGGAATTAGGTAGCAAGAACAGGAAGGACAAACCCAAACTAGTCTGCTAGGAGTACTAGTGAGTGCTTTGGGGTGGCAATGTTTATTAGGTGGTCTAAAAGTGCAGGTCAGCAAATCAGAAGTGAATTTTAAAGCACATACATATAAATCTAAAAAGTAACAGGACGATATTACTGAAAGTAGGGGAGCAAAATCCTACTTTCCTAACCTACCAGAGATTTTAATTTTTGTAGATAATTTCCTAATCTCTTTTTTTCTAATCATATTATTGATTAGAAAATCGTATTATTGATCCATATTATTTTATACGATTTATAACTCCAGTCTGACTTTTTTCTTAATAAATGCTGTATCATAAGCAGTTTCTCATTGTAAAGTCTTCAAAATTATTATTTTAATGGCTTCACACTACTGCATCCAGGTTTGTGTCGATCGTAATTTCTCAGTTGTTTCCGGATGGTTCTCGTGTGTTTACGCTAGGATCTCAGGGCAACTCTACCCACCCACTGGAAGGCAGCCCCTGCTGAGCTCAGCGAGGCTCGGGTGCTCCCCGGAAGCACACAGAGGCGCGGGAGCAGCGCGGGCACTCACATGAACGGCCAGCATGTCGTTTTCAAAGGCCTCGCGCAGCTTCTTCATGATCTCCACCTCAGCACTGGCGCAGGCTTCCACCGTGCCCTTCACAGTGATGGTTCGCTCGGGGTTGTAGATGCTCAAATCCTGCAAACTGGCCAGCGGGAAAAAGAGATTATGTTCCAGAAAAATCTCAAGCAAGTTTTGGCAAATTTCCTCCTCAGAAAACTCCGTATCTTACTAGGGATTGAGATGGTGTCCAATGGGGAATGTTTTATGGGCAATAATGTATTCGTTTTTGTTGATGATGGAGACAATTACATCACTTACGATTGTATTCTCACTCTAGGGAAAACCACGGGAATGAACTGGGCCCATCACAACTATTCATTACTGGACACCAGCTGAAGGGGGTGCTTACGATGAGATTGTGATCTTGGTCCCCGTCTCGTGCTCAATTTTCTTCAAATTTCTGCCTTCTTTGCCAATCAATCTTCCAACCAAGCCATTGTGGGCCAAGATTTTCAGAGGAATCTCTTCAGCTCTAAAGAAGAGAGGGGCGATTATTTAACACTTTGGAGACACGTGATAGCCACATTTCTCTCATGAATGGAAGCCAAGCTGTCCAGGCACCACCTGGCCACGGGCGCCAAGTGGGGAGGCCAGGGCCTCACCACGCGCAGCTCAGGAACTCTGATCAACACAAACTGAAACCAAGATCATTCTAATTGGTCAGAAGTGGGTCCACAAGGCAAATCTGGCCAAAGAGCTATGAATTAGAAATAGAGATATCCTATAATCCAAGAATCCCACTTCTAGATCTGAAAGAACTGAAAACAGGTTTTATTTACTTATTTATTTAATTTATTTACTTTTTTGGTACTGGGGATCGAACTCACAACCTTGTACTTGCCAGGTAGGCGCTCATGCCGCCACTGAGCTAAATCCCAGGCCTGTAAGTTTTTAAAAAAGAACTATTTACAAAGCCCATGTTCATGGCAATACTATTCACAATAACCCAGAGAAACAGCTCAAAATACCCATCAGCAAATAAATGGATAAACCAATGTGGGATATATATATATATATATATATATATATATATATATATATATATATATATATATATATATATAAACTTTTCCTTATTTAGAAAAAGAAAAGAAAACCTGGTGGTGTGCTATAATACGGACAGACCTCGAGGACAGCATATCTGAGTGAAATAAACAAGTCATGAAAAGACAAACACTTATCTAAGGCACCTTCAGTCGTCAAATTCATAAAGACAGGAAGTAGAATGGTTGTTTCCCAGAGGTGCAGAAAGAAGAGGGAGAGTTAATGGGTGCAGAACTTGAGATCTGCAAGATGAGAAACTCTGGACATCTATTCCACAACCATGTGAATCAGTGCACATAAACACTACGGAACTAAACACTTAAAAACGGTTAAGAAGACAGATTTTAAAGATGACCTCTTTTTCAAGTTCGGAGGATTATTCTGTGGCAACGCAAGATCTGAGTCACCACAACTGTCCTGCCAGCACCACAGTAAGGAAATCGAGGCAGCCAAATGTACCCGTCTTTGAGCCCAGGATTCAACATGGCTGGAGTCATGTTAACTTTATGTGCTATGTGACAGTCATTTATTTTATTTTCTTGAGGCACGGTCTCACTTCATAGTGCAGGCTGGCCTTGACCTCTGTGTAGCCCAGACTGGCCTCAAATTCACAGCTCCTGCCCTGCCTCAGCCCCCAGCATGCTAGGATTTCAGGCCACCGCACCTGGCTTTTTTTTTTTTTTTTTTTTTTATTACTCGCACCAATCATGTATTCTATTACTGGACACCAAGAGCAGCTCATAGTCACGTCACCAGTGTCTCAGAATAAACAGGGTGCTTGAAGGAACTCAACTAGGTTACAACTTTTAGAGGCGGGGCTTCTGTCAGCTTTGTCCACTCTGAGTTTGAGCACACAGAATAGTGCTGGGATGCAGCAGCTGCCCAGTACCTGTTTGGTGAATGAATGCCAGGAGTTCTGAATTCTGTTCTCCTGCATCTTTTACCTTCCACTCTTCTCCCTCTCTGAGGCCGTGTCAGGTCCACTCGAAGTCCTTTCCTGTCCCCTCAATCCTGGATTAGGGCCTCTAGTTACACAGACACAAAGTGCTGTGTTTTGGGGTGGGGCACTAATCACCTGCACTTCCTTACTCACAAGTGTAATTATTTGCTTAATGCGTGTCTCTCCCCCTGGAATCCAAGTGCCACCAAAGCAAGGCTGGGTCTTCCTCATGGTTGCATTTTCAACACCAAGCCAAGTGCTTACTTAGTGTGATGCAGACACCTGGAAAAGTTTATTTCAAAGACATTCAAACTCTTATCTTGGCTCTACTTAAAAACATTAAAAACCCAAGTTAACAAATCAGCCTTTTTGACTCCTTAGAATTTTGTAGGTTGCTTGTATCTAGGTCAAAGGGCCAAGAAAGGTGTTTTCATAAAGCCCTCAACAATTTGGAAAGAGAAGGTCTCTCCTCAGTTTGTTTTTATTTTTAAATTTTAAAAATTGTTTTTACCCTGTTTAAACAATGGCCTTTGTTGGCATTCCAGAAACCCCAAATAGAGCAACTAATGCATAAATGAAAGATTAGAGTCTCATAAAATTTCAGAATAATTTTGCAGTGCTGCTCTTGTAAAAGTGACTTTCATCTTTTTAGTCTTGGAACAATCATGCTTGACATTATTTGCCAAACTTGTTTTACATTTACGTCTTCACAGGTTCTCTATAGAACTGCCACTACTGCCCACAGATTTGCTAAACCTACAGTCTTTTTAAAAACTATATTGTTTATTCTATTTCCACCCATTCACTTCTAATACAAAAATCAACTCATTTAGTAAGAATTTGCATTTGCCATTCAAACTGAAACAAAGCTCAATTGTACTGTAGACTCTTAGGAAATATTTCATAAAAGGAAGCAGGAGATAGAAGAAAAACAGAGGAAGAGGAGTAAAATAACTATCTTCTCCGATCAAAGGAAATCAAATCTAATTTTATAATTATAAATGGCTGAGAAGCCTGGAAGAGAAAATCCTTTTCCTGAACACAAAGGATGGCTTTGGTGACAATCTATCTTCTATACCTCCAGTGTCCATTAAGATAAACAGTGGTTATTTAAATTAAAATCAATTGAAATACAGCATTCAGTTTCTCCACGGCACTAGTCACATCACCAGTACTCAACAGCAGAATGTGACTAGCGGCGGTTTCCATTACTGAGAGTTCTACTGGGCAGCACATGTGTGTATGTGCCTAGCACCAAGTGATGGAAACACCAGGATCACCAAAATGCAAGTGCAGGACAGCCACCCTGGGGCCGGGGATACAGCTCAGTGGCACAGTACCTGCCTGGTAAGTGCAAGGTCATGAGTTCGATTCCTAGTACCAAAAACCCCCCAAAACAAAAACCAAACCAAACCAAATCAACCAACCAAACAAATAAACCCCCCCCCCATACTGTAAATGTATTCTTCTTGGAAACTGATTTCGTAAACATAATATCGATCTTCTCAACTCCAACCCTCTTCTTCTTTCCTGAGTAACAGATTGAAGAAGTTTTTCATTTTTGGTTTGGTTTTTTGAGACAGGGTCTCACTATGTACCCCAGGCTGGCCTCACACTCATGGTGATCCTCTTGTCTCAGCCTCCCTGAGTGTTGGGATTACAGGTGTGAGCCACCATGCCCAGTTCCACCTAGCGGCTCTGACACAGCTCTCACCCTTGTTCTGTGGGCGATCGGGGCATTGTACACAAACTCACAGTTTGGTCTCATCGGCCTCTTTCTGCATGATTTCAAGGATCATGCGGCAGGCTTCAGATGTCCCCTCTGGGGTGGCATGGATGGTGACGGGCTTCTCTGCAGCCCCAGAGTTCTCCTTCCTGTGGATGTCTACCCTGTAGGAAAGAGTCAGGAGCCATAAGCAAGTCAGCTGGGAATGGACTCGAGTCCCAACGACAGTTACGACACCAGTTCACGTACAGCAAGGACACAGGCAAGAAAGCGTCACCAGCACGAGTGTAAAGCCCTTCCCCAGGAGGAGGCAAGCAGTGCAGGGGGTCCCATGCCAAACTATAATCCTCTGCCGCTCCTCTCAAAGGGGACCATTCTTGCCGAGTGACCAAGGCGCCACGCCAGCTCAGTGAGGCAGCCGTTTAGACAAATGAAGTGTTCTGTGCAGTCTTTCCGATGACTGCAGAAGCGAGAAGTGGAAGGGTAGTGCTGCACATTGGCACAAGGCGGTCTCTGAACTGATGGCAGCTTTTTAAAGCCATATGTGAATCAAATCTAAACACCAAATTCAAGCAGGCTTCATAGATGTGAGTGTGGACGCAGCACAGAGGGAGGCCTGCTCTCTGCCTCTTGGGAGCTTTGGTTCCCTTTCTGTGAGAAGCCTGCCTTCTTCAGGCTCTTAAAATGAATGGCTCGCGAGCCTGATGACTTTATCAGACATCTTCAGGTAGCTGTGGCCCTGTGTTTGTTTCTGTTAACTTTCAAAATCACATAATTGATTACAGCCCTTTTTACTCTGGCTGTTGGAAAGCCCAGAGCCAGTTCTTCAGCCTACTTCTTAAAAATGGGTATATACTTTAAGAATTAATCTCACTTTGATTAAACTTGTGCCATTTTTAAGAAGTCACCTTAAGCAATTTTCAGAATAAAAAGAAATACAAGTGAAAATAATTTTAACAGTGAAATGAACTTGGTAAGAAAGAAAGGGCTGAGTTTTAAAATAAAAGGAATAGACAGTGACTCCATTTTATATTTCATTATTTCTCTCCTAAGATTATACACTCAGAACCTCATTTATACTAGAGTCTTTTCTTGGGCATAATTTGGACACTTGGAAGAAAATAGTATTTTCTCTTTCGGCATGCAAGACACTCAGGAAATGACCTGAATAAAAGGCCCCAGCACATGCCCAGAACTGATGTTAGTCACTTGGTGCTATGTTTACAAGGTGCTTTCGTATCAATGATTTCATTCAGTCTGCCTCATTATATGAATTCTCACAATAAACCTGGCAAAACACAGTAATATTCTTTCTACATAAGTGACTGATGCACAGAGTGGTTAATTTTTTCCCCGAGATCATACAGTCATTAGGTGGTAAACTTGGACATGACTCATTGCTTTCAAGTCCTATACTGTGGTTTTATGAACATACTAAAATCACGAACTCCCTAAGTCACTTTATCCACAGCTCCTTCTACCAGTCCAGTTCCTTAACACAGAGGAAACTGAGCACAAAGCCAGCGCACTTTCTCGCTTGCTCCATGCAGCAGTGACTCATCACCTCTACTTGAGGCTACCTAGGTGGTCTCAGAGAACAGCTACCCCCGAGGGCTGTGACTCAGCACAGGAAGTAAGAGCTCAGCAGAGCAGGTTCTAGGATCTCATGGAGCCCCACACCTTGGCTGTTTCGGGACTGGACACAGTCACAGCCTGGGTTAGCTTATGGGAACTACCCCTGGCTGTGAGGTCATCGCTGCCCTCCACAGGAGTCTTTAGCTTTTCTGGGTGTGTCTGTTACGCTATTAGCATAAAAGCTCATCACTCAGGGCCCCCACCTTGCTGTTAGTCTGTTAGTAGTTCGGTATCAAGCCGCTGTCCCGTTTAGCACAGCACCCACAGTGACCTGAGGGGTGCCTGAGACCCACCAGCACAGGGGACCCCTTGAAAGAAGCAAAGGAAGCCCCGGAGGCACGTACCGGGACTGGGTCTGCTTAGTGATGTTCTTTATGGTCAAGCCCTCCTTTCCGATGATGGCACCAACAAACTGGGTGGGGACCAGGATCCGCAGCGGGAAATCAATCTGTCTGGCCTGAGAAGAGCCCCCAGGGCCGTGGCCTTGCTCCCGGGAAGAGTGGTCCCCACGCTGGGCTCCCTGAGGGGGCGGAGGGGAGCTCACCTCTTCATCTGGGATGTAGGAAATCTTGAAGGAGTAGTTCTCAAACTGATGCCCACTTAACTTCTCCATGGCTCTGAAACGAGCAGGGGTGGGAGAGCTTGGTCAGACAGCAGCACAGAGAATGCTTCTCCTGAGGACTGGGTGTTAACATGGGTGTGGTGCCAGCCCGAAGCATCAGTGCTGAGCAAGACAAACGCCATCTTTGCTCCTCAGAGCTCACAGCTGCCTAGCAGACAGGCAGCCACAGTGCACAGGCTTGATCAGATTTCAAAAACCATTTTGCATTTGCTTTTTAAGAAACCATCTAAAGCTGTAGCTCCCTCACCAACATCTTTGTCAGTATCACTATAAAGTTAGATTCATTTTTTCTAACTTTAATTCATGGATATTATTAAAAACAGAAATAGCTAAGTACAAATTTAAAAATCTAAACCATCCTGGATCTCTTCTATCCTTCCTAAATATAAACATGGATTAATACTATACATGGTATTTTCAAACCTTTAAAAAGTTAATACTCTATCATGCCACATCATTAAATATTTTTTAATAGAATTTTCAATGGCTGCATGATATTCTGTTGGTTTCATATTCCACAGGTTTTGCAGCTGATCTTCCATTGTTATATATCTGTGCTGTATAATCCTTTACAGTTATGTAATCTCTCTGTTGGCACTCTGCAACTACAAATTCCTAATCAAATACTGAATCAGAGAATACTGCAGTCTATCAGTATTCTCAGGGGTTGCTCAGAGACTTGCTGGAGAATTTCAACATTCACTTTCCATAGAAGTTTTAGGGAAGTGTTTATGTCCCCAATCCTCCAAAGCATAGAGCACTGTCATTTAAAACACAGGAAGGTATAATTGATAACTCAGACAACAGGATGGCATGTGCAGGTGTCTACCAAAGTGGCAGGTGGATGAAGCCTGCAATGGTGAGCTGCTGGCGGATACACATGCATGCAAAAGCTAACAGCAAACAACCATTCCTTCCTTCAATGCAAAACTGTCTTTCTGAAAAGTGTCGGCAGCAGAATGAATTAGTTAAACGTGTCTTTATGTGTACTGAAAACCTGCAAAAGAAGTACAGTACAGCCCTAGGATGACATAACAGGGATCTGACACATCCATCAGCGTGACCACTTTGACTATGGTTCTGGTAATGATGACCTGACAGGAACTTCAAGGAACTCCCACAAAAAGAAATTTGCTTAAAAAAACAAAACAAAACAAAAACACCAAACTCAATTTGAAAAAAAGGGAAAGAAACCACCTCAATCCCATAGTTGTTAATAGATAAGCTGACAATGACCCATCAGGGAAGCAAGGCAGTAATGAACTTGGATTGGGAAGAGAATGGGGACAGGAGGAAAGAACCAAGGCCATGTCCACTCGGAGACAATTAACCCTATCACTGCCACGGAGGTGGGTCCTCTTTTCAGTACTGCACACAGGAAAAACTGACGTTTCAGTATCTGTCCAACAGGCGTAGAGAGAAAAGGAGCCATGCACCTTCCTCACAGTGCAGAGGAACCTCTTAGTAAGAGGATCTCCAAGGAGCTATCAAAGCAGAGTCGAGAAGACATGGCGCCATGTTGCTGGTGGTGCCCCCGATTTCCGGCCATACTAAGACACAGCCTTCACCTTGGTTTGGATGCCAAAGCTCAATGTCTTTTAGAAAGAATCTCTGTCCAATCAGCAAACACGTTGGTATGGGTGCCCTGATGCTCCACTGACCTGGTGAAGGTTGCAGCAGTGTCCAGGATGTCTAACATACCTCAGGTGCCACATAGCGCCCTAGATATTATGGTCCAGGGGGACATGAATCAGCCCCTATGGATCATAGGCCTCAGCAGAATAGCAAAGCAAAATGAAAGTAAATTAGAAAGGAAATGAGCTCAGATCCACTTACGTTTTTGCTTCTTCTCTTGTTGCATATGTGACATTGACAACGGCAGTTTCTGTGTCTGTGTTGACTGGGGAAGAAGAGAAAGTTGTGTTATCGTTTTAAAGAAAGCTGTCACCCATGGCTCCAGGCAGACAAAGAAATGCACAAAACACCTCATCACCTGAACTCTGTAGTTCTTTTGAGTTTCTTTACTTACTCCTGCCATTTACAGTAATTTGTAATCAACTGCATACAACACATTTGTAGCCAACTGCACATGTAACACAGAGCTAGTTTTCATTTATTCTATAAAGACTCCTGTGTGAATACTTATGTATATCTATTTTCTTGGTCATGTCATTTTTAATTCTACATAGAGCTGCTGTGAACAAATGTGCCATGATTTGCCTAACCATTCCTCCAATGGCAAGTTAGTTATTTCCAGCATTTGCTAATCTAACTATTATAGGTAAAAATCACCTGCTACAAAATCTCATTTGATTTTGTATTTTAGTATCAGGAATCAAACTCAGGATCTTGTGCTCATCTGGCAGGCACTTGTCACTAAGCTATATCCCCAGTTAAAACGATGGTTTTTAACACATGTTTTGAAGATTGCTTTCTCCAGATGTTTGGATAAATATTTATTTACTTACTTACTGGTGATACTGGGAACTGAACCCAATGCTTTTCTACGAAGCCTGTATTCCCAGCTCTCTTTAAATGTTGAAACAGGGCCTCACTGAGACACTAAGGTGTCTAGGATGGATTTGAATTCGAGATCCTCTTGCTTCAAATTCCCAGAGGGCTGGGATTATAGGTGCGTGCTATCATGCTTGGTTTGGAGAAATTTACTGTACTACTATTAAAACATGAATTTAAATTTCATGATTTTCTCTATTGGAAAATAAATGGAATACGAAATAAAATATTCTAATTTTACACACTAAAATTGTTAATTGATAAAAACTTTATATTTATAGCATACATTATGTTTTGATAAATGTGTACACTGTGGAATGACTAAATGAAGCTACTTACATACAAATTGTGAGCTAAATAAATCCTTCCACCTTTGATTTTGGGTGTTGGGTATTTTGTCTCAGCAATGAGAGAAAATTAAAACAGTCTTGCTACTGCCTTTCATTATCAGCTATCTACTTCTGCAATCTACTTTTCTGGTACTTGCTACTTTTCAGATACTGTTCAGTATTTTCTGGACATCTGTAGTACTGTTTCTCAGAACAGTTTTCAGACTCAAATTCACACAAAAATAATTTCAATGTGCTTCATTCATGAGCTTCCCCCCACACAGAGTCTTAGTAGGTCTATAGAGACCCCTGGGAATCTGCATTTTCACACACGTGCCAAGAAATTCCTGGTTTGGGGCCCCATTCCCTGGGAAACACTCAATCCAAGACCTTAGGGAGCTGTTTCTCTCAGCCAGGAAAAGGAAGGTAGCAACAGTGTAAATCCAATGACTCCCAAGTCACTTAAGCTCACCCCAGCCTGACAATGTTTGTCAAATTGTTAAAAAGGAAAAAGGAACTAGGATGGGGAGAAGGGGAAAAGAAGGAAGGGAAAAGAGAGAGAAAAAATGCAAGTTAGTCGTACTATTAGTGCCTGTTAGTTCACAGAAAAGGGAGGTTTGTGTTTCTATCAATTGGAGAATTTTTTATGCTCATATCTTCTGCTCTGAGTAACTACTTTAAAGATAATAATATGCAATACATTAACTATTATTATTCTATTCTCTTATGAAATTTTGTTTTACCTTTTTTCCATAAAAAAACTCTAAGCTATACCACTATATACAGATGGATAGATATAGGTGTTTCGCACATACAGGTACACAAACTTACATTCTAGGAAGCATATTTCAAAGAAGTATGAAATTTACCCTTTTTCCTTAGAGTTGACCCCAGACCATTAAAAATAACAGGCAATGTCCCTTTGCAAAATTCAGTAGGCTAATTTCCTCGCTTATTACCTTGTTCCACATTCTCCACTGTTCCATACTGAGCCAAAAGTCCATCCAATACCTGTAAAAGGAAACTTCAGTGTCAGAATGGGAAGAAAAGATCAGAGTCACAACGAAACGGTGCTATCTCCCAGCAAATGAATTAAAGCATAACAAGGACACGTATAGGAAATCTAATCAAGTTGGTAATTCACGTCTTCTGTAACAGAACTAAACATATACACAGCACTTTTATTTGCTTATTGGCCCCTAGGCAATCTAAGAAAACATCACAGAATTTCTGAATCTTGGTTAACTACATTCATCATGACGGTTAGAACGTACCGACTGCTCTTGAAATGAGAAGCAGAGTAATAGTATAAGGCTTACTTTTCCTTCTTGGGTGATTCTTTCTTCACTTTCCTCTAGGGATTTCCTTATTTTACAAAGTAATGGGATGTATGCATTTGAAACTTTCCATAATAGAAAAACTTTTTGGTACACTAACAAAAATGTTAAGATACAACATTCTTTTAAGGATATTTCATTCCTTTTGGGTTGGGAAAGAAAACATGGGGCAGTTTGTTTTTAATGCAGTAAGGCCACTCCCTATACTCAATCTTATTTTATATATTAAGAAAAAACTCTTACTTAGAAGTAGATTTACAGCTTTGAAAATGTATCTTAACTGTTACTATTAGCAACTAACTCAAAACAACAAAATATGCTCAAAGTAACAAAGAACTTTCTGTATCTGCTGGTTTTCCATAGATTTTTTTTTCCCAAATCATAATTTGGAAAGATAAAAAATCTTATACCAAATCATGAGGTTAAAAATTATAGGGCCAGAGATATAGCTCATGAGCACAGCGTCTGCCTGGCAAGCACAAGGTCATGAGTTTGAGCCCCAGTACCCCCCAAAAAACCAACCAAACAAACCCCAACATTACAGAATAGCTTACTCTTTGGCACTTGGTGGCCTGATACTTCAGAAGACAGTGTGACACATCAAATCTCATTCTACATAATGACAAGGACAAATATAAACCCAAACTCGAGAGAGATCACTACACCAGGGCACTGAAAAGGAAGAGCCAGGATCCAAAGGCCTTGCAGAGAAATGTGAAGATCTCTTAACTCCTAAATGTGAAAGGGAACTAAAAAAACAGAAACACTGTCCTGGTAATCTGTTAAAAAGTCATGTTGGCTTACCTCCCACTGTAGGTGAGGAGGGATATTTCGAATCTGAATTTTCCTGCTCCTGTAAAGATAAAATCAGACTCTGTAACACTTTCTCCAGGACATTAATTTCAGCAAATAACAAGAACAGGCTTAGAACTGTAACTGAGTTCACTTTCTCACTACAGACATCCTGCAAACAGGTCATTAAATGAATTGGTCACTAAATCAGACGGGTATGAAGTATGCATGTTAAAATATTCAGAACAAAGACCAGAGAAAGAAAACTCCAACCTGATGACTTTGCTCTTATCTGCAACTCTTACATGCAGCACTGTTAACATCTAATGGAACATAGAACCACAGTACCGTACTGTGCAGCAGTCAGCAAAAATTATAGCACTGCATAGCAAGGTGCCCTGTACAAAAAGAGACTCAGTAAACATGATACAGAACTGGGGGGAAAAAAAAAGAGACGGTCTTAAATCCAGTCATTACACAAATAAGCCATTAAATGAGGAATATCTGTATTTACCAAGACATCCACAAAAGATTCCTACTGTGAACAATGCTTAAAGGTTTTCAACTAAGGGGGACGTTTTCTAAGCAACCCTGGCAAGCTAGAGACAACAATTTAAATACAGATTTACCTTTTAAATTTCCTAACCAACACATTTATACTTTAAATCACCATATAGATTCTGTTTGTAGAATTACCCTCTCAACATACACAGTCTTGCAAATGGTCCTTCCCCAAATGGTAGTCAGGTTTAAGCACAACAGGTGAAATCACATATGTAAACAAGGTCCGATTTCATGGGCTTCTTCTCTACTAATGTAAAACTTCACTTATAACTGTCTCTCAGAATAGGAAATAGGAAATAGTCATAATTCAAAAATTAAAACACTATAAAATGGCCATGAAGTCTTCCTCCTTTCCACCAGAAATACTTTTATTCCTTCTTGGTTTATCCTTCAGTTTGATTGGGTGTTTTATTTTTGCTTTTTTTGTGCTTGGGACTGAACCTAGAGCCTCTGCACTGAGCTATATACTGTCCTCTATTTTAAATTTTGAGGCAAGGTCATGGTAAGTCACTAAGTTACTCAGGCTGGGTTCAAACTTGCCATCTTCCTGCTTCAGCCTCCCAGAGTACTAGGACTACAAATGTGTAC
Source organism: Hydrochoerus hydrochaeris (assembly GCA_004027455.1). Lineage (NCBI taxonomy): Eukaryota > Metazoa > Chordata > Mammalia > Rodentia > Hydrochaeridae > Hydrochoerus > Hydrochoerus hydrochaeris. The sequence continues at coordinate 19,628 of PVLA01001872.1, forward strand.
CAATATGCTCAGCTACCTTCAGGTTTCACTATAAAAACATAAACTTACCCCTTGCTTACAGAAACTTCTGCTTTTTTTATATACTCCCTGCATCTTGCTTTCTTCCCACCCAACAGTAATATTCTAGAGATCTTCTCTCTTGGTAGACAGAGAGCTTCCTCACCTTCTTTCATACCATATGGGTATCTCTGCATCCATTTAGCTCACACTCTATCGAGGGACATCTGAACCTTTCCCTGTCTTTTTATTCTGAGGCTTTCACCAACACATCCTGCTTGCCTGTGGATAGCTCTGATTGATTCATTTAGAGCCTTTCTTATGCAAACATTACAATGAGTCAGAAAAACAATTAAAATGTGAAAGTAAGCTGGGTGTAGTGGCACAGGCCTGTAATTCCAGCACTCAGAGGCTGAGGAAAGAGAATCATGAGTTTTGAGACCAGCCTGGGCTACAAAGTGACATCAAAGCCAGCCTGAACTGCACAGCAAGACCCTGTCTCAAAAAAGACCAAAAAAAAAAAAAAAAAAAAGGACAACCAAGAGCTGTTCTATCTTTTGGTAATGTAGCAGATCCTGGAAGAAGACACAATTGGCCTTTAGAAGTCAGGAAGGTGGTTTCATTGAAGAGCACAACACTGGAATCCCATCAGCACTCATTGTGGGGGTTCCCAAAAAAGGGCCATGGTGGGAGCCTCCGTTCCCATTTCTTTCCTGCTGGGCCAATAGCTCCAACAGTGGCCGTACACAGCCCCATGTTTCCCCATGGCTTTAGTCTGGGCAACAATCCCAGACAGAAATGCTGCAATTCAACCAGAGAGAGAAAAGAGAGAGGTCGAGATAGAGGAACAGGGAGACAGTGAACTAAACACAGGACTACAGTCTTCTCAGATCCCTGGTGTGTGCAGACCTGGGGATAGAGCTGAGGCCCACGGCTGTAAGCTGCATCTCCAGATTTTTTTTTTTTTAAAGTCTTGAGGGACAGTCTCACAAAGTTCCCCAGGCTTAGCTGGAATGTGTGATCCTCCTGCCTCAGCCTCTCAGAGGGCACACTACCAGGAAAAGGAGACTGCAGCCCATAGCCATCTACCTTGGCTGAGAAAACTGGGTTACTTTGGCTGATTCTATATTCCAGTTATTTGGTGCTTACAGTATACAGATGTAGCTCATCAAATTTAAAGAACTACAAAACAAAAGTACTTAACCCCAACTGGGGGAACTAATTCAGCTGATAGTTTCCAAGGCGTTCAACACGCAGATACCCTGGGGTGCTCTGAATGCTACTGTCTTTGTGCCGCAGATACCCAGAGGTAACAAAAGGTTCCAACTGAGTGAGTTTCGCATAAATTAGGTGCCTATTATTATGAATGCCAAGGGCCTGACAGAAATTATTTTCTCATGGCAGAATTTGCTGCTCAAATAATTAGGCAGTCATCTGGAGAAATAAAATCATACGTAATACTGAGGAATCAGTATGGAGTTAAAAGAACCATCTCATCTCCATGACCATCTCTGCCAAATAAAAGTACCACACCCGCTTGCACCGATGGAGGCTAATGCTGGGTTTTTCAGGTCTACAGTTAATTAAGTACTGGTTTCATCAGACACCTGGGGAACCCTTAACTCAAGTCCTGACCGTGTGTGTGTGTGTGTGGGGGGGGGTTTAAGTGGAGAACAAACTAACAGGCACTGAGGGAGCCCAGCTCCCAGAATCCCCGGGGACATTGCAGGCAAGAGCGACAATGTTGGAAGCAAGCAGAGCTCCGCAAGGCATCCTGGGAATACTCAGGGAGGGAGTCCACCCAAGTAGGTCCCATCTATTTCCACAGCAACTCTGAGCTCCCAAAGAGGACACGACAGCCTCCTCTGGGCAGGAAATCACAGCACTGTGGAGCGTCATCTGTGGAGAGGGGCGAGTGTATTCACTGACTCCCCTATGACAGAGCTGGAACTGAAACTACCAGAGGTCCTAGTCCCAGCTGCCTCTAGAGCGATGGTCAAATTCTACTGCAGGCCACACGCTCATGGGCCTGAGGCCATTTCACTATTTTCCATTCTTCAGTTTTGAAAGCGCTTCTTAAAACTCCTGGACATTCTGCACAAAAGATATTCTGTGCTATACTGAAGTAGGTCCCAGGGCTACTCACAGAAGCAAACACCTGACTCATGATAGCCAAGGACAATCGCCTACGTGCCTGTTAAAGTTCTCCACTGGCCTCACACACACGTTCTCACAGTTCTTTGGGCCCAATCATAAAATGATTAAGTCAGATACTGTGGTGACCCCTTGCAAATAGTTCTGAGCCAGGAGAACTGCAATTGTGAGTCCACCATAACTTTCTTTGCTCTATAAACTCATGTCCATAAAACCATAAACCCCTCAGTAGTCCCAACAATTCATCTTCTTAAGCCACACAGGGACAGGACTTCATGGATGTTCACTCCTTGAATGGAACAGAAATCTGTGACTATTATGTCAGTGTCTCAAGTCTGTGTGGCCTATAACCAAATGCCATAGGTTGTGTAACTTAGTAACATGTTCCATGGGCTTGAGCTACTGGTGGTACACGCATGACTGTCCCATTTGGCTTGTATTCCTGCTATGGGAATGTCCCACGCTGCCCAACGGACAGTCAGTCATGCATCTACCCATGGTCATTCAAGCCAGCAGGCACAGAATGTGTCCACTCAGAGCCCCATTGTGAGTGTGCTAAATGACAGAACTGTACTCCTCATTCATGGTTCTGCGGACTGAGAAGTCCAAGACCAAGGTTCCAGCATCTTGTGAGGGCCTTCGTGCTGCATGGTGGAGCAGCAAGAGGGGGAGACAGAGGAGACAGAGATGGGGGATAGTTCTTATTTTTTACTTTGGGGATTAAGAGTTCAACGTATGAATCGGTGGTGGTGGGGATACACACTGTCAGATGATAGCAACAGTCCAAAACCTTGTAACTTAGTTACCTCCTCATCTCCTCAAAGAGGCCCCTCACTCACAGAGACTTGGACTCAGTGGGAAAGCAGCACTTGCTTTAAATGACCGTCAAGCTTCACCCCAGGGCTGGAATTCCACAAATCTTTGGAAAGTGATGCAAAGGCCATTTCCCATGAAAAGCAATCAGCACGTCTGTTCACAGACTGAAGCCATCGTACACTGTTTGAGTGAAGGAGATCAACAGATTTCTCAGGTTCAGTTTTTATCTCTTTCAAATGAAGACTAACATCTAACATTTTCTTTTTTGAAATTCATAGTTCTTATGGAAGGGGATTCTTTTCCTGGAAGAGTGATAAACAGGACAATTATTGGAACTGAAGAAAAGATTATAAAAATCTATTTAGAGAAAGAAGGATATTTTCCTTTGTCAAAGATCTCTTTTAGGAGACTGGAGGTAAAAAAAAAAAAAAACCAAAACCAAAACCAAAAAAACCCATAAAAAACCAAAACACCCCCAACAGAGGAAAGCTGTGGTACTATGAAGAAGCTTGTACACAATTCCCTACACTGACACCAGATTTCTCAGGTTCAGTTTTTACTCTTTTAAATGAAAACTAACGTTTACCATTTTCTTTCTTGAAATTTACTATTGCTTCTCCATCCCTAAAATTACTTGATAAAGTCTAACAAAGTTTCAAAGGTACAAAATGCTCTTCACAGTGCTTAGCAGGAGCGTGTCCCCCAAACCACCGCTATTCACATTAATGAATGCTAAAACTCTCCTATAAGCCTTACCATTCCCTTACGACCTAAGTATCACTACACGTTTTTCAGATAATAACTGAAGAAGCTGGACGTGGTGGTGTACACTTGTAAACCCAGTTACTTCTGGGGCTGAGGCGGAGGGATGGAAAGTTCAAGGCCTACCTGTGAAATCTGGCAAGACCATGTCTCATAGCAAAATATAAAGGGCTGGAGATATAGTTCAGTGGTAGAATGTTAGCCTAGCATGTGCAAGCAAGACCCTGGGTTCAATCCCCAGAAGCACAAAGAAGAAAAAATAGATACCCACACCCACACCCTCACCCCCCATGACAAGTTGATGAGCTCTTATCCCAGCCTCACATCCTCGCTTTTCCACTGTGGACACAGCAATTCATCCATACAATGTGTATTTCAGGTGAGTGCTGCAGGTGAATTTCGGACAAGATGTGTCCCACAGGAGGCAAGGCTCAGGGAAGTGAGCTTAGGAACAGATGTCCACTTTTTGATCTCAGCATCAGTCTCACTGTATTTTGTTCAAAACCAGCGACAGGAAAGCCGTCCGGAGGTGGTGGATTCACTGTTTTGTTTATCACTGGTCCCACCTGGCTGTGTCGAAGCTCACGAGGCAGGAGGAAGTGTGAGAACCCTCCCCAGTGTGAGGATTAATGTACAACGGCCCCAAAATGAATCCCCAAACAGCGGATCTTCAGAAGGGCTTAGGAAATGCACATGTACCTAAGTACAAATATGTGTTTGGACTTTGAAAGGCGCAACTTTGAGACAAAAGGCTGTGTTTTTTATGAGTCAAAAAACTGCATACCTACTACCTAGGTCTCAACACTGCAAGAAACAGAAGGCATGTTTTAAATGTTTTTACTCTGCTGTGAAGTTTCTAGTTAACAAAACCAAGTTGTTTGTCTAGAAGTAATTCATTACTTTCCTCTGGCCCTCAATTCATTATCTGTAATTAAGATGAATCAGATAGGAATGGTAATTAAGGAAAGTTAAATTCATCTCTCATATATCCCTAAACCCTAAGGAAGGAGGGGAAGCCTGGCCAAATCACATCCTCCTCTTCCTTCCTCCCCCTCCCCCTCCTCAAACCAGCTCCCTCCCTCACTGGGCAAATCCAGCTGAACTGCCCACCTCCTGGATGCCCAGAGTCGGCGCAGTGTGAGCACAAACCACTTGTTTGACCTGGAGATTAACAGACATTTCTACCCAAATCTGGACTCCAGGGTGATCTCTAAGCTTAAACTGAAAATCTTGCAAAATTTATTTAACAAATATTCACTGGATAACTATCTGAGGTCAAGCACTGGGTTTTAGGTCTTGGGCTAAATACTAAATACCTCTCTGCTCAGCAGTGAATATGGCAAAAATGCCCTCATATATTACATTACAGGGAGTACAAGGTAGGCAATACTGACCTTGACAATCCTTAGAACTTGCTAATTTGAATAAATATTTTACAGTTGGCTGCTCTAACTCCCTTCCCTTTCCCAGCTGAAAAAAAAAAAAAAAATCAATCAAATTATCTTCTTTTCCTTTTTTAAGCTGGTTTACCTTTGCAACACATGATGTTTACATTGGTTTTCGGGAACTGGTACATATATACAATGCACCTAGGTCATTTTTGGTCTCATTACCCCTCCTCTGCCCACTCTCCCTTCCCCTCTTCCATTCTATTTATAATTGGGTTTTTCTCATATAAAAGAAATCATGTGATTTTTAACTTTTTGAGGTCTGACTTATTTAGCTCAGTGGTATGATCTCAAGATCCACCCATTTTCTTACAAAAGACTCAAGTTAGTTCTTCATGACTGAATGAAATCTGGCCACATAGATAGCCAGATACACACAGTGGGTGTCTCGGCTGTTTCCAGAGTGTAGCTGTTGTGAGTTGTGCTGCTATTTATACACATGGGTATGCATGGCTCACGACAGCGGGACGTCTTTACCTCCTTTGGGATCAAATATCTTCAAACACCTCTTTCTGCACAGTGTCCTAACCACATGACAGCAGCTAGTAAACGGCACCACGGAGTCACCATGTCCAGGCAGCGTGAGCCAGTGAAAGCTGCCGTAGGGATCCGGTGTGACCGCCAGGGACACTGTCCCTGTCCCAGAAGCATGCTGAGGACTCCCTCCAGATTCAGGGCCTCCCAGGGCACAGAGCTCCCTGATTTCCTCTGCTACACAAAACGGGGCTCTGGAGAAAGTGAACAAAACTACCAAAATCAAAACTCTAGGCTGAGACTGTTAACTTGCTCCAGATAGTAGAAGAGGAAGGACTTTCTTCAACACCTCAGGAAAAGTGATTTATCAAAATGTAGGGGGAGACAGAAGAAAAATACCTTCTTACACAGGAACAATTTCAAGAACAGCATTTCAGGGAACGTCTGGTACTTCCTCAGATGCGAAGGTTCGGGTGGGCTGTGAGCGTCTCACAGGGGTCCACTGGGACTGAAGACTTGGCCCACGCACAGTGGTGTGGAGAGGTGGTAGAACCACTGAGATGTCCTCAGGTCACTGGCTCGTGACCTGTTTCCTTTGTGACCCCTTTGGCAGTTCTCACAAAGAAGAAGCTTGGCTCCATGCTTGCTCTTGTTCAAAACATAATCATTTGCTTGTTCACACATACGTTCCATCTGTTGCTATCCCCAAAAGGTGACCATCCTCACCGGCGCTGCACCCTTGAAGCTCCAATCCTGTGAGCTACATAAACCTTAATTATCGAGCTTGCTACCTCACATACAATAAAAAGCTACTTACAAGGTGTTGGTAAAACCAAACAAAAAGAAATTACTAGTTCTTGGGGTTTGATGTTACATGAATTATATGCAATAAATCCCATCTGGAAGTCTCAACAGTCGACTTTCAAAGCAGATGAATGGGTCCGGCTGTGTGGCTCAGTGGTAGAGGGTTCATCTCACATGTTCAAAGCCCTGGGTTTGATCCCCGCCCGTGTGAATAACAAAACCAAAACAAAACAATAAAAACATGTCTGATCTCGGGACAGATAAAATAAAAGTTATTCTTATTTTACAAAGGATGCATTGAGGTTTCATCTTAAGAACACTTTAAATCAATTCTGAAATGAAAATTAGCAGGAAGCTAACTTCCAATATACACGTAGTTTGTGTCTGAGAGATTAGACTTTTGCACAAAGAACGTTTTCCAGTGGTGCTGATAAAAATCCAAGTTTTCTGGACACTGTCTGCTTCCTGAACTAAGCATCTTGAACTCCTATCCCTGCACATCCACTGTGTGGAGGCTGGGGGGCATCTGACCTGTACAGTCATTCCGTTAAAATTTGGCACACGAATGATTGTGCACAAAATGGTTAACATCTCTGGCGCTTAAACACACAATTCCTTCCAGCTACCGATTCACTCTGGCTTGTGAGGTCCCTGTTTTACAAAGACGGTAAACACACCAACTGTCTCAGCTGGTTCCTGGGTTTTCACTGCTTCCTCTCAACCCAGGGCCATTAGCTGGGCAGGCTCTAGGATTCACCAACAATTGGGAAGCTGCAGAGGAGTCAACACCCAACTTGGATAAGGATGAACAAGCCGCCTGGCCAGGCAGGTAACCACAGGAGGTCCCAGCTACCACTACTCCAAACTGCTTTTCCCACCTCTTTTCTTCACTCTTCGCCAAATGCAGCCCAGGACTCACCCCTGCTTGTCACTCTGCTCCATTTCTCATGCGGAACCTAGTCCTCACCAGCAGGACTGGGGGGAGAAACAGCCTGGCAGGCGCCCTCCTCTCAGGTGTCCTCAGGGCACTGGTCTCCCTGGTGTTGGCATAAGCTCCTGCCATTACCTCTGCCTTTCACCAAACCTCAGGGAATAAGGAGGAAGTACTCTACAAACGGTGGCACACCCTACTGATGTGGGTATCGGGTTATTTCAACAAAGGCATGATGCCCCAAACTTCCCTTGCTCATCTCATTCCCAGCATTAGCCCTCAAGTGCCTAGTAGGACATTTCCTGGTTTTGTGAAATGTGTGAATCTTATTCGACCTGATGAGTCACAATCAGCTAATGAATTAGACAGCTGGGCCCAGCCCTCAACTGAGAAAGAAACTACTGAAATTACGTAGTAGTCACCTGTGGATTCAGGCTAAAGACCGAGTTTCAGGGTAATTTTAGAAGCCGAAAATTGCTATTGTCAAATTGATGGATTCTATTTTGCTTTTCACTTAAGAGCACTTTGATTATTGTGCTTGTTAACTGAAAGTACTTTGTTCCTTGCTGAAAAATGCAAAATCTGTAATATTCAATCATGGGTACTTATGGAAATGCCTATAAACAAAAGTCCTTGATTTTGTGCAGGAAAATGATTTAAAAGAAAAATAAATGTATTCTCTGGGTTTTTCTTTTTTCTTTTCTTTTTGTTTTTTTGGTACTGTGGATTGAACTCAGAACCTTGTACTTGCCAGGCAGGTGCTTATGCTGCTAAGCTAAATCCCCAGCCCTCTCTGGATTTTTGAACTAATTCTCCCTTTCTCTAAAAAAAAAATTACATTGTCACCAGAGACTACTATTATTTCAACACTGGTAGCTGGGACAAGTTTGGGAACTGGAGACCAATGTTTGAATCTAGCTTTATTACAGACGAGTTGTTAGATGCTGGATCAGACATTTAACCTCTTTAATGCTCCAGACACAAAACAGTAAGAAAAGACGACAGGTAGTTAGACAAGATTCCTTCCAAATCTAGGGCTTATCTCATTTTGGCAGCAAAACATAAGTGCAGAAGAGAAGATGAGGAACAGAAAGAACAGGCACGCTACAGGGATCTGAGGCTACAGACACTGGACTTAAAGTCATCTCAACAAATCTCCTGTTTCATTGAGTCACAATTTTTAATGACCTGTTAAATGGGTTAGAGAGTAAAGTCCACAGTGTTTGATAATCAGGTGGTTTACAAACAATGGGTTTGTGACTCTACAGCTTTGATTTATTCTATTTCTTCCCTCTTCCATCTTTCTGCAAAAAGCTCTGAGTTTACACTTTCAATACCGCCAGGGTTCCTCTTGTACAATCGCTGGTGTCTGCACTTTGCAGGTACACATTATTTCATGAAAATTACTACAACTAGAAGTATGTATTCACAGCTAAGAGTTTGTCCTTTCCCTATAGGTATTTATTATACGGTGCAGCTTTTGGTGGGAGACTATGTAAGAAAAGACTGGAATCTGACTACATCAAACTGCCTCCAAGGAATTTCACTGATGTCATAAACCACCAGATCAAAGCTTACATTTCCACTACACAAAAACAGAACGCTGGCCCGTAATTTAGATGTTGGTTAATTAGTACTGTAGTGATACTCTTCTTGTTATTGCAACTTTGATCTACGCAGCTCTGTAAAGCTCACATTCATATTTTCTAAAGCAATGTGCTTTAGCAGCTGGTTAAGAAAAACTTAGGGCACGGCCTATTCATTGGAAAAGCACCCGTGAGTGGCCCGATTCAATGGATATACCACTAGGTAATTGTTTCCAGCCCTTTCCAGCTCCAGGGGTCTAGGTAACCGGGTCCAAAAGCAAGGGGATGAGGAGGAGTGGGTGACAGTCAGGCATCAGGACGAAACATCTGCATATTACATACACAAAGCTCTTTTTCCTCATGATTTAATTTATACAGATCTCAGCAAATCTGAATGCTTACTTCTACTGCTTAACTGGTTATCCTGCAAGTATTTTTTTTTATAAATAAGTACATGTTTTTTGCAAAGTTCAAAAGCAACCAGAGAACCAAGTAGAAGAATTCTCTTTGCTGTACTGATTCTTAAGTTCTTCAGTTCCTATTACTAGTTTTTAAAAAATCCTTCCGGCGTAGCCTCTATTTGGAATATACTATGTATATATGTTCTTTGTCCCCCTCCCAAACACAAGTATTAGTGCTGTGTATGTGATTTTTTTTTCTTTTCCAGTCTACTTGCTCCATCAACTATCCCAGCCCCCTTAGCCACTGCTCACTCTTAACTTCTGTGAGGTCAACCACAGTACTTTAGATTCCAGTACTGGGATCATGCAGTACTTGTTTTTTCCTTGCCTTACATCACGTAACATAATCTTCCCTCTGTTTACTCCTGTTGTCGCAAATGATCCAATTTGTTCTCTTTAATAGGTAAATAGTATTTCATTGTGTATACATCCATTTATCCACTGATGGACACTCTGATTCCGTGTCGTGGCTACTGCAAATCACACTGCAATGAACATAAGCCAGACCGTAGATGTCTCTTTAATGTAATGTAATATAATTCCTTCTGGGTATATTTTCAGTAACAGTACTGCCAGACCAGTGCTTTTTTCCACTTAGATTTTAGAAATTGTTCTATCAATCAATCTATCTATCTATCTATCTATCTATCTATCTACCTATCTATCTATCTATAGTACTTTTTGTCAGCTATAATACTAAATTTTATGGTTATACTACAGTTAACTGACAGACGTGTCTCTGATATACTATTTCCTAAAGGTAAATGTTCAGCACCTGCCTACCTAGCTATCTCATTTTGCATGTGTCAGTATATTTTAGAAGAAGTGGAATCCAAGAATAGTCAGAGAGCTGTACATTGTACTATTAATATATACTGTACATGTTGATTTCCAAGCACTTGAAAACGCTGTTATCAAATTTAATTTCTGTCCCTCTATAGGTGAAAATTTGCACTTAAATTATTAACAAGGCTAACCTTTTTCACATGTTAAAAACTGACCTCACTCTGCTTGCCATGGGAAACTTCATGAAATTTTGCTCTATTTTTTTTTCCAGTATTCAGATAGATGACAATTGGCTTTATGAGGTTCATTCATTTATTTCACAAATCCTTACTGAGCACTTACTATGTTAGATACCAGAAAGAGGTGAGTACCCTGCTCCTAACCACGGGGGCACACACAGCCTGGCGGGGGAGTTGCTGAATAAGCAGGCCATGCACCCCCACATGCCATAGTGCGATGCCAGCCTTGCACCATGCCAGAGGGCACCTGAGCAGCTGGCACACCCAAGGAGGAACACACAGGGCTCCAGGGGGAGGTAGCACCTCAATGGAGCTGAGGTTCAGGAGACAGAGCAGGCCACAGGCAGGTAGGTAGGTGTATAGCTGGGTCAGAAAAGACCTTTCAAGTCAAGAGAATGCGCTATGTGAAGGCTTAGTAGCACTCCCATCACTCTCGGCTGGTGCCTGGTTTGTAGCATTTATCACATCCTGCTGCAAATTCACTCTGCTGCCTGAGATTCGTTCACCCCATCGTCTAGCTCTTTCTGTGTCCACAGGGCGACTGCGAACACGGGAACGGGAATGGATAAGAGGAATGGCTGCCAAGGCTGCCCCTTGTGCCAAGTCATCAGCCTCTCAATTCAAACCCTTGTGTCAGTGCAGATCACCTGCATGGAGAGGCCCAGGCTGGCTGTGACCAGGCTCCCTGCAGGTCTCAGTGGCCATGATTCTCCAAGAGGGAGCGCATCCCCCAAGGACTGCACACCCTCCTTTACTGGGAGGCCACGATAGTTAGACTAGGCATGGAGGCTGCTGGGCTCATGGCCACCACCCGGGCATGTGACCACCGGCACCTTATTCCACTTCTCTGGGGCCTGATGGCTTCCTGCTAAGATCCTCTTTGGTGTCAAAAATTCTCCAGAGCTGCCTGCCGTCTTCCCTCGTGCACAGAACTGCTGCCTCTTCCTCCCATAAAGATGATGCAAGCACTGAATGGTCCAAGCAAAACCCTCTTTAAAGAAAGAATTTCTGCATCTGAGTGGTTTATTCTGACAATGGGACTCTTGTTTCAGAAATCTTCATTCAATGTCAGAAACAGACTCTTACCTGTGAACCACCTGTGAGCCAAGAAAAGTGGTTTGTAAAGGCTGTAAGAAAATACCACTGAGGCTGAGAACTTAAGAAACACCTCGAACCAACACCAGCTCTCAGGGGAAGACTGGGCATCAGCAGGGTCATAGCAGGCGAAGCATGAGCTCTGAACTGACACAAAGGCCACTGGCTGAAGGATGGGCAAATGGTGCAGAACACAAATGCGGGTGATGGCACACACATACCTGGAGTCCCCGGAGGACGAGTGGACACACCTTCCCCCAGGGCCTGTAGGGCAAGGAGGCACCTCATAGTGAGACACATCAAAGGGTGGCAGACACAGGACTGGCAAACATCTGGTCCAGTAAGAAAGAAAAGAACCCCTGGGGCGCTCAGAGTTGATGAGCACCCACAGCTGCCATCCTCCGTGTGCTGTCAATGGAGTACGAGGTCTCAGGTATTATATTTGAAATAAACAACTAAAGTGTAAACTTTAGTCAACTAATGTCACATGTGAAGGGAGAAGCTCATATCCTTCCACGTTTTTTCTCCCCCTCTCTTTATTAGTTTTATTTTTAGGGTTGAAACTTTTAATTCTGCTGCCTGCTTACCTCGCCAAGTGAACCATGAGTTTTACAGGACATCAGCTCTTTTTCTAGAAACCATACCCTCCCGCTGTTTTCCCTCAGACTAAAGCACTGTCCATCAGTATAAACCTCAGGGAGGACTCTCTCACACCAGCCTTCCTCCTCTCTCTCTGTCCACCACCCCTTCCTCCTCATCTGAAAAGTCACCAACACCTGCCTTGTGAGTTCCTCTGTCACCAGGCTGAGGGACACTGGGGAAATTCAGTTGTGTTAGTTTTCTCCGTGGCTTTTGCTGCTTATAAGAATATTTCGTTAGCAAGTCAGGGTAGCCGACCGGCCTTCTATTTACCAGCTCCTCACTCACCAGCCTCCTTGCCAGGCTTATGAAACTTATGGTAGCAAAGAAGGGCTACTTTATCCCTCTCCTGTAGGGAATGAAGCTACAGCACAAGAGGAGCTCACATTCAGGACATGTCAGCAGGTGAGACACAAGATGACACTGTAAGCTTTATGGTTCCCTCCTGCCCCCAAAGTTCAGGAAACAGGCCCGAGGATGCAGCTTAGTGGTAGAGCACCTGCTTAGCAGGCACGAGGCCCTGGGTTCAACCCTTGGTATGGTAAAAACAAAACAATAAGGACATTACAGCAAGCACTGAATTAACCCCCAGCAAAGCACAGCCACCGTGTCTGCTGTGAAGGACACTAACACCTGTATATGGTGAGACGCTGATTTGAGGCAAATAGGCCCCTTCAATTTCTCAGAGCTAAGCTGAGCAAAGTCTCTCCCTGTTCACCAGTGGCCTCCTTTGTTCTGGCCAGCTAAGGAATCCTAGCATATGGGCCTCACTCACCAGTAAACGAGCTCACTGGAGAATTGCAGGAATGGCCTGATGGGTTGAGAATTCGGGACAAATTACTTCTCTGGAGTGCAGTCATTTTTGTAAATACGTACACAAATAATTACACATAACTACGTAATTATAATTGAGTTATAAGAGTTCCCGACCAAAGGTTGTGCTCAAGATCAGACTTGATTACCGTCAGCTGTAGCAGCAATGTTTGTCTCATCCCCAATGGGATCTGTCATTTTATCCTGCTGTTGCTAATTAAGAGTTGAAAATTGTTGAAAGTTTCTTATCCTGGGAGGAAGGTGGTAAGATTCAAGAGATATGGAGGAATTAGTACTACTGAGTTTCTGTGGGAAGGGGAAAGTCTGTTACGAGGCCATCAAATGCAGCCTGCCACAGCCCTATATCCAGGGCATAATCAGAATTATGCAAACAACTGCCTCTCTGCTCCTTGGAAATTATGATTATTGGGTCATATTTTCAACACTTAGGGTTCGCCGCTGAGTTCCACATAAGCCCAGTCCAATCTCACCCAATAGTCACCTTCACAGAGCACTAGGGGGAGAGGAGCTCTCATACCTCAGAGAAGCAATTTGTCCAAAGGCAAACAACTGCGTTTAGGATGACAAGCCGCATCTTCTAGCATCAGGAGCCCAACTCTTCATCCCGCCCATGTCCCTAAGCATGAAGTCCACCCGGTGTCACTGCCAGACCCACACCAGCATGGATGTCCCAGGCCTGCATCGGCCCCTCACAAGGATGCATCTCTGAGACTTGGCTCTGAACAGAAACTGGTGACTCCAGGATGAGTCACACACAGTTTCTTCCAGGCTCCTGGGGGCCCCAGAGAACTAAACAGACGAGTACAAAACAGGGTGAGAAAACCAATCTAGAAAAAATGCGTAAGTTCCTATGTGGGCTCAGAGGAGGCGCAGCCCCAGCCTTGAGGCAGGTTAAGCAGAAACCTGACCTGAATCTTGATGAGCAGACATCTAGGTAGAGCAGGAGGCAAAGGACATTCAGCCCGCAGAGGAATCAGCATTTGCAAAGTTGGGAGTCAACTCCAGGAAGGACAGCAGGTTCAGCATGGGCCCAGAGGAGCCACCGCCAGTGAGAAGTCCAACTTCACGGTGACAAATCATTAACTCTATGTAGGGCTGCAAAGAACAGACCCACAGGCAGAAGGCCTTCCAGAGTGCTCATGAGTGAAGCAGTCTGTCAGAGGTCTGCAGAGATGGGCAGAGACACTCACTGAGGTCATCCCCTGGGCTCCTTTCATCCCCTGGGGCCACACTGAGCTGGCTCGAACCATCAGCTATCAGAAGTCTTGTTTCCCTGGAGTTGTGAGTCCTCCAGGACAGATTAGAGTCCAAGCTATAATCAATCCCAACAACTGTTTATAGCTGTTCTCTCTCTCTGTCCTGATGGATATGGAGGTAGTGTAACATGGGGACCAAGACTGCGGCCACAGGTTCCACATTGAAAGTCCACCAATCTGTCTACTAACCAGGTGACCCTTGGCAGACAGAACTGTTTAATTTCCTCAACTCATTTCCTTGACCTAAACCTCTGTAGATTAGAAGAGAATGCATAGAAGGTGCTTGGTGCACAGGCAGTGTGCTGAGAGTGGTAGGTGTCCTGTTCCATCCAAAGCCAAGTTGGGCCAGATTTTAAAGGAATTCTATTATCCTGGCATGGGTGGTGGGTTATATTTCTCAAAGAACACGACATTGAACACTGTCACAAGTAGCTCCTCTTACAACTCTGACATTTCTCCTGCCAAGAGATGGGTTTCTATGTTCACTCATCTGGAATTCAGCCCAGGGTTATGAGCAAAGTGAACACGAGAATCTGTAATTTCTGAAGCTACAATACAGCCTACCTCTCACAGGAATGCTTGCTCTTGGAACCCAGCAGCCATGCTGGGAGGAAGCGCAAGCAACCACATGGGGGAAGTGGCTGTTCAAGCCAACAGCACCAGTTGAGGTTGCAGGTGGCAGCCAACATCAAATTTCCAAAAACACGAATCAGTGAGCCTTCAGATATAAAATCACCCTGGTCACTGAATCTTCCCAACAGTGACTCGACACCACAGAAGTGAGCAAACCATCTCACTGGGTCTTTTCTAAATTCCTGACCCACAGAATCTGAGTCTGATAAATAGTGTTTGTTTTAGGCCACTTAGTTCGAGTCTGCTATATAGCAATAGATGATCAATAACTGTTTTAATGTACTAGAGGACCTGGAAAAACTTGAGAGTGGTATAAATGCAAAATGCGTGTTTGCAGAAGGCTAGCTTGAGTGTGGTAGGCTGAAACTTACAGCAAGGAGGTTTACAGGAGATGTGTACAAACTGAATCAGGGCTGGGCAAGTTTACAAGGTACAGATTGCATGTGGGGCTGAGCTGAAGAGAGAGATGCAAACAACTCCAGGATCTGAACAGTGGAACACTGGGCAGATTTAGGTTAATCCAGAGGGGAGTAAACTTTTCTTCTTCTGGTGGGTAGTGGGGTAAAGGACAGTAAATTCCACTCCAAATAGGGTGGATCTGCATAAAAGCTGGACCATCTAAGTGGCCCAGTGTGCAGCAAGAAATTCAAGACAAGAAGCTGAACACTGATCTTGACTAAAACCTTGAAAATAGGTGAGATTACCTGAGATTATGCTGAGAAAAGCACAGGACTAGCTATATTTAGGGAAATAACAGAGGAACCCAGATTGATCAGGTCAGAGGCAGAATCCAGGGAATTTAATGGTGCAACCAATTTAGGGACAGGTGCAAGCATTATCAGTGCCAAGAGGTCACAGACCAAAGATTAAAGCAAGGGACTAGAACCAAAGAGCCTCGGAAGGGAAGAGGATCAGAAACAGGGCTCTTCACCCTGGCCAAAGAAATGAGACACACGAACTGAAGGATGAGTAACAGGACACAAAGCCCACTCAGTACCTGGGAGTGTCGCCAGGCTCTGTTCAGATGGACAGTTTCTGGGGGGTCTGGAAAGGGGACATGAGTAGAAACTCTTACAATAAGATGGTGAAATGTACATTCGAAGGCAGACAGCGGGTTTAGAAATACCTGCCACTTATCTGCCTCACAAAGATAAAGGAGATTAGTTTCCTATAAAGTGCTCTGAGCTCTGGCATGGCAGTCGATCCACCTTGAAGAGGAACAGTTCCTAGCATCTGCTGAGTGCCACAGCATTCCGGGGAGGTAGCTGTTATCATTGGATGAGGAAACAAAGGCCACACAGCAAGTCAAAAGCCAAGGCGAGATGAGAGCTCAGAGCGGGGCCTGCCTTCGCGTGGGGAAGTCCGGTTGGCTGGGTGCCTTCTGTGTCAGTAGTAAGTTCTTTGATCTGCAACACAGAAGAGTTTTGTTCCTGGGGAGGTTGTGAAAAAAAGATTCACTAATTACCATAAGGTTCTATGAAACTCACCGAAAGGGATAGGAGGGAGGAAAAAGTGTAGCCACACAAATTGTAGAAATAATGAAAGAGATTCTAGGAACATTGGGATTCTGCAAACAGCAAGGAAGAGAGGACACTTGGGAAAAGTGGTAACCAGGAAGAAGCAGCAGGCCTGTGGGGGACGGGCTGGGGGCGGCTTGGAGAGATGGCCACATGCCAGCTACTTCCGGCCTCTCCACTGTGGCCACAGCAGGAAATGGCTGGGCTGGGCTGGGCTGCTTGGCTCCAGAGACAGAGCAGTACCAGGATTACTCACTGGCTGAATTTGTGAACAGAATTATGGATCATAGCACCTCAGGGGGCCCCGGAAACAGTGAAAGGAGAGGTTACAGTTTTATGAAAGACTTGACTAGAAACCCCTAGAGAAGCAGCCTAGCCCCACAATTCATTTAGCACTATTTTCCCCTTTTCCTAAACACTCCATTTCAGAGCTGTGTGTGGTGGTGCACGCCTGTAATCCCAGCACTCAGAAGGCTGAGGCAGGAGGATCGCTGAGTTCAAGGTTAGCCTGGGCTACAGAGTGAGTGAAACCTTGCCTCAAGAAAGACCAAAAGCAAAACAAAACCAACCAAACAACAACAATAAAAACACTCAATTTCTTAATGACAGAAAGAAAGCAATGACAACACTATTTGAATAGTTAGGGCCTAATTATAAAATAAGAGATGGAGCTAAGATAAATGAAGCTGGCGAAGGCCTTTACTGAGTACCTACCATAAGTATATACCATCCCCCTCTAAGACACTGGCGGATTCATTTTACAAGGACTAAACAAAGGCCTGGGAAGGTTAGTCCTCTTTGCTCAGGGCCCCACAGCTGGTGTGTGATGGAGCCCTGACTTGGGCCCTGACATGCCTAATTCCAGAGCTCACAGCCTTTCTATACACAGCACCGCCTACCTCTCAGTTCAACACTAGTCAGGTCTGAGCTAATGAGATTATTGTAATGCCCTAGGGGATGACTGCTCCCCAAACTGCAGAATGTGTAGGGAAAGGCGCCAGCAGCTCACGCAAGATAAAATAACCAGGACCAACCCCAGTGCAGGCGAGGGCACTGCATGTGCCCTCCCCCACGGGCCTCACCCCACACTGTCAGACTACACACCAGCTGCCCCAGACATCCTTGCCCCTATAAGGGAGGCCCCCTCATCTTCTCGAAAAGCATCCCCCTTTCCTCAATTCCCTTAGGACCTCGACAGAGCAAGAATTATAAAGTTAATCAAAAAGCCAATCCCAGCCAGGTGTGGTAGCACATGCCTGTCATCCCAGACTAGAGAGGCTGAGGCAGGAGGATGGTTGTGAGTTCAAAACCAGCCTGGGTGACAAAGTGAGCTCAAGGCTAGCCTGAACTGCATAGCGAGACCCTGTCTCAAAAAACCAAACCAAAACAAAACACCAAAAAAAAAAAAAGCCAATTCCTGCTCAGTTATTAGCTAATACATTACATCTTCTAAGATATGAGTCTTAAGAGTAAAATAAAAGAAAACAGGCAACAAGTAGATCTTTTGCAAAAGAGAAGGGGAGCAGGAGACAGAAGGCGGGGGGAGTGAGAGGAGGGTAAGTAAAAAGAATTGAGATGTGTGATGCACAGGCACCAATGCCACACAGGAATGTAGTTGTGACGTACTGCAAACTCAATGAACACGCACTTTGCCTCCACAAAGGAGTAATTACGATAACAGGCATCTCTAAGACACCTAAGAGAGTGAAGGAGGAAACAGAACAACCCGCCTTTGGCATTTCCCCAGCCAATCAATCAACCAATCACACAATCAATAAACTAGGTGTTGCATCTTACCAGGACCCATTCATGGGTTTTACTGTTGGGTAAGTTAACTCATTTTGTGAAGTAAGTACTATTATTATGCCCATTCTGTACAGAGAGAAGAGATTCAATATCCTCCCAAAGTTACACAACCAGCAAGCCACAGGAAAAAAAAAAACCAAAATTCAAACTCAAGCACAATCAATCCTGAGCTATACATGTAACCACTAAGCCACGCCACTCTCAAAGTGTGATTTGCAGACCTTTGGGGTCCCCAAGGCCAAAACTACTGTCCCAGTTACAGGAAGCTATTATGAGCCTTTTCTATGACACTGATATTTGCACTGATGGTACAAAAGAAATGGTGGATCACATTGCTGATGCCTCTGCCCACATCAAGGCGAAAGCACCAAGCTGTTATATATACCTAGTAAAGGGGAAAACCACTGGTTTCACCTAAAATTGTCCTTGCTGAAGCAATAAAAAAAATTCACTTTTAAATACCTCGACTCTGAAGTCTAGACCTTTGAGAAAACATTGTGGGGCACAAGGGGAAATGTGATTCAAACACCTCTGCTGTCTAACTGAGTAAGATGTCTCCAGAAAAGATAGCTGGATGATTGAGCCATGAGCTCGAGTAGCAAACTTTCTTCATGGAAAAACCACTGCTACCGCTCACAGCTGTAGCTATTCAGAATCAGATATGGGAGAGACATTTTCCTGAAAACCAACAAAGTGAGCCTGTCACTTCAAGGAAAAAACTCTTAAGGGTTTTATTCCAACGATGAAATTTGACCTCTCAGGCAAAAGTTAGAATTCCAGAAAACTTGTAGTGTTTATCCACCTGAGTTGGTAGCTTCTTAATGCAGTATCTGAAAACTTCCAGGGTAAGGTTGGTTATGAGAGTAGAATGTGATTTTTTGATACCATCTAGTGCAACAAGCCAACATTTGGAAGATCTGAATAATTCAGTGAACCAATATTTTCCCAATGATGAATGTATGATCTTACAAAATCCTGCAATACTAAAAGCTTTTAATGTAACAGAGTATGAAAGCTCATTCATATGATTTCAGATACTACATGGCAACTAACCTTTAAGAGACTAGGTAGTAAGATTTTGGTGTAGCATAGAAGAACATCCATAAATACCCAAATACATCTGTTCAAATTCCAATACTCCTGTTCCAAGTACATATCTGAGTGAGCCAAATTTCTCTTCATAGTTTTTCTACCCAAACAATAGATACATTGTGTCACCCGGAACACAGAGACAGCCATGCAAATGGATACATCTCTTAAGCAGGGCAGGAAAGAGACTTGTAAAAGCAAAAAAGGTAAAACAATACCATTATCCTCCCTGAGTTTCTACTGGGCTCTGCATACAATTATCTTAATAAAATGCTGTTTTTATGTTTACATGTAATTGTCTTATGTATTTGGTTTTTCGTGGTACTGGAGACTGAACTCCGGGCCTTTGCGTTGTTACGTCCTTGGCCCTCTATAAAAAAATTTAGACACAGGATCTCAATACATTGCTAAATTGCCTTGACGGGGCTTGAACTTGAGATCTTCCCACCTCAATCTCCCAGAGTGCTGGGAGTACAGACATGTGCCACCATGCCCAGCTTATTATTATTTCTAAAGGGAATTCGTAAATATTTAAAATTTTCTCAGTTTTGATACTGAGATATGGTATGTATCAAAAAGCTCTTGGAGTCCTAAACAATTTGTATGAGTACAAAGGGATCCAGAGACCAAAAGTGTGAAAATCACTGCTGTACAGCATGGAATCTAAAATAGGAAAGAAAAGCAGGGGAATCGCACGGCCGCAGCACTGTAGCTGTTGCCTGGCGCTCTCAGCAAGTAAGCATCAAGGACCCAGTTTCTCAACAGGCTTTATAGTGCAAGGACAGTGATCACTAAGTCCCTTCTCACCTCCCAGCACCTCCCGTGTAAAGCCAGTCCCACCTCTGTTCTGTTCTTCACTCGCTCTTGTCCATCTGGCTGCTCTGCTGTTAAGACTCCTCTCATTCAACTCTTCCTCCTGCCAGCACCCTGCGTATTCCTCCCTCCTCTACCCAGAACTGGGGACTGAAGCCAGGGCCTCTGCACTGAGCTACATCTCCAGGCTGGCCACCTCCTTTTTTTAAACTTTTTGTTTTCTTTCTAAGGACAGAGTCTTACCAAGTCACTACGTTGCCCAGGTTGGGCTTGAATTTGTGATCCTCCTGCCTCAGCCTTCCAGAGTGCTGGAAGGAGTATAGGCACGTGCCACTATGCTTGGTTTTTTTGGTTTTGTTTTGATTTTATGAAGTAACTAAGGTTTACATGGCCTGTGATTCTGGTGGATGGAAAATCCAAACAGCATGTTACTGGCATCTGATAAGGAGTCCCCAGCTACATCACAACAAAGCAGGGAAACAGAAAGGGACAGCCACATGTAGAAAGAGACAAGGTGTGTGGACCTTACTTGATGACAACTTACTTTCTCAAAGACTAATTTGGTCACTGACTTAGTAACCTTTCTGATAAGATAAAATGCCTAACACCCAAAGAGAAAGGAGGAAAGGTTTATTTCAGCTCACAGTTTGCAGAGGTTTCAGTTCACAGCTGTCTGGCTCCCAGGCAGGGTGGCCTGGCAGAAAGGCATCGAAGAGGAGAAACAGTTCATGGCAGCAGAAGGCAGCAGGCAGCAAGGTGCCCAGCTACAAGGGACAAGTAAGGAGCCACTTTCTATCCCTTATAGCTTATCCATGCTTCCTGTGCTGAGGGCAGGCAGCACTCACGCCCTTCATTAATCCTAGCATTGCACCCTTGATCCCAGCATCACACACCCTAGATCAAACACCTCCAAGGAGCCCCACCTGGGATGCATGCTGCTTGGGGGAGACATCCAGATATAAAGTCACAACAGTCACAGGGGACCTGACCCACTCCACGACACAGGGTTCATCAACGTGGAGCCCCACTACCTAACCACCTTTTAAAAAGTCATAGTTATTTGCATACGTTAATTGAATAATGAATGTGTTTCTTTGTAATATTTTGTATATTCTTTTTCTATAGACCTAAGCGCCTGGCTGATACTTGTTTTTCTGTCTGTCTCTCCCCACCTGCCACCTCTCATCTCCCTCAGGAGAGTGAGGTCTAAAAACTAGAATTTTTATCTCAATAACAACATCTTAATCACTCAAAAGAGATCTGTCAAATTAATGAAACCACTTAACCCCCAACAAATACCAAGCAGTCTTCCCAAAGCTGCCCAGCTTCTCCAGAGGAAGGCTAAGCTGACCAGCCAAAAGAAACTTTTCAACATCCTCCGCATGTTACACTGCTGACACTTGAGCTCCCTATCGAGTCTTGTCAAGACCGATGTTGGTTTGGAAACTGTAAAGCTGAGGCCCAAACCCCGGCCTGCAAAACCCTCCAAGTCAAGGCCCTGCCGTGCACCACAAGGGCCTTTCCCAGGCAGAAAGAGGCCTCCACCTGTGACACTGGACCAGGCGGGTGTGCTCTAAAACCAACCAAATGCTTCTCAGCAGCCAGAGTTGCAAAATACATTTTAGGTAAAATGAAGCCTATATAAAATGAACTATAAAATCATTATGATAGGTTGGACTTCACCACTCACTGAGGGAAAAGTATTTTTCTTCCCAAATTGAACTTTGCAGTGTGGGGGAAGAACAGACGAGGGGTCTGATGTCTCTGTGAGCATCGTGGAGAGGGCAGAGCGCAGGAGAGAGGACACCCGCCCACAGCCACGCACCCTCACACCTCTGCACTCCGCAGCCTGTGGGGCACCCCGCCTCCTTCCTTGGCTTGTCATGGTACCTAGGAGCTGCGGACAGGTTTCAGGAGTAAGAATCTCAAGGCCTTCTCAGGGTCTGCCAAAGAATGAGATCGCATTTCTCTCTCACTACGGAGTTAAGAGCCTTAGAAAATCATCTATGTTCATGCCCTTATTTTACTAAAAAGGAAACAGAAAATGGTAGTCACTGAATGCCATACCTCTCTCAATTCATGTTGTTGGAGCACAATTATAATGTAAACACACTTCTGTAAAATAGCAAACTTACTATAGGTATTTCATGATCAATTAGAGGCCTCTGACCAAGTGTCTCTTCTGCTGTTTCTGCTGAATCCAACTGACCTGAACAGTAGCTGAAGCCCAGCTGTGACCTCTGGTGAGCACTGAGTCTATAGTGACTGTCTATACCTTCAGGCAACGGCGCTAGTCAAAAATGCCTTTAACTATGCTCACTCTGTAAGAGCCCTGCCCTTGTTCCCAGAATGTTTCTATATTAAGATAAACAATTCCTCTGTTGCAACAAATTCAATGTATGACTTAATACAATGTAACAAATTATGTAGCTTTTGTGGCTTACTTTGTACTTTCCACTTCTGAACTCTATAGAAACTGAACTCTGTAAATTCAGGGCTGTTGCCTTTGGAGAACTATCCTGCAACAGTCCCTCAGCTGGCTGGCATAGAGAGCTGCCTTCTTATCTCCTCAGTGGGGAAGAGTCTTCCTTTCCTCTGACTTGGAAATTTTCCTGCAACATTTCCTGTACACTCCAGAAAAACTGGTGATAAGAGGAAGGGAGTATCCAATGTCAAAGGGGAAAAAGAACTAAAGAATGGTTAAAAATAGTGCCAGTATCCAGTACACACCGTTTACTGAGCACCTACTATATACATGCTGGGTGCCAGAGAGGGTCTTCTGGCTCTAATTGAACATCTGTTAAAATTTTAAATATGGGCAAACCACAGGTACTTAAGTTTTCACAGATATGAAATGTGAGTAGAAAAATGAAGTAAACGCAAAACGTGTATGTGTGAATACACAAATGCATCCTAATTCCTCAAAATGAATCTATTATGTATGGCAAACATATACTTAAAAAAAAAAAAAAGAGGTTTCAGTCCTGAACTGAACATAAGGAAACACATACACACACCCCAAATAAATATAGTAATCTAGGAAAATAAAAAGCCTCACAAAACAATGAAGCAAGAAAGAAATGGAAGGAGGAAAAATCCAGTAAAGGATAAAGAATTTATTCATATTTAAATTTAAGACTTTGTTTAGAATTACTGGGAAAGGATTTCTGGAAACTGAAAACCAACACTGTTGTTTTGATAACAACATTCAAATATTTTTCAGATATTCTTAACCTCTGTAGTTTGCCACAAGAGGGTGCACATTTCCTCACTGATACAGTAACCACGCAAAAGCTTATTAAATAAATTCCTCCATTCCTCAGAGACAGCAGTCACCTCGCTCACACTTCTCCTCCACATTCTGGGGCACAGGACATCGGAAGATGGTGACAGTGACATGCATCTGCACAGTTACACAGATTAAACCCCTTTCTTATCCTTTATCTCATTTAAACTTAACAGTAACTCTTAAGGATAGGGCAAAACACATTAATTCCAAGCAACAGAAAGGAAACAAAAAGAGCTGTGACCTGCCCTAGGTCAGAGAGCTCTTAACATCAGAGCACAAACTCCAATGAATGTCTTTTGAGCCCCAAATCCTGCCTGGGTGTTTCTTATCTCCCCAGAGCATAACCAAAACCTGTACCACAATCATGCATTGCCTCTAGCTACCTGTTCTGTTTTTCTAACCGAAGCATCACATACTGGGCAGATTCGAGACTGCCTACTTTTATAAATTTAAAGCTGTTTTTGAAGTGTGTGTTAGCACTTGGCAATTATTTTTATAGGTTCCAGGGAAGGGGGAAGTCTGCTGAGACTTGCCGCCAGTATTCGAAGGTGACAGGAACATGGACTGAAACAGCGTTAAACCCTCACAACAGACAAATTGACTGGAGGCTCAGATTTCTAAAGATAGATCCCAGAAGAGTCAGGCTAAAATCTAACTTCAAATACTTTCTTTCATGGATAACAGTGGAGCACGGCCATTAAGGAGTGGATGTGCCATCGTTTCCAAGTCTCTAAAAATCTCCACCATATCTTTTGTAGTTGTTTTTATTTTTGTAATTTATTTATTTCTTAGGTAGGGTCTCACCATGTAGCCCAGGCTGGCCTTGAACTTGCAGTGATCCTCCTGCCTCAGCCTCCCAAGTGCTAGGATTACAGGCATCACCCCCAGCTCCACCATCATGATATTAACTCGTATTTTTATCATCATGAACTCCAAACTGGCCACTGAAGTGAGGCTCATCAAATTTTCTGAAAAAGAAGTAGGAACACTGGCACTAAAGAAGTGGCACAAATCATGGTGGTGCACACCTGTACTCAGGAAGCTGAGGCAGGAGGATCACTGTGAGTTTGAGGTCAACCTCAGTTACAGAGTTCAAGATCAGCCTGAACTGCATAGTGAAACCCTGTTTCAAAAAAGACCAAAACAAACAAACAAACAAACAACAAAAAAAAGTGCACAAAACCAGAGGAAAGATTAGCTTAAAAACTATCTGCGTACACACTGTTAACTCATCCCAGCTCTCAGTGTGGGAAGTAGGGAGCTAGATCTTTTGCAAAGGTGAAAACGACCAAGAGATGAACAGAGGTGGAGAGGAAGGGAAAGGGAATGGTTGAAAAAAGAACCAGGCTGTGTTGTGTGTGAGCACCAACTCCCCACAAGCAATGTGGCCATGATGTACTAATAAAAAATAAAAATGGAAAATAAAATAAAAATGGAAGGATAACTAGCAACAAAAGAATGCTGGGCCACTCCAGTAAGGTCCACCTGAAGGCATTCTCCTATCTGCTTCCTCAGGACTTCTTCGTAGAGGTAATGTCACAGACTCCCCTAGGGGCCCTGAGGATGCCTATCTTCAGTTATGTCCAGTTTTGGGGTCCAGTTCACCAGCACACGGAAGCTTGCCGTTCCGTGCATCCAGCTGCAGTTGCTTGGGTACCTCTGAGTCTACCATGGCACTGGATCTCACTGGAGGTCACCTGAGCTAAGGCATGGTCTGCATGCCTTCCGGCTCCTTCCAGGAGCCTGACCCTTACCATTCCGAACATCACACACCTGCTCTGACGTCTCCCCTCTCAATTCCTATTGAGTTGGAAGGAACTCTCTCCTGCCTGATGCCTGCAGAGCAGGGATAATTTTCAGTACTACTACATCTGAAGGAAAGGTGAAGAGAAGCTGTTTCACAGTGCTCACCTAAGATTTTATCTGATGCCCCTGCCAGTTCTCGTGCCCCTCTTGAAACACAGCTTCACACATACAGTATGTGTAATATCTCACTCCCTACCCATCCCCTGTGCTACTTCCTGTGTTCTCGGCTTTGTTCTTCTTAAAGCCCTAAGATGCTGCCAACATGCCCCCCCACCTCCTGAGGCTTTATTGATACAGTATTTTATTAAAATTAAATTACATAATTACCCTACCTATACCCTTGGGAATGCAAGGGCCAGTGGGCTGCATTTCCTTCCTTAGGAACTTGGTTATCTGATGCGGTTGTTCATCATACAGGAGGTGCCTTTGCAGCTTTGCTCACGACCCGAGATTCCCAGCAGGGGGCACCATGGAGTGAGGAATCGGACGGCAGGGTTAATCAGCTGAATTCTTAAGAGTTTCCATTTAGGCTTCCCTGACACCCTCTGCAACATCAGACTGCGAGATGTTGGGGATGTGCCTGGTTTGGCTTCCACGAAAGTGTAACAAGACTCTTCCCTTTGACCCTGATATGCAAAAACTGTGCAACCAGAACTGGGAGGCAAATCCAGGCTAGGAAGGACCGTGACCTCAGCCATCAAAATTAGAACTGGAAAAGCCCTCTGCAAACCTAGGCAAAGCAGCTCACTCCTAAATGTCTCCTAGATAGGGCTTCTGAGACTTCTTGTAGGACTCCAATCTACAAACCAACAAGTCATACCATAAGAATAACTTTTCCTGATGTTTAGCATTGATTTTTATTTCCAGTTATATACTGCTTTGATCGGTTCTAAATACATTTTCCCTTTCCACGATGTTGACATCCCTGACATTCTTAGGCCCTCTACTCATCCTGTGGCCAAGCTATACATATTTAGCTTCTTTCATCTCGCCTATGTCCTTCCTTCCAGCAGGGCTTTAAATTCCTTCCAATCTGTCAACATCTTTCTGGACCTATGCACGCTCTCCCTTAATAAACATTCTAGGTACTCCTGTTTCCTGAGAGGTCTCCAAAGACGCCTACAGTGAAAAGCAATTGGGCCAGGAGTCAGAACTGTTCTAGTCCCGGTTCTGCTTCAAGCCTCAGCTGTTCCGTCTGTAACAGAGCAATAATACTTCTTCAAATTTGACCCAAAAGAGAACAAATACAAAATCCTTTCGCAGATTGTAAAGCGCTAAGTATGAAAAGTGTATGTGTAGGTTGCTTGAGTGATAAAAAGACTGGAAGTAAGCACGTCAATGTGGTGGTGGCTTTAGTTGTGAGTTACGTTAGTGTACGTATTTACTATACAGGGCTACGGGGCTGCAAAGTTGCGGTTTATAGTTTGTTGCTAGGATTTGCCTTAGAATCTAACTAATAATTGTTCACAGAAACCCTGCAATTTTGCAAATATCCTCTGCAGCAATTCTTTATATTTATTTATCTATTTAGTGACAGGAGGTTTGCAGGTAGCCATTCCGCAAGCATTACCCAGCTGTTCTAGCTGCTGCCCCTTGCTACCTCCAGTGTTCTCGGCTTTGTTCTTCTTAAAGCCCTAAGATCCCTAAGATGCCGCCAAAATGCCCCCCCCGAGGCTTTATTAATACAGTATTTTATTAAATTACATAACTGCAGGACACATCGCATATTTAGGGTTTAAGTCTTTACAGTATTCACAGATGCGCTAGGGATGCAATCCCTACCAATCTTGGCGGGTCCACTGTAGTGAGTTTTGTTTAAACTTTAAGGAACTGAACATTTATCCATTCCCTAAAAGTATTTACTGAATCTCTACCACATACCAGGCAATGGACTAAATAATGTAGGAGGATACAAAACAAGGACCTGAAGAAGTTACAGCAATCCAAACCTTAGGATCTCACTGTATGGTTTGGGTCACCTAAGAGAAAGTTATTGCTGTTGACTTTTACATTATGCTTTATGCTACGACAAGGAGGTGTTTCTCATTATCTCTGCAATGGATTCAAAGAAATAAAATTACCAGGTTGACAGGTGTACCCAGGTGTACACTTCACACTCTTTCCCAGAAAGGGAAGCCAGTTTACATCCTCGTCCCTGATATGTGTGTTTCTTGCCACACCCTTGAAAACACTGAATATTATTTTTCCCATCCGATTAATTACAAAATTATAAATAAAAACATGAGCAAAAAAATCTAAAATAAATCCATTTCTACCAATACAGAGTGTATCCCCACATGGTACCTATTTTGTTGCTGCCTTGTGGTAGGGAAATAAGTGTTTAACAGAATCTTGTTTTACGAAAGACATTATCTGAGTGGCTTGTTATTTTCCAGGCAATAAACTGAGGATTAGACTACAAAGATGAAATAGCCCAGAACCTGCCCTCATAGGATTTTTAATCTGGTGCAAAAGACAAACACTCATGGTTACAGAATACTGCAGGGGGTGCACCCTCTTTGAAAAGTGCAAAAGCAACACAGGAGAGTGAGCCAGGACAGGGCAGGAGAGTTGGGGGAGGCTTCAAGGAGGTCAGGACATCTCAGCTGGATTTTGAAGGACCAGAGAAGGAAGAATGAAAGACCTTACTCCATGCAGAGGACTCACCTGTTGGTCTCTGCAGCCGCCCCATCCTCCCCCAGGAAGTTTTATTACAATATAAAGGTTAGCAATTGAGAGTTAGCCTCATAGACAGTTTGACTGTTTCATTGCTATCATTTGTAGTTGTATTCCTGTCCATGGAGAAAGTAATCAGCAAATTTTCTGGGTATTTCATCCAACAAGGGGTGCGTGATTACTCCTGTTTCCTTCACAGAAAGTGTCTTATGAGATGGGTAGGAAACAATTTTTGCTGAATACAAAATTCAAAAATTAGATTGTCAGCTGTTGGAGACCATGGATTCACAATGACTAGTTTTACATACTTCCCTAAGGGATGAAGGGAGGTTTGGGAATATTGGCAACACCCTGTTGGGATTTCCCACTAGGGGTGGGCATCCTCTCTCACCTACTAAGACTACTAAGCCCCACCAAGGGAAGATCCTCCTTAGTTTAAAATCACCAGCATTCTCTGAGTCATCTGGTAACCCCTCTAATTATTGTATGCACCCAATAAATAGTAGCTAGCTTGGCTTAGCTCAGAGTGTCACTGTCTCTGTCTTCCTAAGGCACTGACCTCTCAGCTCCCTTTAATGAATTACTAAATTTGCTTCTGTTTTTTCTTCATCCTTCACCATATCCCTCATATGGGCAGTTGGGGATCTTGGCCAGGTCCTGATGGTCAGTCAGGAGAATTGCAAGTTTGAGGCCAGCCTTGGCTACACGTTAAGAAGGGAAAAAGAAAAGAAAAAAAAGAGAAGACGAAAGGATTGTCAAGGTGCATCATGTTTCTCAGGTATGGTGGAACCTATGTGTGAGATGGTTAACTTTCGACTCCTACAAAAATCAACTAGATCTACACAAAACTGAAGCACTATACCCTTTTAAAACAGCATAAGAATTAATGTAATTTTCTTCCCCTAAATCTAATTTTTTCCTGGCTACCTACAACCACCACTATCTGCTGGAATACACTTGGCCACTTATCCCTGATGGGCAAGTTCTCCAGGCAGGGCGTCGGGAGAGGGTGTGCCCAGGTGGGTTATGGAATACAACATCCAGCCCCACAGTGTGGCCTGGGTTCCAGCTGGGGCTCCAAGACCACAAGCCACTGTGTCACAGGTCATCCAGTGTTCCAATACAGAAAATTCTCATTTATCTCCATCTTTATTTAAGGAAGATATGCCTAAGTTTTTCCCTTTTAATTGTCAAAAAGCAAAAGGTATCCTTACAAACATAAAACACAATTCTGACCAGCTTGAAAAAAAGAAGTCTTGTTTGCAAATTCAGGGAAAAAGAAATCACACAAAAGAGAGAGAGTAAGATAATATCTTTTCATGTGTTTATCATCCAATCAACAGCACTTACAATGAGCTAAGTAGATGAGCTAAATAAGTAAGGTACTGGGCTGGGGATATAAAAACAAGAGACGCTACTCCCACTCTGAATACGCTATCTAGTACAGACTGACACACCTTTGGGTTGAATTTCTAGCTGCTGAATTTCTAATAGAACTAGACTAGACCATCAGATTTATTCACCCTCCAATTTTAAAAGCATAGTCCCTTTTGAAAAATTTTTTCCAGTTTTATACTAATAATCATAATAATCATTGGTTGAATTGTCTTCTCCAAATTAATCACTGACCCATTTTCAGTACAGTTTACAGTTGAGCATAACTCCCTGAACTAGCTACCAGTTACCACAGGTCTTCAAAGGTGAAGAAACCAAGTTCAGAATCATAAATCATATACCTAGCAAGGGAGAGAGCTCAGATGTAAACTTGGGTCTACATCCTACACCCCACAGGACTGACGTTCTCCCCTACCACGTTTTGTGGTCCCATTCACTCAAGGGACTTTCAGGATCCCCCACAAACGGAGGAAATATATTTCCTTCTTGAGGAACTGCTCTACCAAAGGCACATGGGCAAAATATTCCAGAAGTACACAAGTAAGTTCAGCAAGTTCAGCAAGCAGCTTATAGCCCACTGATAATTTTAGGAGTCCAACTGCATACCATATGAACAATACCCTGCTGCCAAAAGAAATACAGCCTTGAAGGATAGCAGCTGTAAATTCTGATTTTCAGCAAACTTCCTACATGTTGAGCTTGACCTTCCAGATTCAACTTTCTTTTCTATACATGATTCGTGGGTTAATGTGTCTGACTGATAAACACATGACGCAAGCATGAATCAGTTACCAACAATGAGCATGAATAACTGCTATTTGTCATTGTTAAAAACCTGGGATTCACCCTGAACAGACAATTCCGGACCCCAAGGGACCACAGATAAGGAGAACTCATAATCCAGAATAGAAAGTCACGGGAAGTGTGACGACAACAGAAAATGTTCATTAGGATTATGAAAATAATAGGATGGGAGACCCAGATGGTCACAAGGAGACCCATAGGCAGACGGCCCTACAACTGGTTTAATGCTCTGCTGTTACCAAACAGAAATCCTTAATAATTCACCTTTGAACTCGTGTGTTGTTAGCTCCAACAGCACAATGGAGCATGTCTATACACCAAAGAGACACGATGTACACTCCCTGGCATCTATCAGCAGCAGACAGCACTGGGGAAGCTCAGTGAGTACAGAATTCTAGTGCTGTGTAGGCTCAGTGAGATTCAGAGCAGGTTCAAGGTGAGCACTTTACGCTGATCACTTGGTAAAAGGATAGCCCAAGAAGACAGGCTTTCCACCGGAGCCAGAACTCGGAACTCCCTGTGGAGAAGGCAGAGAGGTGAATGATAGGGGAATCCTAAAATATCCTTACTGATGTTACAACCTGACATGAGCCAGCCCTTACACTGCAAACAATGATTCACGGTGTAGGAGGGAAGGAAGTGACAGAGAAATCACAGTTCCTTTGCCACTAGTTCTTACTCATCATTAAGCTGAGGATAGAGTGCTGATAGAATGCACGTATATAAAATAGCAAAACAAAGCAGAGTCAGGGTCAGCATTTGCACTCTTGTGGCAAGAATAGTACGTGAGCTGCAAAATGCTAATTATGATGCTGGTGATTCTTCATATAAACTAATTGGTCTGATATTTACATTTTAAACTGCATTCTACAATACAAAGGTCAAAAAATACCTTCACTCGGAATGAAAATAAAGTAGGAAATGAAACATATCATGACAAATGAAGAGACAGAAGAGAGGAAAAAGCTTGCATTTCAGTACCTTTAACAATATCCTGCCCCTGGTTCTTTTATACAAGGGACCCACATTTTCACCATGCACTTACTCCCACAATTTATGGAACTGGCCTTAGCACAGGTGAGAGGATTAAACTATGATTGATTCATTGCCTTTTTCCAATAAAACCTCAAACCAAGACTAGATAACTCAATAATGAAGCAAAAAAAAAATTTTTTTTTTTTTCACTGCTTGGAATGCTGCCTGGGACGATCAGCTGATTAACTCCCACCCACAACTCCTTCCAGCAGATGCCACCATCCAGGGATCTCAGAGAACCTAGAGTATTCAGCCTGAAATGGAAGAAAGAAGTGCAAACCATCAAGTCAATCCCAACAGTTTTCTCGGTATCTAAGACAATTCTTAAGGAGTTCCCCAAGAGCTGGAAACACGCAGAGGGCAGGTCGTACAGTTGATGCATTTTTCAGTGTAAAGCTCTGTACGTTACTCTTAGCAGCTTCAGGCGCTGGCAATGACTCACTATTCGTGGGCACCTGTCACCTTTGGTACTTTTCAGGAAACATATCTTAACTCCTAACATTCGATGGATGTTTTAAGGTTTGGTAAACACAAGCATTTGAATATAGTCTTACTTTATTTCTGTAACCATGCAAGGGCCTCACAAAAAGTATTTTAACACCATCTTTGTTGTTTCCATTCTAGTGATAAAAGTACAATTATTTTTCATGTTCTCATTCTGAGTCATGGCTACATAGATATTTACGTTCATTTAACTTAAGATATGTGTTTCTGACCTTTTTTGTAATAGTATAGACTGAAGGGGAAAGAACAAAAGGAAATGAATGTTCATTGCAGGAAATCAGACGAGAATAACTCCTTTGGCGTGAAGTACTAGCAACAGCTTGATGCTTTCCCTACTTCGCTTTTAAAAATCAGTTTCCACGATGTTTTGTATTTTTCTTAAACTCAACATACTATGTTTTCATCGGGCAGCTAAAAAAAAAAAAATCAACATTGTATTTCTCAATAAAAATAAACTCTGATTTATTTTAAGCCAATTCCCTATTGAGGATATTTAGGTTGCTTCTCATTTATTTCCAGAATTACCAGAGAGCACCTGCAGGGCTCCACAGCCCCGTTCTGGTGGTGAGGACCAGAGGAGAGAGCCGCTGCTCACCGGCTTTAGAGTTCAGTCCTCAGCATGCGCCAGTGGGCACCTCCTGGGATCACGAATTGAAGGCCCAGACAGTGAAAGACTGCCCACCTGATCCTCTTCCATGAACTCTCTCCAAGGGGAGGTGCAGTGGACCAAGTTAGAGTGAAGACAGGGAAGAATGAGTTCTGAGGGGATTTGGGCCACAAGCAGGGACCCCATCTCTATCCTCTCAGCTGAGGAGGCCCCAGCAGTTACTCAGAAGGCCCGGGAAAGAGAATACATTTCGCAAAGGTACGAGGCTGCCGGCTTTGAGGTTAGGAGAGAGGTTCTATAAATATTTACTGAACAGAACTCTGCCTGCTAACTGGCTGACACACAGCAAGGTGTGGTTTCTCCTTCCTGCCCCCAGAGGCCGCTGGGAAAGCTGGTCTGACAAACCAGTGGGAAACTCTGCCCTGCCAATGTGGAACCCAGAGGCGGCAAGCATGCCTAGGATGACTCAGAAATGAGTCCAACCATCTCCCGACTGTCCTCTCCCCTCAGCCCCCCACAACGCCCACTCTATTCACTGGAGCAGAAAACCAGAGAGGAGGCACACACACACTAAATCCAGGCCACAAAAGAGAGAGAGAGAGAGCGAGCGAGCTAGAGCGCAAGCCTGGGATAGGAGGCCAAACAAACAGCTCCGGTCACAGTCCACAGTGGAGCATCGCATTTAACACTGAGTGTCACCAAGTGGCAATAAAAATCATGCATTTGATTTTTATTCAAAGGTTCAGCCCTTCCTCTGGTTTAGTGGGTGGTCTGAAAGCTCTTTTAGGCAAGGCCCTGCCTTTCTTAAAAAAAATTCCTTTTTAACTGAAGTAGCCAAGAAGCTATGCAGGGGAGGACGAATTTCCCTCAGGTAGAACCACTACTGAATTACTCCAGATCTAAAAGAATCTACCCTATTATGCGGACTCCATAGCTAGCTCCCATTTGAAGAGAACCCCTCACACACAAATTCAACTCACACCGAATCCCTGATTCTGAAACTTACACTCATCATTCATGTAACTTAAAATACAGTCTACAAGGCCCGAGGGGTGGGTGAGGAGCATCCGAGAGCCCCGAAGCCATCCTCTGGCGCCACTGCCATCCACAACATCTGACTGACTGCTCACGGCCACTGCGGAAGGAAACCAGCTGGGTCCAGCATTAGCACGTGCAAGGGCAGACGCGTCCTGCGGCCGGTAGGGCGACTCCAGGACAACCTCGTGTCCTCCGGGTGACAGCAGGGGCTGATTTCCCTCAGCCATCCTAACCCAGGAATCGTCTGCATAACAGTAAATACTGGGTCTAACTGAAGGTCTCTCCTCTCTGGGTTGAAAACTACAACTCTCACACTGTAACTTGGGTACCAGACCCCACTTAATTTATAAGCCTTGTATGTTGTTATGAGAAAGATTATATGTGGAGATGGGATAAAGGTGGGGATAAAGGCAATGGGAAATATGTATCATATTATGCAAGCAGAGTACCTATTTATAAGTCTTATTTAAGCTTACATTTAAATACTAGATTGAGGCAGAGATTGCTAACCCAAGTATGTGAACTACTACAAAGAGAAGAAAAACCTATTCTTAGGTTTGGAAGTAAAGACCAAAAAAGGGTCTCTTTGTCAGCTTAAGCCACGTTGAAAGCATAGGTCTGTAAAGTTCTAGGGGTCCAAATGTGGCCATGCTAAATTTGAAGTGTAGACTCTTTCATTTTTAGCCTCCTTCTAGAAGACTGGCTGAACAAAAAGCAAAATAAAAAATAAACAAAAGCCAGAACCAAGCAAGACAGAAAAATAATTTAGAGGCCTAGAAAACTCCAAGTCAAGCAATTTCTAAATCACTACAAACTGAGGGTAATTATGAAGCTAGATAGCAATGAAATTAATGTGTTGTAACATTCAAAGATCTTCATTCTTCCTCAAATTAATTATCCACTTATGGTGTCTTCACTTTCAATTTATAAACAAGTACTCTTGACTGCTTCAAGAACTACTCTGGAAATACAGTAATTCTTTGGTTTTCTCTATTTCTGTACTATGGTACTGTCACCAACCCGGCTTTGATTATTTAGAGTCTCAGATCCTCTTTTAATACAGGTTTTTAAAAAATATATGGATGATAACTACATTACTGGGAGCACCCCGAATGTGATGAGCAAACTTTCCTTTCTATCATCTTTAAAAGGGGTCTGCTGCTCACGCTGCCCTCCACAGCAGGTGAAGGGCGAAGGGAGAGTACTACCATTAGGTAGGTGGTATTCTGCCTGCCAGTGCGCGGGGCTCAGGAAAGGCACCACTGCACCTTGACTTTCA
Organism: Hydrochoerus hydrochaeris; assembly: GCA_004027455.1. Taxonomy (NCBI): domain Eukaryota; kingdom Metazoa; phylum Chordata; class Mammalia; order Rodentia; family Hydrochaeridae; genus Hydrochoerus; species Hydrochoerus hydrochaeris. The sequence continues at coordinate 54,201 of PVLA01001872.1, forward strand.
GAAGTGGTAACTGGCAGACAGAAAAATACGCCCCAGAGCTGCTTCTGTCACCACTGAGCGAAATCAAACAGTAACCTTTCAAACAGCAAGTTCTTTCTACCCAATAACAGGTTTATATAAAAGCTTCCTTCCAAATGACAGAATGTGCATTATTTCTAAAAATTCCCAGTCAGCAAATTCTAGACCAGTAGAATAGGAAGGCATAAAACCCAACAGCTGTTAGAAGCTGAAATCTACTTTTGATTTAGAATACCCCCACTGCCACCCTTACTCCCCAGACAGTCCTCGCTGTGGCAACCCTGGGCCACAAAGTCAGCCTGGCCTCATGGAGTTCTCAAGTCAGCCAGAGTTCTATTCTGCAAAACCTGTTCCCCAAGTCCGTGAAGGGAAGTGCTGGAATGTCATTGATAACCCCACAAATTCCACAAGGTCCTCCTACCAGCCATTAAAACTACCTAAAAATAGGTAATCCAAGAATTTCTCCCTTTGTCAGCTTGATTTTATTGAGAACAGTAACGTAACCTAAACATTTACATCCCAAAGCTTTGTAAAGCATAATTATCTATTAGCTTATTTATTAAGGCTCTTGGTCTTAAAAATAATGAGAGTAAAAAACTAAGGAGGTGAGGGTATCACATAAAGATTCAACTTGATTAACAAATTAAAATGCATAATCCATTACTAATTAGACACTAATGATGGTAATGAATTCTGGAGTGCATAGTCTAAAAAAGCACTCAGCATCAATAAACAAGTAATGAATGAGCTAACTGCCCTTCTGGATGGGGATTAGCCTCAGTTCTCGCGTTGTGACCGTCTATGCTCGAGTCTCTATGGTAACTTCCTGCCCACTTCCTCCCAGGTGCGGTGGTCCTAATGCAAAGCTCATCTTCTATGGACATCGCTTCTCTGAGAAGTAATTTTGATGAAAATAATAAACAAAAATTTCCCCCAGTATGAAAAGTAAAACTGAACCTAAGATTGGACTTGGAATTAGCCAGGATACAGTCTCTCATTAAAGGGCAAAAATGCTATCATAACTAACAACGCTACAGTGTGTTTAAGACGTCCCTGATAGCAAGCCAAGGACATGAATTAGCTGGTTCAGAGAGAAAAGAGCCTGTTCCTGAGATGAACCAGGCAAGCACACATATCTAACAAAAATTAAAAGCACTCCAGAAACACAACAGCACTTTGGCTTCTATCTCCCTTGCTGAATGAATATGCGACTGAAAGTTCTTCACAGGAAGGGGAGTCATTGTCCTGGCTTTCCTACTTCACAGGGTACACGAGCACCTACTTTTCCGTATGCTTCTTCAATCAGATTGGAACGCTGCCTAATGAAACGCTTTGGGAAACACCATACTTTGCCTTTGACATTGGAAAGGTATCTCGATTTTTAATCTACAGATTAAAACTTGTATGGATCTTAAGATATTCCAAAGCAAAGGAGGGCAAGTCCCGAGACATTTACCCACATCTCTGAGATACCAGTTCTAGAGTAAAACACACCTGGGTTTAAATCCTGAGTCTCCGAGCTCTTGGGCAAGTTAAAGTCTGAACCACAGTTTCTTTATCTGTAAAATGGGGATAATTACAATCACTGAGCCTCAAATTTTGGCTATAAGAATTCACTGAATCTATGTATTAAAACTCTTAGCCCAAAGTCTGATTTATAGAAACTATTATGTCTGGTCCTTGCTAAAAGGTTCTCGAATTCTCTGCACAGGATCACTTGTCATCTAGGGAAGTCTTCCTTCTAGCTACTCATTCTTCTATAAAACATCAAGGCAAAAAAATGAAAACCAGTATTTTTCTGGGAACTGATCATTCACCATCTTCTTGGCTTCCTGGTTCTGCTGCCAACCCTGATCTGACATCTCCTTGTGGTCCCACCTCAGAAGCTGCTGTGCCCCTTCCAGACATCCTCAGTTCTTTCATCGCTGTTCAAATCAGTCTTTCTAAATACAAAGAAGAAAGGCGCCATCATGAATGCAGCCCACCAACCAAGGATGGCAGCCTGTGAGATCCTGAACCTGTCACTTCCTTCAAGATTTACGTAACTCTGCACATTCCCTCCTTTTGAAAATTTCCCTTCACTTGTATAACATTTTTATTATACAATTAATGCACAGAAATTAACACCACCAGAAATTCTATCACCCAGAGATAATCACTGGTAATAATGTGATGGATGTTACCATCCTTATAGGTATTTTTACAAAAATGGGATCTTACTGCTTATTATACTGTAATCTTTTTCATTTATTCCATTGTACAAGTTTTAAAAATTTTTCTATGCTGCTAAGTTTAATGGCTATAAAGGGTTTCATGACATTACTGGGCAATAATTAGGCCCTTGAATTCACTGCTTTCTCACATTACATATACTCAGGACCTAAGAGAATGAACACATCAATTTATAACGTCACTCACCATGAGCAGGGACTGTCGGATGATACAGTTAAAGGGGTCCCTACTTCATAAACTTGCATACTGACTTTCTCAGTCGAAGAAAAACATTTAATTAATTTAAAAGCACTTCTATTCATTTTCTGCAGTCTCCTACTGGAGAGTGAGTGGGCATGAATACCCCTTCCTTTTGTATTCAAATATGCAAAAACATTTTTTTTAAATGAGGGCTTTTATTTATTTGGTACTGGGGACTGAACCCAGGGTCTCTGCACTGAGTTTCATCACCACTCTCCCTGTGTTTTGAGACAGTGCCTCACTAAATTGCTGCATAATCCAACCTGGGTTTGACCTGCAATCTGCTTGGCTCCAACTTCCAGGGTACTAGGATTATGGCTGTGTACCATACCATGAACAGTTTAAACATGACAACTGGACTTTTTTTTAAGTGAAATCAGAATATATCTTATGCAAATTATTCAGGGCCTAAAGCTAATAAGAGCATTTGTAAAACTGCTTTTTAAATAAAACCCAGAGAGGGCTGGGGATTTAGCCCTGTGGCTTAAGTGCCTGCCTGGCAAGTGTAAGGTCGTGAGTTCGATCCCCAGTACCAAAATAAAATAAAATAAAATAAAATAAAATAAAATAAAATAAAACCCAGAGAGAACTAAAAGATTCAGACTACATTTTAATTTCTCTTTCACTATAGGGAGAATGCAGTGGATGAGAATGGGAGAAACAAACCTGTTACACTGCACATTTTATTTAATTACTGCTGTTAAAGAATCAAAGGCCTGGTGTGGTACCTCTTCTCACTAAATTGTCTCAGATGTGTTCTACCTCCTTCCCCTGGGAGAACTTGATGATCTATTTATATGCAAATGAAACAACTCATCACCCTTGTGAAAAATGACATTATCACCTCCCAGAACAGGTCCACCCTGGGGCCCAGGATGCCGATGTGTCACAGGAAGGCAGCTGCCCAATCCAGAGAGAACAGCAGAGCAGACCCATCATGTCTTGCTTCTAAGAAGACATTTCCTCGTAACGTCTCAGATTTAAAACCTCCCCTCCTCAAACCCCACCTCCTCCTCCTCACCTTCCAATTATTCTTTAATAAAACAATAGCGGCACCCTTTTCTTAAGAGCCCCAGTTCAGGGTCACTGAGCCACCTTTGATGATTCCTCCTCCTTTCCTCTGCAAGACTTGCATATCCACTGGCTAACTCAGCAAGACTGGTTTCTCCCCTCTTCACAGGATCCTTTCCTGCTGCCTCTCAGGTTCCTAAGTCAAAATCCTTTTATCCAACACTCAGTCCTACTCACAGCCTCCTACCTGGCCTGTCTCACAGGTCAGTCCATCCCACCCGCGGGCATCTGTTTAGCACCTGTCTGCTGGACAGCAATCTAGGAGGCTACATAGTGTCATCCCAAAGTCCTCTGCACAGCACCCAGAGTGTTCCCTTGTTCCAGTCTGATCTCTTGGCCTAGCAAAGGAAGTCAGCTGTCATCTTGGAGAAAGCTGCACACTTACAAGACTACTCCTGACACCTTTTTCCTGAATTACGAATGTCTTCCCTACTTCTCATTTTTATCTTCTTCTTTTTTTTTTTTTTTGGTTTTTTGGTACCAGGAATCAAACTCACAACCTCAAACTTGCCAGGCAGGCACTGTGCCACTGAGCTAAACCCCTGACCCCTTAAATTCTATTTACACTCAAATGTTTTCTTCAAATCAAATTTTGCTATGAAGCTATCTAAAAAGCAATTAAGCTCATCTATATTCTGAATGTTTCATCTGAAAAATATTTACTGAGGGGCCAGGGATTTAGCTCAGTGGCATAAGCGCCTATCTGGCAATAAGAGGTTGTGAGCTCAATCCCAGTACCAATAAAAGAAAAAAGAAAAATATTTACTGAGTTCCTATAATAAACCAGATACTAAGCTAGTCACTGAGTACTAAAGCAATGAAAAAAACAAAAACAGAAAATACAGACAGATTCCAATTTTTGTTTTTCTTTTTCTGTATTTTTTGCTTTTATTTATTTACTTATTTTGGGGTTTTTTGAGACAGAGTTTTGCTATGCAGTTCAGGCTGACCTTGAACTCAAAGCCATCTTCCTGCCTCAGCCTCCCAAGTGCCAGGATTACAGATGTGCACCACCATGCCTGGCCTCTCCATGAGTCTTATCTGCACCAATTAGGCGTAAACTTCCAGGGAGCTGATCTACTGCACGTTACTACTTTTTCCAGAACTACTGGCATGGTATCAGGCATGTGGCAAATGCCCAGAAAACGTCTGATCAATTTTTTGATTGGTGGTTATAAATGCAGTTTATCTTCATATACACAATCTGACCTGCCTGTGACAGCGGCTATTTACAAATCTAAGCAGATAGCATCCTATTGAAAAAGACTAACCATGAACATTTATGTTCTAAACCCAATTGCATTAGACCGCTCACTGGTCACCTAACCAAGAGCAGGGTCTTCCTAAGAGAACAGAGCAGTGTATATTTGGTGCTAGCTCCCTGCTGAGTCTCTTAGTTAACAGTTCTAAAGTTCTCAAGTTGGTACAATGTATCAGCCATAAGCTGTGCACTCTGCAGCACATCCAACAGAGGATTTCAAGGGGGACCCTGACTCAGGGAGGGAAATACGATGAATATCTATATTTACAACTATCTTACAACTCAGAACTTTGTGCTTGTCATTAAAATATAAGTAATGTGGAAACATGTCTCACTGACATCACAGTAACACTAACCAAAGCATTCCTTCAGTAAAATATTCACCTCCAACTATCCTGACATCATGATCACAAGGAGTTTTCAACAATTCATACTGTTTGAGGGTGGAAGAACATTTAAGTACTTTTGCCTACTTTACCTTTGGGTATCTTGTGAATGCCTAGAAACTCTCTACCCAAAAACCAGGGATGATTCTTTACTGAAGTAATACCAGGAATCCAAACTAGGGGCAAGAATTCATTCCTGTGCAGGCCACTGTGAAGAGACTACATCGGGTGTACAGGTGACACACAAATGCTTGCAGAAGAGAAGAACAAAGTTTGGTTACAGCTGACCTGTGTATCTGGTGTGTGATAAGGCCTCGGATACCAATGAAATAAATGTTACTATGAATAAGAGTTTCCACTCTTCCAAGTCATGGAAGAAAATGGAGCAAATACAAATGCCCAGTTTCAGCCTCTCCTGAGAACAAAGAGTAACTGAAAAAAGCACAGAAACAGAAGCTGGCATCCACTCGGAAACATGTGCCACTGTCAGCTCTACCCATTTCTCCCACCTCGGGGCTATGTGTGCGTAGTTTTGTCAAGAGGGTTTCAAGTTTGGAAAAGAAGTCAAGGAGAAATGCCATTCTTCAGTATCTTGCCAAAACATCTGTCTCCATTCCCAAGAAAATATTAAATGTAAGCACTTTAGCATTCAAATTCCACCACACAGCAGAGAGAATCAGGAGACAGACCTGCAAAGGGCAAAACGACGCTGAAGATGTAGGTCAGGGGTCTGTTTCTTTTGGAAAAGTGGCATTAGTGTCTGGGACACGGGGCAGGCTGAAAAGGCTGTGGATGACCTTACTAGAATTTCATGCTCACTTCTACATGGGACTGAGAGCCAGGACCCAGGCTTCCAATCTCTCAGAAGTCACCCATAAATCAGCCAATGACAAGTGCTGCAAATAGCATCATTTCTCATAAGCATGAAGCCTGGCTATGCTGCTGGATTTTCCTGTAGAGGACAGAGAATGATCAAATCTGCTTAACTTTTTCTTATGAAAATTTCTCATTTTCCAGTTACCGAGGGCCAATCTTGTTCATTTATACTTAACCCATTCAATTATTCTTATGCTACACCCAGATAGAGAGCCTTTTATTGATACAGTACTTCAGCATGCATCATAAAAAGGATTTAAAAAAAAAAAAAAACCTGACTCAATACCACTATCATACACTAACAACAAAAAGCAATTCCTTTATATTAGCAAGTATGCCATTTTCCCTACGGTAATCACATCATCTTTTTACAGTGCGGTCAACATTTGAATGTTCACAATGCAAATAAACCAGAATGTGTTTATAGCTTAATTTCTGCCCCATCTGGCCCAAACTCTGAAAATAATTCCTCATTGTGTCAACCACCAAGAAGCATGTGTCTTACAGAAGACATAAACCTTATATTCATCAGCTATTCTCCCCTCACCTCAGTGCGTTAGTTTACCATCTTTTACGCTGTATTCTTTTTCCTGGAGACTGAACCCAGGGCTTCTGCACTGAGCTACATGCCAGCCCATTTTTGCTTTTTTTCTGCTGAGGTGGTATCTTGCTAAGTTTCTAAGTTTTCTAAGCAGGGCTCAAATTAGTGATCCACCAGCCTCAGCCTCCTACAGTGCTGAGATTATAGGCAAACCCCACCCCACCCATCCCAGAAGTATAGTCTTTAAAAAAATAAATAACAGCTTTATTTAGATATAATTCATATTAGTCGATGGTTTTTAGTACACTGCACAGCCATGCAACCATGAACTTCACAACAGTTCCATCTCCACAAAAAGAAACCAGGTACCCATTTGGGTCATAATGACAGATTCTGCTAGCCTGGAGTTTAGCTACATCCTCCCAACTGGGTACCGGACCCAGAGGAACAACTTACTGCTCCCAGAGTAACTTCCACGTTCTCCTCCTCGTTCCAGAGATAAACCTCCTGCTCCCTTTTTGTGTATGCGCCCAGCCCTTTCCAATCCCGAGACTCCACAGTAAATCTGTCTCCTGTTTTATTCAGGCAGATGCTCCTTTAAATCAGCACTTAATGTCAGTTTGCCACTTCCCAAACTCCTCCCCCAGCCAGAACTGCTAGAGTAGCCCCACTTTGTTCTTGTTTGAAAGCCTCTGCACCCCCTTCCCCCTGAAGCTCTCCCATGCCCACATTATGGGCCTCCTCCTCTGTCTCTGTCTTATCTTTGTCTCTGCGCTGCTTCAGATTGAGTGCCCAAAATACTCAATCCCACATCTCCTGGACCTGGCTCTGGTCACCACCAGCTGGTTTTGTCTCTGTGGATTTTGATTTTGTTGGAAATTCTTGCCCCACTCACACTTATTTACATCTGCTTGGGGTTCTCCCCCACCCCACAGGGCAGGAACTCCTCAGGAAGGGTCCTAGAGGTGTCTGACAGGCACTTAATACAGCAAGATTTCCTAGCAGATAGATGCACATCCCCTCACCCCAACTCAGAACTGGAGGATTAACTGCTTCAGCTGTTAGAACATTCACAAGGGTGAAGAATATTACGTATTGCCTAGAAGAATCCCTCCTATTTGAATAGAATTATTTTCTTATGGGAAGTAGACACTTACACTGGCTCCCAGAAGTATGGTACCAGGGCTCCTAATAAAGGAGCAGAAGCATAAGGGATACAGAAAAAGCTGACATGCGTGAGATGTGTGAAATATACTCCTGTACACACAAAAGGAGGGATACGCAGGGGTGGAATTTGTGAAGAAAAAGTTGGTGATTCAATGGTTTAGAAAACTAAACCTACAAGAGCTGACAGTTAGAAAATGACGAATAAGAAAAAAATAAGACATGGCAGTGAGCACTGAGGGGAACCTAGGCTGACGCCTCAATAACACGCATTTGCTGAGAAAACGCGCGACAAACTTTAGAAAACAAGAACCACAGCTTTACTGCTAGAAGTGTGAGGTATTCATTCCCATTCCAAGTGCTGGCTAGTGAGTACATTTTACTTCGTGGTACTGGCTGCTTTACTCCTGCCAAGAGAAAAATATTCTGTACCAAGAACATTAAGACCTCAGGTTTCCCAAGGAAGGACCTCACAGGCAGAGGACATTAATTCCTCCCTTGATAGAGTTCAACAAAACTCTTCCTGCACCCAGGAATGCAAGGATAAATCAACTAAACTGGACGTGAGTTTTGTTCATATGTTCCAATCCTAAACATTCACTGAAATATTTTCATTGCAACCAAAATACTTTGGTTTGGATTTAAATGCTATTCTATGACAACATGCAAGTGTGTTTCTGAACACGAAAGCCCAAACCGATTTAGCAAAATAACATTTCCTGCATTCAGTCCAAGAGGGCAAACAAATGTGTTATTCTGGTATGTTATGGCATGGCTATTTAACAGCTAGAGCAAGAGACCGGGATTCCTTTTTCCCTGTGATAGACTGAAGCAGACACTCTGCTTTGCAATACTAGAGAACTTTGCGCGCGCGCGCACACACACACACACACACACACTGTGTGTTTTGTTGGCAGGAGGGTGTGTGTGTTAGGCTTTGAGATACAAATGTGAGGAATACCATATATGACATAAAGAATGTTTGACCATTTTTGAATCTGAGTCTTCCCTGGAAGAAGCTTAGATATACCGAGGTAAACATGATAACCTAACTTGTTCGTACATTCTACCTTAGGTACGGCTATAGGAGAAGGCAGCCTTAGCCATGGGAAGGAAGGGAAGGGTGTGGGCAAAAACTGTTTTCTTAACAGCTAATGGATGGATTTCACCCAAGTGCTTTAGTACACGTAACAGAACTGTCTGTACCAGCTGAACTCACCCCATCAAAACGCTCATGCTCCTCATCTCCTGGTTTCTCCCAACAATGTGGTTGACTTTGTTTTTGTTTTTAAAGGATTCTTGGGGCTGGGAGCATAGTTCAGTGGTAGCACCAGACATAATTTTTAAAAACGGGTTTCCCTCCCTATATTGTGGTTCTCAAGCCCAGCTATATATTCGGTCACTTGGATACCTTCAAAACAGCAACAAACGCAACTGATCTCACCCAGAGATTCCAATTTAACTGGTCAGGGTCTGAGTCTAGGCACTGGTATTTTTAAAAAAGCAAACACTATGTATTGCAAAAATGTACAAAAAAATTCAAACAAGAACCAGGGTTAAAAAAAGCAATGGTCTTGTGCAGATACCTCCCCTTTTTGATACCTAGCCATGTATGCCCCTTTTTTAAGTACATTTTTTTTCTTTCAAGGTAAAAATCTTCTCCATCTAATATACTAACATGACCTTACCATGACAGGTCCTTTGTCATTTAACCACACCAGACATAATCTCAATAGTACACTCTTTGTATTTCTCTTACAACATATTACTTATATATTCAGCACTGCATTTACTAAGCAATCACAGTGCCTATGTTTGTCACCGTGGCTTGTGTTGAAGTTACAAGCCTATCTTCCTCCCCCTTTGATTTAACACATGACTTTGGGCTGCTCATTATGTGAAAGTCACTGTGCTCAAAGTATGTGCAGGCTGTAAAAAATAAGTCACTCTTAGAGTTGTAGTTTTGGAAAAGGAGCTAGAATGCTAGAAGGGGGATAAGACAAGAATGAATAACAACACTATATTGAACACAAAGTCTATAATAAGCATCCAAAATGAACTCAATCCCTCTCAGCTACAGAGACATAAATCAAAATTCTTACAACAATTATCTCTGGAATTATGGATTTTATTCAGCACGTGTGTGTGCACGTGCGCGCGCGCGTGTGTGTTGCCAAGTCTTTTATAAGGAGTACGTGATGCCAAGTGTGATGGGGCACACCCCAGCACTCAGGAGGCTGAGGCAGGAGGGTCACCATGAGTTTGAGGCCAGCCTGGGCTACAGAGTAAGTTCAAGACCAGCCTGAACTACACGGCAAGACCCTGTCTCAAAAATACAAAACAAACAAAAAAGAGTAATGAGACAAATACTCTCTAAGAAGATGAAGCCAGTCTGAAGAATGGAAAACTGACAGATGTGAAGGGGCACAGGCACCAAAAAAGCACCAACAGGAGTGTCTCTCCGTGGCTATGGGCGAGGCTGGCACCACACTGCAGAGACCGTAGGCGTCAGACAGAGGCCTGCTACAGTGATGCAGTCCCAGGGCTGAGGCAGGAGGACACTGGAGACTAGGAGTTCAGGACCCGCCAGGACAGCAAAGCAAGACTCCATGTCAAAAAACAAAAAGCCAGAACCACAGAGGATTAGGGAGGATTTATCATCAGCAGTTGGAAGTTTCTAAATGGTACTTTTTATTATTATAAAAATAACATCATCCTAAAAAGCCGTGTGATGCGTTCATGGTGTAACTGGAAAAGACCAAAAGCCATAAAGTGAATCAAAGTGATCACCAGGGAGCTCGCCACACACAGAAAACCACTGCTCCTGTGCTAGTGTATTTGCTTTCGTCTTCTCTCTAAGGCGAGGGGGAGCTTTTCAGCAGGAATGTGCCATCTCTGGGATGTGTGTCAGCCAGGCTGCCTCGCCAGCCGTTTTAGTACAAAGTTCGCTTTCCGGAAGCGGACGTGACCAGGTGAGGCATCTCCCGCGCAGGTGTCCACACCTGCAGTCAGAAGCATCAGGCTGTGTCTGGCAGAACCACAGACAGGGCCCCCGTGGAACAAGCAGAGGCTCAGCAGAAGCTGGGGGGAAGCAGTGTCCTCTTCCCGGGAGGAGCGGCCAGGTAAGGGAACCCACTCCGCAGGAGGAGCGCGCTTTGCTCGAGACCATCCTCACCACGATTCCCAGAAGGGAGCTTCCTAAAAATAGGCGATGACTGCATTTTGAATGTGATTATTACGTTACGATAAAACAGCTCACAGGGTGACAGCTACTGCCTATTAGTCACAAGCCATGTCGACTGGGACGGCAGCCTCTGGAAGCCGAGGACCTGTGTCAGTCGCCCCAACAGGCTTTTCGGGCCAAGTTCTCACAGCACTAGGTCTTGCCCCCCTCCTCGGAGACAATGGGGCTCTGTCAAGGAGCAGAGGCCAAAAACCGGAAGGACATTTGCATGCCTCTTCTACCCCGTGAGGTGTTTACTATTTTGTGTCCCAACAGGCTGTGCTCAATGTTTTACCTCCTCCCCCTTCTTTCCTTTGCTAATTTTAACTCCATTCTGAATTAATATTTTTCAAGAGATAACTTAATTCCCAGCCCCTCCCGCCCGTTTATGACTTAGGAATGAATGTAAGCACAAAACATCTTGTGATGGCCTCAAAATAGAAAGCAAGTTTAAAGTTTTATTTTTCTGTCCCAAAGCTGCCAAGGCGCTGGCGTGTTTTAACTTCTGCTCTACACACTGTTTCCCCCGTCCTCCCATCCAGCTATATTTAGTAAAGCCCAAATAAAAGGGATACATGCAAAGCAAATTTAAATATAGTTTCTCTGAATCAGAAAGCCCGGGAGCCGGTCTATATGGTAGCAGTGAAGGCAGCACAGCTCAAGCCAGCGTCCATGTACCCAGGAGAAGAGCTGGACGGCTTCCGGCTCACCTGGTGGGGCAAGAGGTAGGAGCCTAGGGAGGCAGCGGCCACCCCTCCCGCCTGGCACCCCATCTCTCTGCTCCCCGCTGCTAGGGTTTGCCGAAACCACAGCACACTCTGCTGACTGTCAGCACCTAGAAGGCTGCGAAAAACGAGGACGGATTTCTGTGAAAGCAAGGAAGCGTGACGAAGGGTCGGAGGCAAAGAAATCCCAAGCCACTCTTCCCCAGGAGTGCATGTCGCCTTCCATGCTGCACTGCCCCCTCGGCCACTTCACTCCTGTTGACTGGAGGTAATTCTACGGGACTTGAGGACGAGGAGAATACTACGGTTCTCATTTCCTAATAGGGATGATGAAATTACAATGGCAGACATTCTCTGGGGGAAAAAATGTTGTTGGGGGCCAGGGATTTAGCTCAGCGGCTCAAGTACTTGCCTGGTTAAGCACAAGGTTGTGAGTTTGATCCCTGGTACAAAAAAAAAAAAAAAAAAGGAGTGTTGTCAGTAAGGCAGTAAAATTGTGAGGTTGAAGATCAAATATTGCAAAAGCGAGCACAGGGTAGGTGAAGGGGCAGGGGCTGCATGGCACCAAAAGAGACCTCTGCTCTTCCCGTACATGTATCTGGTTCCGTCATCCCTTTCCACAACCAAAGGTGAGTATGACAACAGGGAAAAGAGGTGAGGTCCTATGAGGTTCACACTGGGCACCAAAACCGTCCTTCAGGGTACTCACAGGCTGCCACACCCGATCACTGAGTAAATCTGATTGGACAGTACAGAGGAAACCGACACCCCGTGCAATGCAAACAGCAATACAGACAGACCACACACTCTCTGTGTAGACAATCGCCAGGTAAAGCCCCAAGGGCATCAAGGTAAGACAGCTCTGTACTGTAACACATTTTAAGTAAAGTATGGTAGAATAGTACATGGATCAGCAAACTAGGACTGAGAGACCAAACCGACCCAGTTGCCTATTTGTGTATGGTCCACAAATTAAGAATGTTTGTTAATTTTTTTTAAATAGTGGAAAGAAAAATTACAATACCCCATGACATGAAAAGCATATAATTTCAGTGTTCATGAAGTTTTGTTGGAACTGTCCCACTCATTCATTTACATATTATCCATGATTACTTCTGTAGGTTTGGTAGCTATGGTCTACAAAAACAATATTTACTGTTGGACTCTTTAAAGAGAAAGATGGTCAATCCCTGACCTACAGACAAATGGACGGTGGAAAAATATATCTTTTACTTACTGAAATCTTTATGATTTCTCCAGATATATTTATAGCTACTGCTTTTACCTTTATTCTGAGTCTGTTACATCACAGGGATTTTTTAATTATATCTGCTTCAGAGATAAGTACACAGGAGTCTGAAAATGGAGTTGCCCAAGGTTACATCACTGCCAAGTGGGGTAAGGCCAGAGCTATACCCCAGTTTTCTGACCTATATCTAGAGGCATTCACATTACACAACCCTGTTTTCTTGAATGCCTGCCAACGCTGGCTGCTGAAAGTCATTTAAACATTCTCTCCATATTTGATCGTTCTCTATGGTGTAAAATCCCTCCTTCCTAAAATAAGATTGAAAACAAACTCCCAGCCCCACTTTGTACAGAGTAGAGACACATGATTGTGGACTCAGCGGTTCCCCATCTTGGCAGAGGTGGTTCTGATGGAAGCTTCTGGATGGTGGCAGAAGTAGCAAACTCCTTGACTGATAAGTTCTGTGGCAGTCCTATAAATTCTACCTGGGGTCTGTTTCTTCAGCCTGCCCAATAATCTTATGACCTATCTATGGCATGTACTTTTATATATTACTTTGTTTAATCTTGCTACCATGGAATCTATTCTCCATAACTAAGTTCACATATTAGACAACTCAGGTTCAGAAGAAGGTTCTAGAATCCTTACAATTCTAGAGCATTTTCTAAGTATTTCTAGAACATCTCACTGACACTATTACCATCTTCTAAAGCATATCCCCATATCCATTAGATATTACCAGATGTTACTCTTTAAAAAGGATTCTGTAATTAAGCAAATAAAATATGACACACAAAGTTCAACAGATTACCAAAGACTTTTCCTGAGCCTTGCAACGCACACATGCTTCATCAACGTCCAAAAGAGGGACAACTATGTAACATGTGAAAAATGTATCTGACCATTGAACCATTTCTTAATACACCTCATCAGGAGAGTAATACATTTTGAAAAATATTGATCAATACATGCTCTACTTAGAAAAATATCTGTAATTACAAAATGTTTTTAAGATAAGGGAGTTGAAATAAGGAATACAATTCTGGAATATGTTAGGATGAAAAAATATGTTTATACACAGCTGGTGGGTATATATCAGCATAATCTTTCAGAGAAGTAATTCAGCAGTAGTATTAAGTTCCTTAATATGTACTCTTTGATCCAGTAATCCCGCTTCTTGGAATTTGTCCTTAAAAACAAAATGTGGACGATCTTAGATTCCCTTCTCCTTATTTACACCTTTGTGATTGTGTCCAAAAGAAAAATGTTTTCTTGCCCGAGAAAAACAGAAAAGGGAGCTCTTTTATCTCTGCACCAAGGTGACAGAAAAAGGACTTCCTTATGACTAAATGCAAAGCAACAAAGAGGCCTTTATATTCTCAGTGGTGTTGTGAGAGTATATAAACATTTTAGATCTTTCCTTCTATAGAAAAAGGAAGAAGGAAAGTTGAAAAGTGTCCCCAAAACACGCCCATACAGGAACCAGGGAGAAGGTATCTGGTGATGTAAATACTGCCCAGAACAGCAGACTTCACAATGGTGAACCAACCTAAAGGCTCCAGCAAACCATAACCCTCTGGGACACAGCTTCATGCCAGCATTCAGATAACTTGGCAGACAGCAAGATAATGGTGACAAAGAGCTGTATGCTAAAGCTTTTCTTAAAGTAAATGTAAATATTTTAAAGAGATCACTTAATAGGACTTAAATGCATTTCAAACGTGTATATTTAACACACATAAAAAATAGAAATTTTAAGTAGGAGCCTGCAGGACTGATCCTCAAATCCAGGATTGGGATCATGTGACTAAGGCAGTGCTGCCCTCTAGTGGTGGAGTACCACACTGCGGCAGAAGAAAAACAACTTTGAAAGGCTCAATTCACAAAAAGAAAGTTAGGAAGAGGCAGCAAGAATGTCTTAAAACCTGAAGCTCTTGAACAGTAAAGGCCAAATGACCAAGCGGGTACTCGGTTTAAGGACCATGCATTGATTTCCTCTCAGGTCCATGTTAGAGATAGACACTGTCTTCAAAGGTAAGAAATAATTTCTTTTCAGCTGCAGAAATTATGTGAATCAAGAGGCCGGTGTCTGTGCTGCGCTTACTGCCTATGAGGTACTAACTACACAGTGAGGCTGGATGAACTGTCTTTTCAATGTTATCTCTGAGCGCCAACTGCCTACAACAGTGGCAGCCCGTTCTTTCAAAGTTCAGCCCTGTGAACAAAGGGCCCATACAACCCTGCAAGGGTCGGTACCCCGGAAAGGAAACGACTGCTGACCTCTGACCTCTCCTTCTTAGGCTCAGTGGTCGGCAATCGGTATCAGAAAACAGCCCCGGTCCCAATTCTACTGGCACACGCTGTGGAAGGCAGGTCTCTGACTGACGGTCATGTAGGACACCAACTTCCAGCGAGCAGATTGTGGTGTTAGAGGGAACTCTGATTCTCTCAGGGAAAACAGAAGAGGCAAAGCCAGACAGCAGAGACCCTCCGTGCTGGCAGAAGGCATAGCAGTGGGTTAAATCTGCAGAACATTTTATTCACGGCAAAATATTCTCAAAACATGCCATGTGTTCTTGAGGTATAACAAGCAGGCCTTTAAACCCAAGTTAGCAGATAAAAAAAAAAATCGTTAAATGACTGTGTAACCTGGTAAGTTACAGCAGACTCAAGACTCACCCTCACATCTACTGCTTCCCAACAACACCTACGGAGACCTCATGGCCCTTAACGATAAGCAAACCTCCCTCAAAGGTTGGAGGCAAGGAGCCCCTATAGGCAGACAAAGAGATGACACCGTGGAAAAGGTTCTAAGACCAAGGAACAGTCACAGAACTTACAGCAAAAGAAGCCTAAAACCATCTAAAACACGGGCAAACAGACTTAAAGAACTTGAAATCAGCCTAAGGTAACCATTGCGTTACAATTAAAATACGTTGTTCGCTAGATTGTGTTTAAGAAGCAGGAAATCCTTTTATGACTGCTATCCAAAACTGCTGAAACATTTTTGCTTAAGGAAGTAAACTTCCCGCTTTCCAAAAATCTTCCAGATAAACAAGTTCTGGCTACAGTCTTTGCTCAATAATTTCAGTCAATAAGCCCATCTCTCTTCTCTTCCTCCTATGTTTTCATTTCCCCCTCTCTTTACTCACTTGGTGTAAGGAGTATTGTATTCTGAATCTTTAAGATGGTGCATTTCAAATCAGGTGAGCTTACCTGCAATGCAGAACTTACTCTAGGTGGAAAAAGAAACAACAGCACTGGACCGGTACCAGGCCCACAGAGAACACAGGACTTTCAGCCTGCACTGTCTCTGGGAAGCCGGCTGATAGAAACCCACTGAGGCCATCTCTGACTGGGTCCAGAGGAGATCAGGACCCCAAACACAGCCACCCAGAAACTTCTCCAGTCATGTCTTTTTCTAACTTCGCTTGATTCTATTTCTATTCAAGCAAAAGCCTCTAATAGTTTATGTATTTACTTTTTCTACTTTTCTATGATAAATTGTTTCTTCTATGGAAGCAAAGGCTTTTCTGGTCTTGTTTTAATCTGTTTTGTTCATTGTTCTAGGTCAAGTGACTAGAACAATGCCTGGTCCACAACGGATACTCCAAACATTTGCTGAAAAACAAATATTGTGAGCCCTTCTTGCAGTTTTTCCCACAGGACGTTTTATGCAGCGTACACATCCTATCTGGAGAGAGGGTTCAGCCCTGCAGATGGTCCTCACCATCCTCACCACTCAGTCTCTCAAAGACTTTCAAAGTCATGCTTTGCCAGATACCCTTTCCTCGTGCTCCTGGACCGATTCTCAACCCGCGTTACTTACACATGAGTATCTTTGCACTCTGTCTGCTGCAGCTGGTACGTGTGTTCTCATCATCATCAGAGCAAAGTCCCCACGTACCCCTTTCTTCCCTTCTCTCTTAGCCGTCCAGATGTCAGATCACAGTAATCAAATCACAGACCGGGCCGTCTACAGAGTGAGCAGCAGACTTCATTCCCACTCGGCAGGCTCTGAGACGGAAGCACTGCCCGTAGGGGTCACAGAGGGCGGGGAGAATGCTCCGTCCTGGTACCCACGAGGCTGCCAAAGAGCAGCCAAACAGGCACTGCTGCCCAGGAGGCCACACACCACTGACACCCTCCAGAGCTTTTCATGGAGGATCCGGGCGGACATGAACGGCACAGAGAGCTGGTCACATCTTGGGACCTCTTAGACGCTTTCCCAGGGCTGATAACTAAGCCGTGTACCGGCTGTGCTGATTATGGCGAAGGGGGGCTGATCACCGTGATGATGCCAACACTACAGAACTTGGGCTTCTGGCTAAAAGGTCAATGTATTAGACTTTTAAGTAACTTACAAAGCAGAAATGCTAAAAATAAATTGCTCCTATATAAAATTCAAGTTCAGGTTACATTCAAATAGAGGAGACATACATTAATAATTTTAAAAGTAGCATATGATTTTAAAATTCATTGTTTTACATTCAAAATCTTTGTTTAAAACAAAACACGACTGACTTGAGGGGAGTTTAAGTTCCCCCCGTTAAATTAGGGAGACCAAGAAGGGTCTTATTTGTAAGTGGAAAGAAGCACCATCACCAATGGGTAACTAAGTAACTGGCTTTAACCCGTTGTTTTTTGTTAGGGAGCAAACTCACACAGGTGTTTATGCCGCTGAGCTAAATCTCCGGCTTCCACACAGTTTCTTGCAGCTTCTTTTCCCTCTCATCTTCTCCTTCTTTTTGTGGCTGAAATGTCTCAGTGCAGCTTCTCAGGCTTACTACTTTTCTTCTTGCTGTGGCCACTCATAGTACTCACAGGCTAAGTACGCTCAACACAAGTGCTCTGAAAAGCCCTTGTGCCTTACTTTTTAAGGTGTGGAGCACACTCGTGCCAGGGGGGTCAGACAAAGGCAAATACTTTCGTGCCATTCAGGGAGAATTCTTCACACTTCTGGCCCTCCCTGCTGCTGCTCCTTGACAGTACCCACGGGGTGAGAGGCGCAGGCTCCTTTCTCTCGCTCCTTAACATCCTGCTCAACACTGGGTTCAAGGGGGAAAGGAGCTTAGAGCGTGGCCTCTTAAAGGGCAAGCGACTGTGGCATCACCCTTATTCCAGGTCACACAACTGAGAAATGCAGGGAGGCTCCTGGGCACAAAGGTGAGAGAGAAGCAGGGAACCCAATAAAGGGCTTCTAAGATGTTGGTGACATTCACCAGATTCCAAATGTCCTCTTGCTTTCCTCCACTACTGTAAAATCACAGACTAAGAAAACCAAGCCACTTTAAGAAACAGCTATGCTTCCCCATAGAAAAAGAAGTACATGTCAAAGACAGCATATGGGATGCTTCTGGGGGAGATGGGTTCAAATCTTAGCTCCACCATGATGGCCTGGGTAAGCCCTGGCCAAGTTACTTAAACTTCTGTGCTTGTTTCTCCATTTGTACAGTAAGGAAAGGATGATCACAAGACTAACCTCAAAGCACTCCACAGAAGCTCCACGACACACATGTAAAACATTTACAACAATACAAAAGAGCTCAACAAACAATGGCAGTAACAGAAACTGATGAGTGTTGTGCTACTGTTGTTCTCTAAAGGGATTCCAAGATGGTATTTTCATTCAGCAAACATTTTAATGAGCTCTTAGGTCACGGATGGAGCTATGCCGGAGAAGCGAACTCAGGAGCTACACTCTGGGCCTCCAAACAGCATCAAATCGGGGTGAGGGGGCGTGGAGGGCTGTATCACAGATTGTAGGATCTATAGCAGCCGAACACAGGATCTTGAGAAGGAGAACCCCAGAGGTCCAGAGGAGAAGGATCCAAAGACAGACTGCAGTGCACCAAAAGAGGAGAGGGAAGATCAACCTGGGCAAGGTCAGGAAATGGCCAAACATAAGACTCACAAGCTCACTAGCAAGGCCAAATGTACCACGCTAGTGTGAAGATAAACGAGAATCAGTGCTAGGGGCGATGATGGGCTGCAGCAGAAAATAAAAGGGAGAGGAGATTTGAGAAGAGTCAGTGACACAATAATAAAACTCCCCAGAGAGTCTTTTGGAGAGAACAGCCCCCCCTTCCCAAAGAAGAAGAACTGAAGTAACAGATCTTAACTACTGAGTAAATGGGAAGGGTTAGAACATGAAAAAAGCAGAAAGCAAGCACTGGCTGGAGATTCCTGATGGAGCAGTGGAGCTGATGGTGATGCAAATCAGATCCAGGCAGAGGACCCTCTGAGGACAGGGTGCTGAGCGGAGATACCTTCATTCAGGTCAGCCGAAGCTGTCCACTGTCCGGAGAAGTCAGAGACGCAGAGCTGTCCCTGCTCGAGCCACAGGCGGGGGAGGGAGCCAGGACGCAGTGGGGCCAGGGGATGGGACAAGCAGAGGAAGCACAGGTCCCACAGCCACCAGCATTTCTCAGATCTGTGACGCTATTTTCATCCTCTTCGGTTCCATCAACAACTTTCTCAAACATTCCAAGGCCCTTTATTTATATACCATCTGGATCACAAATATTTGAGGCAGCTTATGGTGCAGATATACAGTAACACACTGAAATGAAAATGAGCTGAATACGTCTGAATGAGAATATGTGGAGTTAGATTAGATCAGTACAGAGCAGAGTGGGGAGAACGGGAATCGGCATAATCACGCAGGTCAAAGTGCACTAGAGGGTTACAGCAGCAAGATTTGGTTCTGATCATCCTAGTGGCCAAAGTATAAAGAGAGCTAGCTGGTTACTCCATAAGAAGAAACTATACTCTTCCTCAGGATTAAGTGATTTTTATTTTGTTTTTTGGTCTTTTCGAGAGACAGGGTTTCACTATTCAGTTCAGGCCGGCCTTGAGCTTACTTTGTAGCCCAGACTGGCCTTGAGCTTGCAACAGTCCTCCTGCCTCAGCCTCCTGAGTGCTGGATTATAGGTGTGCATCACCATGCCCTGCTGATTAACTGATTTTTCCAAGACCACTGGTTAAAAGGTGAATGGCTCCTCCCGGTCTACCAAGCAAAGCAATATACAAATAGTTTATGTAGCTAGTTAAGGGTCCTGTAACAGGATGAAATGGTAGAAAGGGAACTAGGCTAGGAAGGGCTGATTCCAGGACTAGATCCTCTACCAGTCATGAACCAAAAGCAGAGTATTTCAATTTTTGTTCCTTGTTATTCAACTAGAAAACAAGTGCTTCCAATGAGCCAGGGTCAATACTATTCACGCTGATTCTCCAGCCCAGCAGAAAGTGCCACAGACATTGCTACTCAACTATAGAGCTCTCTTCTGCTGAGAAGACATCAAAATCCTGCTTAAACGTGTTCTAGGCAATCACCAACCAAACGGCCTGGGCATTCTGGCCCTGGGGTTGTCTGAAGTGGCTCCAGGGTTAACACACCATCTTGGTGTGATCATACTTTGAGAATAAGGCTGGCTAAGGGGGATCTAACTGCAGCCACTGAAGTAGGTAGTACAGTACTGCACAAGGTTCTTTTTTCATTTAATGGTAGTTTTTAAACTCCTTTTTTTTGTCTTTTCGAGACAGGGCCTCACTATGCAGTTTAGGCTGACCTTGAGCTCACTTTGTAACCTAGGCTGGTGTTTTTAAACTTCCAAAAACACTTTTATTTTACTATATTAAAATTCACAGGAATCAAAATATATGACTGAAGGGCCAGGGATTTAGCTCAGCAGCATAAGCACCTGCTTGGCAAGTACGAGGTCATGAGTTTGATCCCCGGTACCAAAAAAAAAAAAAAAGAGAGAGAGAGAAGTAGTAACAGTAAACAAATATAAGAAAAAAATGTTCAATATCACTTTGGGCCGGGAATTTAGCTCAACCACATAAGCACCTGCCTTGCAAGCATGCGGTTGTCAGTTCAATCCCTGGTACAAAAAAAAAAAAAAAAAAAAAAATACGACTGATTAAAATAAAACATTTTCAAATCACCTACTAGAAATCTTGGAAAGGCATGGCAGCTTGCACCAAGCTGAAAATCTTTAGGAACAACACAAACATCAATTTTTTTTCAAATACGTATTGTGAGCTTTTCCATGACATGTTCCACCCAAGAGCAAGTATATGTAACCAACCTACGTGTACCCATCACATAGTCTTAACAACCAGAACATGCGCCACGTGTGTTCACAGCACCTCACTCTAAAGGTCAGGCATTCTGGGGTAAGCATTCAAACACTTTTGGCAAAATACAACTTCTTAAAGAAAACACTCAAGTCCGTAAGTGAAATCATACGTACACCTGACCATGAAAACAGTCACTTCCTGGCGACACCCACAAACAAGCTGGAGTAAGGTCTGTTCTCCAGATTCTCTTTCCTCCAAGTGTGGTTCTTGTTCAGCGGCACCAGTACCACCTGCGTTTTTCAGAAATACAGAATTTCAGGTCTATTCTGGACTATGCTATATTCTGCAAAGCTCTTAACCAAATGACACAGAAAAACCCAGACGAGAAACTAAAATTTGAAAAAAGAGTATCCATTTTACTGGGAAAAGTAACTTTCCATTAACCTGGGTAACTGAGGGCCTGGTGATTCCACTTCTCCATACTGAATACTGTACATTGCAAAGACATTTACTGCAATGCTGTTTGGAATTAGAAATACCCTAGCTATCCGTCAGTGGGTGACTGGGAAACGTACACAGAGGAGTTTAACACAAGTTAAAGTAGAAAAGGTCTGGAAAGGCAGCTACGTCGTGGTCAGTTTAAGAAGGGGTGAAGACCAGGATGAAAGGGAGGGGTTAAAGAAGGACTGTGATCGATCTGTTTAGTTACTGAAATGGGAATGCACCATGTATCATTTGTGGGAAAAAGATTTTTAGGTAGCTGTATCATTTTGTATTCCAAATGTATTTATGGAGAGAAAATACGGTCAGGATAAGGCTGTGAAGATTCAACTAAAAGGCTTAAACTGGCAGAAAGTTGAAAGACTTTTCTTTGGTAAACTGCAGGTATATGGCAACTAGATATGCTAGGGCAGATCTAGGATGAACCATTTCTTCTTATGGTTTGTTTAACAAATGCATTCTGCAGTACTGAACTATACTATTTAAAATGTCTTTAAAAGTGGTACATAGCAGACACACCCCTGCAACCCCAGCACCCTGGGAGGCTAACAGGAGGATCAAGCCAAGCCTAGACAATGTTACAGTTTAGCAAAACCCTGTCTCAAAAATGAATTATTTTAAACCGGCTGGAGATAAAACTCAGAGCAAAGGCCCTGAGCTCAACCCCAAGTATCATGAAGAAAAGGGAGGCGGGGAGGGGGAGTTCATTTATCTTTGTATATTTGCATTCCTTCCACTTGGGAATTAGCTACTTGAAAACAAAATATATCATCTGTGTTTCTGGGGCTGCATTATTTCCAGTTCCCAGGTTAACATGATGATGCATAATAGTAAGTAAATCACCACACTATGTACAGTAGCTCAGGAAAATCCCTAAAAAGTAGGCAGAGCGTGAATCGTTCTTGCTTTACAGCTGAAGGGACCAGCTCAGAGGCGGGCTTGATATAATCAAAGACCATTCAGCCAATGGACAGAGCTCGGTCCCACTGCTCCATCCTCTGTCCTTTCAATCACACACATTCGCCATATTTAAACATCATACTTTCCCACCTTTAAAGGCAGTTTTTAAATAGTTTCAAATTGGAAATTCTGGGGAGAAATATTCAGATTCAAATAGTATGTCCATTTGAGGACCTTAAATCTAGTTATCTGTCTTTTCACCTGGTCAGCATGTTGCCATGAACAGCCCAAGAGATGGACTGGAAAAAAACTTACTATTATCCCAGCCTCAGCATAAAGTTAACAACAACAACAAAAAATTAATTTCCAGTTCTTCTGTTTTTTTACTTTTTTTTTTCTTTCTTTCTGTGTTGTCTAGGCTGGCCTTGAACTTGCTATATCTCCCAGGATGGCTTCAAATTCACAAACCTCCTGCCTCAACCATTCTGTATGTTGGGATTACAGGTATGTACCACTATGCCTGGCTCTGTGCTGTCTTTACAACTTTATCTACTTTAATTTATTGTTGGAAAGTATTAGCAAACACAAGAGTAGACAGATACTATGTATCCATTTCCATTGCCCAGCTTTGGTAATTTTCATGGCCCAACTGGAAAATATTAATGATGATGTAATCAATACTTGGGAAGTTGGGAGACAAGGGGAAATCTCACTCTCTAGCTGTAATAGTGTCTAAAAAATTCCGTTCCTAAAGGAACGTGACACAACAAACATACCTAGAAGCTTTTCGCATTGAAAGAGCCTCTATCCGGCTCAGTTTTGTGAGGTTAAATGTAGTGTTTCTTGTTTTGTTGTGTTTTGTTTTTAAGTTGCAAGTTGGATAATAAGTACAACTCAAGTCTTGGAAGAATTCTCTTCAGCACTGTCGTTACAAAAGAGCAGCCCTGGTCGTAGACACATGCCTCTATTTATAAATGCAAGCACCAAGTCTTGTGGGAAAATCATCTTGATCAGTGAAAAAGCAAACTGGCATAAGCACCTCACAACTTTCTAAGAATTTTGTTTTCATACTGTTCCCCAAAGTGGGGTCATATCTTGTACATGTGCACACAAGGGTGTATTTGCTTTTTGAGAAATATGTAAAATGAGCTGAGTTTGAAGCATTATAGGCTCTATGAAGAACTTCAAGTAGGGGGTCGGAGGATTAGCTTAGCAGTACAAGTGCCAGCCTGGCAAGTCTGAGGTTGTGAGTTCTATCCCCGGTACTAAAAAAACTTCAAGTAGGGTATATTTGTAACATAAGGTCCTGGAAGTTTGTAACATGACTCAAAAATAAATTATCTACTCAATTCTTTCTTAAAATCAGACAGAAAACATCAAATATATATATGAAAACATATACATATATATAAATAGTCTCAAGAACATCACACTTTAAATGGAAGACTTATTTCTCACAACTGCTTAAAGATCTAACTAAATTTAAACCCTGACTCAGCAGAGTAAGACAAATCCTTTCTTCTTTTGAGGAGGGAAAAGTAGAAGAGACCGTCCCAGTGGACAATACTACTAAAAACACCTTCTATGTGCCAGGAACTCCATGTGCTAGGAACTACTTAATGATGCAGACAATTGTCAGCCCCACTCCCTTTCCTGGGATGAGAGAGCAAAGGACTGCAGACACGTAAAGGCTGCTTCGAGTCACACAGCCGCTTTCCAGCCCTGGTCTGTGTGACCATAATCTGTCCCTTTCTTCTGTCACACTGACAACCAACCAGGCCTGAGGTCTGCATCAGAGAGTCCCAACATAAATCCTGCTGATCATCTCTGCTTGGAATTAACCTTTTGATCATGGCTTTCTCTAAAGCACTGGGTTCACATAACTCGCCTTCAGCCAGGTGTGGTAGAACACATATGGAATCACAGCACTTAGGAGGCTGAGGCAGGATTGACACTGGTTCAGGATCAGCCCAGGTTACACAGTGAGTTCAAGGCCAGCCTGAACTACAGAGCAAGATTCTGTCTCAAAGAACAAACAAAAAAAGACAGATCACCTCCATTTATAAACAAAGTGACAACACCAGCAATTTGGGGGGGGGGTGGAGATACCAGGGATCAAACTCATGACCTCCCACTTGCCAGGCAGGTGCTTACACCACTAAGCTAAAACCTCAGCCCCCACCACCCACTAATTTTGAGAAGCCTTGAAAAAGGGGTTTCTACTGCACCATGGCACTTACATGGTGCTCAAGACCAGTTGTTCCTAGTAATTTTATCCCACCACCAGCAGTCAGTAAGTCAACAAGGACAACCACACTGGCCTTGTGTGAAAATAACTGCATGACTATGTCCTCACACCACTGGAATATGCCAAGTCCAAGACTCAGGGGTGCAGGACCTTCATAGAAGAGAGCCACCAGGAAAGTGGACCGGAAGCCCAGGTTGCAGGCTGGCAGGTACAAGTCACTTGCTTTCTAACTTGGTCATCATATCACATTCCCCTTAGATTTTTACCCCAAGTTTCCTGGCAGTTGTTCACAATTCTATCTTAGGGAGCGCACATGAAGAAGCTGTGTCGTGCAGAGGAACCACCTGCCAGCTCTAACCCTTGTACGTTCCCAACAGACTTGACTCCGAGAGTAGCTGTCATCAATCACGTGATTTTTTTACTTCCAGTTGAATTCCACCAAAATGTCACGGCTAGACAAGGCTGTTTATGCAGGTGCATGGGTAAAAGGATAAAGACTAAAGGTATCATACCTCTGATTCAAATTGGAGACGTGAGATAAGTACGTGCTGGAGTCGTCCTTCTTGGCCTCTGAACAACAGTAAAAGTAAACGTGCCCTTCAGGAAGACAGGTTTCTGAATGGCTGGATCCTTACTGAAAACAGATCCCTGGCTCTGCTCGAAGCAGGCCATGAGAAGCCTAATCCTACCTCACCCTCAGCCAGGAGAATGTGCAGGGCCTCTCCAGGGCTGGCGGAGACTGTGCAGAAGCTGAGAAGTCCCAGGGCCACTGACTGCCAAGGTCAGCAAAGAAGTCCTCACCTTTGCAGGCAGCCCCTAAGGGTTCCCAGAGTCCATTTGGCAGGGATTATAAACCCCAGGACAAAAACTAGGGAGCAGCTAGGAGGGCTGTCACTGTCACGCTTGTCACAGGCTCTGCTGCTGTGCCTGGCTCCTTTACTGCTTTAGGTGAAAGTGCTCGCTTCGTCTAAGGCCCGATCAGCCGAAGTGGTAATACCTGCTTGTGCACCACCAGTGGCTCTCTTCAGCTTCTCCATCCATGACCTAAGTCTACACAGCGGTTCAGAGGGATGGGCTGGGGATGGGATGGGTGAGGTTCATTTTTGCAGAGTATCAATTCCGTGTAAAATATATTGGATGCTTTTATATTACACCAAATACATACTTGGTGGAGTGCACTGCTAAAAATATGCAAATGTTAAAAATAAATACAATCTTTGTCAACTAAATACTTTAAAAAACATAAAATAATTTTTTAAAGTTTTTTGTTCTCCCTTTTCTTCCCCTACGCGTTTTTTTGTTGTGTTTTTCCCTACCCTGAAGTCTGGGCATTGAACCCAGGGCCATGCTAGACGTGCACTCTGGCATCCCAGTCACTAAGACCCAAGTTTTATATTCACAGAAGTCATCTGGGTGGACATCTCCTGAATTCCCAGGGACGTCCTGCTCCAAAGAGAATTTGGACAGAGCTGTCTGGAGAAACACTGACCTGCAGGATCTCTTTGCTGCACCCCTCTGAGGTGTGGACAGAATGAACGACCCTCTTCCCAAGTGCCACCTCCAGCCTCCAACCCAGTGGGAGGTGTGGCTCTTTAGAGCCACCTACGGGCTGGTACTGCTACGTCAGGGCCGGTCACGCTATGAAGAGGCACTCTGTGTAATGAGCGCTGCTGGCACAATCCTCTACTATTTATCTGCATCCTACCACAGACCGTCATCCAGCCATGCATCCAGCAGCAGAAAGATCACCTGCGACTGGGGCTGTGGGGCACTTGCACCTACAGGAATGGGTCTGCCAGTGCCGAGGACAGGGTAGGGCAAAGACAAACTGCTACTGAGAATGACTTCAGGGCACAACAGGGAGTGTGCAGATCCGCTCTCAGCACGGCCAGTCCCACGGGCACATTCTCCAGCCACCTCCCAGGCCGGGCCCTGCTGTACCAAGATGTGTACGACACAGTGCTCGCCTGTGAGGCAAGATCAGGGTGACCTAAGTTCCTGACACGTCGGCAGCCCGCTTTCAAAGCCTGTATATCATAATCAGACCTTATTTATCAGGTAAAATAATGATGTACTTATGTTTTGTACCCACCCAGGAACTGCCACGGCTGTGCACACTTACACGGAGTCTTAAGGTGAGAGATCATCATACTCCAGCACCTACAGTTCTTTGATTGCACCAATAATACACACACACACAGACACACACACACATACACACGAGAATATACCTAATCTAACAAGAAGCGCTTGTGTCATGTATCAGAGTGACAAATTATTTGATGAACTTCTAAAAAGATAAAAACATTCTTTTTTCAGAGTTCTAGAATCTGAGAGATTCACTCAGTGGCAAAGTTCATGTTTAGCAGGGATGAGGCTTTGGGTCTGACACCAAGCATGCCTCCCTCCCCAAAGTATCTACTGTGGAAGCAATTTCTAGAGTGGTAGAATCAGTGAACTAGACCAAAGGTTTCATTCCCTCAACCAGGAGGTAGCAAATTCAGCAAACTGAAGAAATACACAGGAGGAGTATTCAAAAAATATGATGAATGTCTAAATTTTCCAAAAGTCTTCTTACAGTAAAAGACACATTGACAAAACAATGGGGTGTGTTTGAAGCAAGCAGGGGTATTTTGAGAGGAATTAATGACAGTGTCTTTTACCACAATAAGTGGGTTGGCATTCACTATATTTTTTGATTGTAGGTCGTTAATCAACTGTTTATGGCAATTTCTGTCAAGTAAAAACATTACAGTATGTCCTCATCCACTTTATTTGCTGGATCTGACACTATGTAACCTCTGGCTCTTCCCCAAAATCAAAATGACCATGAAAGGTAAACATTTTGAATTAATTTAAGACATGCTGGCAAGCACAAGGTCCTGAGTTCGATTCCTGGTACCAAAAAAAAAAAAATCAGGACATGAAGGCAGCTAAAATCACTTACCCTAAGAGGGTGTCCAGAGCTGCTTCAAGAAAGCAACAAAAATGTGGAATAAAGTGAGAGGAGAATTATAAGAGGCATTAATGTCCATGTGTCTTGTACTATAATACTTTAAAATGTAAACATTTACTGTTATTTTTCATATCCCTGCTAAATGAGGGTATATTCACAAGTTAGGAAGCCACAGGTCTTGCCTTCTGGAATTCAGACCTGGGCAGTGCTCCTCAAATTATTTTTCATTATCAAGCCACTAATGAACCTAATTAGATCTATTTTCCTGATTGGCCAGGAAATGTTAATATCAGTGATATATCTCTTCATAGATGCAGACATTCGGAAAGCTATAAACATTGTAATATCTAAGATTTCATTCCCTCAGAAACTATTTTTCATTACTTTTGAGGTAACATGACCCTAACTGAGTAATCATGGTCTAGGAAAGATGTTCATATAACCCTCTTAAGACATGTAGAAGGAGACACAAATACACATACATGTGTTTGTGAATGTGTATCCATTACCTATATAGACCCACAGATACAGATATCTCTATCCAAAAGGACAAGACAATTTGTTCTGTAAAGGACTAGACAGGAAGATCACAGGTTTTGTGGATTACATGCCTTTGAGGGGATGGCTTTTGCTCCTCTGTTGTTTCTGTGTGTGTGTGTGTGTGTGTGTGTGTGTGTGTGTGTGTGTGTATTATTAGTAATCAGACCCAGCATATTTGCCTCAGATGCCTTCTTCATCCCTAGGTTCCCCCTATTTTTAAAAAAGATTTATTTCTTTAAAGATAAAGTCTTGCTAAATTGCCTATACTGGGCTCAAACTTGCAATCTGGCTTCAGCCCTCCAGTGTGCTGGGATTACAGATGTGGGCCACTACACTTGGCATAAATATCACTTACTATGTGTTTTGCTTCTTGTTAATTAAAGTATAACCAGAGCTTCAGATCAGGAACAAAGAGACTTAGCATTCTAGTTAACCTGTTGTGATTTTCAGTAATCCTGAATTGCAGGAAGACCCATTCCTTGTCTATCTGTCTTGCCCCAGGGTCCTCAGTTTCTAGACGCGGACTAGGATTTAGAAATGAAAACTCACCCTCTTTTACCTCTGGGTCCTTGGCCCTTAGTGTCTGGGAAATGCCCTAGTATGTTTAAAGCTACTGAAGGCAGATGATACTCAGCTCTCTTCCATGTGTGAAGGCTTAGGATTCTATACCTCAGCATGCTTATTCCAGGGATGCTCCAACAGCTGTAACTCCTCGAAAACCCACTAAAATACAGGGTGCTGTAAAACAGAAAAGGAGCTTAAAGTCTAGCTGAGAATAAAGTTCCTAAGCTGACAAAATTAACATCAATGAAAGACTCTAAAAGGATTTTCAATGACTTGGGTAAAGAATCTTAACTAGTTGTGTCTCAACTGGGTTCCATATAAACTGCATGGCCCCCCTTAAACAATTCCCTCAGGACAATGTCAATCTGCCCCCCTGGCATGTGACACAAGCCAAAGCTGTCACGTAGATCTGATCTCTGAAGCTGTATAAACTGCCATGGGCACATAACCTTGGCCGTACCAATTAGAATTCTTCCCTGGGACTTTTCAAAATTCAATTGGGACAAAGAATCTTGTTTTCTCTCAAATCATAGGTGCAAAAATGTCTACACAGTCATTGGCAGTGACTCTGGTCACATCCTCTTTCAGTAGAGGAAACCTATCTGCACTAAGAAAAAAAAAAAAAAAAAACGAAGCCAACGCTGACAGAAACAAGAAGTGGAGAGAGAGATAGGACAGAAATACAAAGGTATTTTAAGTCCTTGGCTCTGAATGCCCTTAAAACCCACTTTATTCTACTCATTCTGTAGATGGGTTAAGTAAGCCAAGAGAGTCTCTTTTGCTTAACCAAAATGACCATGAAAAGTTTCAGTTACTGGCAACCAGGAATCTTAACACATGGGTTGAGGAAGGAGTCTGACCTAGAAGGATAAAGTACGTCTTCCTGGAGAAAGTAGGCCAAAGGTAACCAGCTCCTCACTCACGGGCTTCTTCCTGGCCCTTCATCCCTCTAGTTTCCATCTGAGAAACTAGGTTAAACCTCTTTGCTAGCAGGTGCCCTTAAATCTCTTAGACATGCAAACCTGAAACAATGTACTGTTTGATCACTTTTGTTTTTAAACAGGAGTGAGGCCCCCTGCAGTCTCCAGATAAAATAATTTTTATCCTGAGAGCACCTTTACATTTTACAGAGCAACCAATCTCAGAAACAAGTGTGAAGTAGTCTGGGCTTCAGGTAATATATAACAAAGAGCTTCGAGGGACATGTTAAGGGTATATATAATCTCTTCACGCATGAAAAGTAGTCTATGGAAATAAAAAAATTTTACTTTCTCTCAACCCCACCGACCAGCCAACTCATCTTGCTGATTCTGTATTATTATTTTCTTACCTTTCCATAGGATTGAATTGTTTCCTTCCTTATGAAACTAAACGAAGCTATTCACATTAAATCTGCTCAGTTCTACTGAAGCTATGAATAGAAACAGCATGCAACTAAATTAGTCACCAGCCACAAAGAAACCTGATGTTTGCCGTAATAGAAAACTCAGAAAATTAATAATTAAGTAGCAAAATATCTGAAAATGGTTACTTAAAAAAAAAACTCATGTTATTATGTCAAGACTTTATTTGAAAAGAATTACTCTAACTGGCCTACATAAAGGCAAATTGCCCACATTATATTTTTCTTTAGTTTATTGTTAAAGACAATTTTGAACAACCCTAAAAGACACTGCTTCATCTCTTATATTTAAGGAAATTTTTAAAGGAAACTTTTCAAGCTGGGGATGTAACTCAGTAATACAGCATTTGCCTAGCACGTACAAGATCCTGGGTTTGATCCCCAGCACCATACAAATATACTGCCACTAGAAACACAAGCTAAAGGACTTCTGGGAAGATGGAATGGCAAGCAGCAACAAATCAGCCTGAGATTTGGAACCCACGTGCTGGAAAATAACAGTTTGGGGAAGAAAAAAAGGAAGGAGGTGGATTCCCATGACCCAGGAAGGATCTGAAGGGAAAACTGAACCCAGAGAGAGTGGAGAGACAGACCTCAAGGCAGAAAAGGAAAAGGGCAGTCTGTACTTTCTCCCCAGCTCCTGGCTCCTGGTGCAGAAAGGAAGATGGCATCTATAGACACTGTGAACGTGGGTGACTCTAGCGTTCTCCAGGGAGAAACACAGCAGTGGAACGGGCATGACATGCCGGGCGCCACCACAGCTCCAGTGATTCCAGGCCAAGCAACTACTGCTTTGTAGGATGTCATTTCAGGGAGGGGCCAAATGAACCCAAGATGCAGAGCAACGGTCGGTTAGCTTCATCGCAGGCTCCCACTGGTAAACGGCCACAGAGACTGGGTGAGGGACAATCATGGGAGAGGTCGAGTGCCAGAGAGCTCTGGTCAGGCCAGCAAGAGACACCGAGTGCTGCGAGGTAAACGACTCAGGCCCCAACCCTACAACCAGTGCAGGAGCAGCCTGGATCTGGAAGGTACCAAAATCAGTACCCCACCTTAACCCTACTGGAGGCTTACTGGGATTATCCTGCAGATCTAGGTTCTGACTGTCTCTTTTGTCTGTAATCTTATCTTTGACAAAGGGGCCCAACACTTTCTCTGGAAGAAAAATAGCCTCTTTAATAAATGGTGCATGGAAAACTGGCTCTATACATGGCAAAAATTGAACCTAGACACACATCTCTCACCATGCACTGAACTGTAAAGTAGAAATGGTTCAAAGATTTAAATTTCAAAACAGAAACAATCTGCTGGAAGAGAGAATGGGTGTAGGCAAAGACTACAAACAAAACTCTAGTTACACAGGAAATATTAACAACAATCAACAACTGGGATCACATCAAATTAAAAAGCTTTTGCTCAGCAAAAGAAATCACCAAGAGTTGCAGAGACAACCCACATAATGGGAAAAAATTTTTACAAGCTACACATCAAAGGACTAACATCTAGAATATATAAAGAACTAAAAAGCAACAAAAGTGAAAACAAAAAACCAGATTCCACCAATTAAAGAACCAATTCAAAAATGGTTGTCTAAAATGAAAGATATTTCTTAGATAAAAAAAAATACAAACAGCAAATAAATATATGAAAAAAATGCTCATCAATGGTCACTTGAGAAATGCAAATTAAAACAACAGTGTGATTCCCTATCCGACAGCAGCATCAAATCAGCCAACAACAAATGATGATGGGGCTGTGGGGAAAAAGGAACCCTTCTAGTTACTGGTAGGAAAGTAAACTGGTACAACCAGTATGGCGATTCCTCAAAAAACTACAACTAGAGGTTCCATTTGTCCCAACTGTCCTCCTACTAGGTAGGTTTCCTAAAAGAGATAGAAGCATCACAGCACAGTGACAGATGCATACCCATGTTTACAGCAGCACAATTATAACAGTTAAATCTTGGACACAGCCAAGATGCCCATCAACAGATGAGAAGATAAAGAAAATGTGGTCCTTACAAACAACAGAGTACTACTCTGCCACAAAGAGACATGAACTTGAGCCATCTGTAGGAAAATGGATGCACCCTGAGACCACGGTCTCAAGTGAAATAAACTGCATACACAGGTTTAATGTTGCGTTGTTTCTCTTGTGTAAAGAACCCAAACGGTTGAACAAGGGGCATGATGGAGGGCAGACACTGGGAAGTAGGAAGAGTCTGTTCACATGAGGAGAACAAGGGAGTGGGGAGTGAAGGAATGTTAAAAAGAGAGCATAAGGAAAAAATGGAAACAAAGCTTTTGTATAGGGAGGGGAAGAGAGGTTAAAGGGCAGGGAGGAGAGTGGGGAAAAAAATCAGGATATATGACATATAGACACGAATTCCCTACAATGAATGTGATCAATATGAATGACAGATACATGTTAGTAAAAACAATTTTTTAAAAAAAGAAACATAAGTGATTTAAAGTCCATCTACATATTTCTAAAATGGCAGCACTTGGTTGGGTATCTGGCAAATAAGTAAATAAAGTGATCAAGAAATAAATCAAACTGCATTTTTTTCTTCCGACTTGGATGAAGAATTGACGTACCCAAGTTCCTAGAGAAACTGCCAAGGGTGAAAATGGGGAAGATAAAAGTTTCTCTTCTTTCAGCGCAACTAAATTCAACCAGTTTATTTCCTGGCTGGGCAGGGCCTCTGTACCTGGCTTGAGAACCAGCTGCTAAGGTGCAGACAAAGACGCAGAGCTCCCCAATGAGGTGCATACATAGGTGAGCTAACATCACCTGGGAGTCCATCTTCCCTAGGGCCTTGATGCTCACCAGCAGGACTACAAAAGCAGGAAGAATGGACAGACCACCATGGAATGCTTCAAAAAAACTGGGATTTTAAAGTCTACTTAAGTATCCCAACTAGCCATGAAGAGCTTATAATAACTATTTCCGTAACATCATTTCCACAGAAAAAATTATTTCAACAGAGATGTTAGTTCCAGGGACATGGTCCCTAGATCCTAATACCTCTGCTCTTCACCCATCAGAGCTGTGCTCAGTCAGAGATGGAGAGAAGGAGAAAGAGTAAAACCTCTTCTGGGAGGGGAAAACATGAATAGGAAAACTGGAGTGTGTGTGATATTTCTAAATATATGGCTCATTCTGCATCCTCACTTCTGAACCTCATTAAACCCAAACGGATGTGTCACACTGACACCTTTCCAAAGATGTTATTGCCATCTGCTTCAGTGTATGACCACAGACTCATAAAATTATAGTAAATTCTGTTAAAATGTTTATCATTTACTTGGTAAGACTCAGATTCCATCAAATTATAACGCCCCCAAAACACACACACACACACACACACACACACACACACACACGCGGTAGCTATGCAGAACAAAAGTCTAATTTTAGAATTAGGTTTTTTGCCCTTCTCTCCAATGGTTAAAGGTAAAAAGAGAGACTGCAATATAGTTAGCACAGATATTATGAAAGATATAAACAGTGATTCAAGGATATAAACAATGATTCTTTACAACTAACATGCCCTTTTATGTATCCATCCATGTATGAGTAATTATGTGTCAGATACCACATTAGTCTTCTTGGGGACTTCTTGGGGTACCAAGAATTGAACTCAGGACCTTGTGCTTGCCAGGCAGGCACTGTGTCACTGAGCTATAGCCACATTAGTCTTAGGAAAACCATTGGGGAGAAGTTCAAAGGAGACACACCTTCAGTGAATAACCTCAAGCAGCATTTTTATTTCTTATCTTAAGCCTTACTAAATGACTAATCAGTGGAAGGGGGGAGGTAAGATAAACTCTAAGACCTATCACATAATAAATTAGAAGTTAAAAACAGAGTAAGAGCCACTATTACTTAGAAATACACAGGTGCAAAAAAAATAAGGAGAGTATCTGGTCACGCCATCAGCATTCCTAAAAGACACCATAAATAGCCCTAAAAGAACTAGTAGCATTAGGCTCCCCTGACGGCTCACAAGCCACACAAGACCTTCTCACAAGCAGCCGCTGCTCTATCTCAGCGAGAACATTTTCCTACCTCATACGCAGGGGTACAAAGGAGTTACCCGACGCTTCGGTCATGGGGATTGAAAACATATCGCAAGAGTCATACGACTTTTCAGATCTCAGTATGACTGGAGAAAATTACACCCAGGGCTCCTGCTTCTACTAAAACTTCCCTGAACTTTCTGTGGTAAATGACCCAATTGCACAAGGATCCCTATATTAAGAAGAGGTATAGCAGGACTGTAGGTTTTGCAGTCTCACAGGATGTTCAGATATAAAGTTTTGCACCTTTCCTGCTAGTGGCCTCGAGAGATGGCTGAGCTCTCTGAAGTTCAGTCTTCTCTTCTGAAGAATAAGGCTGCCACCAGAGGGCTGTTGGAAGATCAGCAATAGTCCAAGTAAAGCAACTAGCCCAGTAAACAGCCTCTATTTTTCAAGCCGGTCTGTGTGTACCTCCTCTCACCCAGCATACCCACAGGCTGACCACACATGGCACTCGGAGGGTTCAGGGTAAGCTTTGCCCTGCCGATCCACCCATGCATGCTTCCTGAAGTCAAAGTTCTGCTATCAGGAGCCCACGTGAAAACGAAGGGGGAGGATTCACTTAATACCAAATTAGACGCTCCAAAGCCCACAAGAAACAAGACTTTTATACAACTGACACATTAGCCCAGTAAGAATCTTTTCTCTGGGGGAGCGGGAGACTAAGAGTTTGGGAAGAGAAGTCCCATCCTTGCGGCAGTAATAAAGAAACTGATTTCTTCACATGGGCTGCAACTGCTCAGCAAAAAGAATGGACAGAAACAGCCCTGCCGCTGGGCCTGGTATCTCCACCAGCATGCAGGTCCTAAAAGCCAACAGCTATGGAATTCTGGTCCTGCCTCAGAAGCAGGGAGGAAGAAGGGACAACACATTAAAGATGTTTACTGTGTCTGCAAACGCACCCCAGATAAAGAATGATCAGAACAGGTTCTGGGAACCTGGGCAGCCCTCAGATCACAAGTATGCTGAGCTCTTTATCCTCACAAGGGTGGCTGTTCCTACACAGTATTTCTAAGGACTTGTTACAGACTGGTAGAATTCTACAGCCGGCAGAAACACTGGAGACCAACCAACCAGTCTACATCAGCACTTTACTGAAAACTAATGTCTATCAGGGTGGATCACAGAGGTGGTGAACGACAGAACCAGAATGAGCTCGGGCCCAGCACAGCTTTCCATCCACTAGACTTCACTGTCTCATTCAAGTATCAATGAGTAGCCAACCGTCTACCAATCAGTACTTCTCTCTTTAAAAGCTTTTTCAAAGTCTTGATTAGCAAGTTACTTTTTTTCCTTTCAATCTTTTTTCAGGGCTGGGGATTTAGCTCAGTGGCTTAAGCGCCCACCTGGCAAGCACAAGGTCGTGAGTTCGATCCCCAGTACCAAAAAAAAAAGAAAAGAAAAACAATCTTTTTTCATTGTAATAAAAATAACAAAGTTTACCTTGTTAACCCTCTTTAGGTATACTGCTCAGTGTGTTAAGTGGATTCACGCTCTGGGGCAATCATCACCACTACACACTTCCAAATGGAATCATCCTCCAAAAGGAAACTGCCCCCCACGCGATGGTACTTCCTTCCCGCCAGCCCCACCACCACCACCAATTTCCTTGGTGTGTGTACCTTTCACTACTCCAGGTACCTCATATCCATCGACCCATACGGACATGTCCTTTTGGGACTGGCTAATTTCACTTAGCACATCTTCTCGGATCATCCATGCTACAACATGTGTCAGAATTCCCTTCCTTCATTTAAGGCTGAATGTCCCAGTGTATGTAAATACCACATTTTGTTTATCCACTGATCTGTCAAGAGACACTTGAGCTGTTCCCACATTTTGGCTGCTGCAAATAATGTTGCTATAACCATGGATGTACAACTATCATTTTAAGTCTTTGCTTTCAACTATTTTGGTTACATATATCCGGAAGTGGAAATGCTGGATCCAATGATGTGTCACTGCTATTTTAGAATGTGTCTCAAGTGACAAAGATGAGACTAAATTATCTTGGTAAATTCTTTAAGAAAATGCAGACTAGTTCTGTTTTTGAATTTTGCTTTACCTAAGAGCAATAAATTATAAGAAATGCAAAGGAAACAATGTAACAATGGTGGTCAGGAGTCTGACTTTGTATCAAACTTCCAGTACAACACCCTGGGAAAGTTAAAATGAATTACTATGTTTCTCAATCGCTTTTTTCCTTTAGTACAGTTGAAATTACCAAACATATTAGAGCTTTAAAAAATTGCATCTAGTTAAAGAATTTAGTGTACTATAAGAGTTCTTAAAGACAATGAGCTCTCCTTAAGTACACAAACATGAGATTAAATACAATAAGCAATACTTTTTCTATAGTGATACATTTAAACTGGATAATTGCCTTAGAAGTTCTAGAGCATAATACCTGTATAACCTGAGTCACAGCTTAATCTGAGTCACTGTGAACTTGTGGTTACTTTGCAGGAGTTGGTATAATACTATTAATGCATACCAGGCTTAGTATCAACAGGGCATAACTGCCAAGGAAAGTTTGCTACAATCATTTGGTCCAAACAATACTTTGGTTACTGAGCAACATACAGTTGTCATCAAGATCCCTGAGTGACAGTGCATTCTGGGTCAAAATGCAAATGAGGTTCCAGGTAAGACACCAATACCACTCCCCACACCATCCATTCGCAGATCTTTCCTAACACCCCAGACCAGAGACTACTCTCTTTCCTGGGAAGGATCTAAAGAGTAAGACACATGCTCCCCCCAGCCTCCTTCCCCAGCTCCCCTGGAACTTTTTTCTGCTAGGTTTCTGCTTTCCACTTCCGGGGCCAAAGGCCAGCTAGAACTCCTGGTTTGCCTCACTAATGGATACTTCAACTACTTGATTTTATGGATAATTATTTTTTTCTTTTCTTTTTTGTAATTTTTGTTTTAAAGAGAATAAAACCAAGCAAAATAAAACAGAATAAATCCAATTAGAACAAAACACTGTAAGTGACACAGGACTTCAAAACAAGATAATAGGAAATCAACAATGGCTGCCAGAATGCCTCTTGTTGTCTCCAACATAGCTACCCATCCCTTCAGACACAGTAAAAATCAAACAAAACAGAATAGAACCAATAAAATAAGACAATGAATGCAAGAAAGGACTTCAAAACGAGACAATATAAATCCAAAATGGCTACCATAATATATCTTGTTATCTTTCAAATAGATGCCCATGCCATCAGATATAATAAAATAGAACAAGACAGAATAAAGCCCAACCAAATAAAACAATGAAAATGAAACAGGACTTTAAAATAAGATGATAGGGAATTAACGACAGCCACCACCACCAGGAGATCCCCCATAGATGCTACATTGCATACCGCGCTCCTCTGAATAGATGAGTTTGTTCCGCTGGGTTCAACGACACACCGTAACCTCATCAGTAGCTACCATCCTCTGAGTGAGGGGCGTTCACACTCACATTGCAGGAAAAGAGACAAGAACTCAGGAAAGTGTCCCGTCCAGGACAACACCAGCAGTAAGGCACACAGCCAGGCTGGACCAGGTCTCCTGCACCAAGCTCAGTGCTCTTTTTGACACCTCATTTGCCCACACTCTCACAAACCTGTGCCAACTTGGCCACCCCAAAAAAGAACTTCTGAAGGTCCTCGCTTAAAAAGCAACCTACCATTTAACAAGTGTGCTGGTGCTTTGAGCTCTCATCTCTATTCAGCTGATAGGCAGGACTTTGAAAGAACCAAAGCCAGAGCAAGAAATCAGGAATCAGTCTCTTCATTTACAAGTGCTTTTCAGAAATACAAACACCCCTGTTCTCACCACTCCAACACCACCCTGGTCCCAGAGCCTTTGCCCACCTCTGGGCTCACTCCCAAAGTGTACTGCAGGACAAGTTGTCCACCTAAGACTCCCTTGGACCTTTTTAGACTTAGGTGCTCCAAATCTTTCCTGTCCAAATTTTCAGAGGACAAAGAGCATGAATGAATATTTATTACATAATACATTTAGGAAACCATGTTCCTAAGATATAGTATATGTACTTTTCCTCAATACTAAGAGCCCTGGGGGTCACTTAGGGTGTGCATGACATTCATGCCTATTTTATTGGACCTGGGGCATAGCTTTATTATTTTAAATGACCATGGTGGAGTATAATTATTGTATGGTTGATTTTATGACATTTATTGATCTCATCTACAATTTACATGATGTCAAGGCCTTGATCAGGAAGTTAACACCCAAATATGACACTGCTCCTGTGGGAAAACACCACAGACTTCCAAACAGCTTGTTTTATGGGGGTGTTTTTACAAATGGCAAGGCCGTGAAAGGGAACTGTCAATTCAATAAAACTCAGGTGAAGCAAAATAGGTTTTTCCTTATTCAATTTTTAGGAGGAACAAGTTGCAGAGGAGAACATGGCACACATTCCCAATCTCTGCCCTATTCCTCCATCCACAGTGCTCAGTTTCCCGTGGCACGAGGATCACCTCGTGCCACGGGACTGTTTTTTAAGTATTCCACGAGGAATACTTAAAAAACAGTCATGCTATACCCCACGCCATGGAATCAGAATTTCTGAGGGTTGGGTCGGGCATTTAGCTCAGTGGCATAAGCACCTGCCTGGCAAGCATGAGGTCATGAGTTCGATCCCCGGTACCGCAAAAAAAAGAATTTCTGAGGGTGGACTCAGGTATGAGTGTTTTTGTTTTGATTTGGTTTTTGGCAGTGCTAGAGACTGAACCCAGGGTCTTCCCAGAGTTATACTTGCAGCCCTTTTTCTCCCCCCCCCCCCCCCCCGCCAATACAGGGTCTTACTAAATCGCTAAGTTTCCCATGCTGGGCTCAATCTTGCGATCCTCTTGTCTCAGCCTCCTAGAGTGCTGAGATTACAGAAATGTGTCGCCATGCCCAGCTACTAGATTTTTTTTTTATGTTCCCCTAGTAATCATGACGCGCACTCAGGCTCGGAACAGCTGTGCCGTATCAGCGGCTCTCAGGCTTGACAGTGCATCAGAATCAGCTGAAGGCATCCCTGACCCATAAACCACCTCTGGCTCTGGGTTCCACAGGTCTGGGAGAGGTGAACAACTTAACAGTTCTGACACATCTCTAGGAGGCCTTGATACTGTTCCCCCAAGGGCCACATAGTGAACCATTGTGCAACACATTCTCTAGTTGAACAATAATTATTCTAAGTTAGTATTATTTGAAAAGATTAGACTGCTCCTCATTAAGAAGCGCTAAGATTTCAGGAAGGTTTTCAACAGCATGGGACACGGGAAGAGTTTTCTGCTTAACTGTTGATTAAAACAGGTAACTTAAGTTTAGCAGGATGTAGGGTGCACTAAGCATTTTCATTACTGAAGTTAAACCAGGACACACTGAGACACAATTGAACTCTTAGGAAGCACTGCCCATAGAACGCTGGTGCAGTGTTAGTGGACACACACCAGAGGTAACTCGTTCTTACTGTTCTAGAGGGGTCAATGCATTCTGACAACTGCCATGCTCAAATAACCGCAGAGTAACCCTGAGACCTGGGGGGAAGAGTGATTCGGAAGCAATTGAGGGAGGCTTTGCTCAGGACCAGCCTTCCAGTCTCCACCATCTGCAACAAAGGCTACAGCAGCAGTGCAAATTACCACCTGCCCTCAGAGTGTGTCTGGACCTTGCCCCCAGCTACTAGAAGAGTAATGGGAACTCCTGGCTGCTGGCAGGTTGTGTGGCTCCCCCACTTTTGTATGCCCACTATTCGTGTATGGGGGCACTTGCTATGTATTTGGGAGTAAATGATGAGGTAAGCATGAGGTCCTGAGTTTGAGTCCCAGCACCCAAAATGAACGATGGGAAATAGACAAACAAATGAATGATGCCACGTGGCAGCTTTAGACACCCAATGGCAGAGCTGGGGGAGGAGGCAGAGGTCAGGTTCTAACCATGAGTCTTTTGCTAAGTAGCACCCCTGTCAAGCATTTTTAAATCAATTTTACTGGTACATTTCAGACATACATAATGCTCGCATTCATCAAAGGGAATCTGTACCTACACGGTAATTTCTCTTCATTATTTTTCCCTAATCCCCTCCCCTCAACCTTCTTTCCTCTTTTTCACGAAAATTTTGTTTCCATTTTTCCTTCTACCCTTTTTTCCCTTTCTCCCCCCTCCCTGTCACCTTTGTTCCCAATCTCTGAACACTATTTCCCAGTATCTACTGTATATTTTGATATTTGTTTACCCTTTCGGTTCCTCACATCAGAGAAACAATCTGATATTTGATCACGCATCCAATTTATCACACTAAAGCGTGTAGATTCAAGGTGCATGCATTTACCATGCCTCCATGGTTATCCTTTATGGCTAAGTAGTACTCCATCATATTATAAAATCTCATATCTTCTTTATCCATTCATCCGTTGAAGGTCATTTGGGCTCTTTCCAAGATTTAGCTTTTACAAACTGTGCTGCCATAAACATGGGTGTGCATATATCGTTGTGGTATGAGGTTTTAAACTCTTTTGGGAAGATACCAAAAAGAGGAATAGCTGGGTGAAATGGAACCTCTATTTTTAGTTTTTTGAGGAATCTCCACACTGATTCCCACCAGTCTACATTCCCACCAGCAATAAAGAGTTTACTTTTCACCACAGCCCCACCAGCATCTGTCACTTGTTGATATAAGAAGGGCTCTTGACTAACCAGAATCATGGTAACACAAGAAGCTGGTGTTGGATGGTAAGGGTGAGAAGCAGCACTTTCCTGTGTGTTTTTTTAACACTAACAGGAGACCCTTAATAGCAGGGACAGAGGGGGCTTCTGTGCCCTACTCTAACCCTTGCCCAGTATTATCTTGAATTCATCACTAAGTCTCAAGAACATTTCTAGATTATTCAAACATTATCTGACAACTGAACTGGGGAAACTGAATGCTAGCTAGTCGGTTTCTTTCAAAATCCAAAGCAACATCACCAACTAAGTAGCCAAGCTCCCCTAATCCCAAAATAACATAACTATCAGCACAGTGTAGGTCTCTAAAGTCCCAGGACAGAAAATAAATATCCACAAGTAAAGGATTTTTGTAAGATGAGAACACCCACAAATACTAATTATTAGAAGAACTGAAATCAATGTAGAAGTTAAAGGCTAGACATATGCTGTGGAGCGCTGATGTAGCAGACATTACAGATCGCAGAGGGCATCTTCCACCTACCAGCTGGAGATGCACAGGATTCTATTTCTTTCTTTTTGTACCGGGAATCAAACTCAGGACCTTGCACTTGCCAGGCAGGTGCTTGTGCCACTGCACTACATCCTAGGCCGGAAATTAAACTAAAATTTAAATTTGACCTTTAAAGAAAAGTACAGAACACACACTAGCCCCCAAATTAAAATTAAAGCACTTCTGGTTGTTGGAGTCTTTTTGGTGACTACTGAAGTACTGGAAAAGAAAAGTAATACTTTCATTTTATTAAACCGAGTCTTCTGATCAAAACTTTTTATTTTCTGCCGATTGAATATTGCGTTGTCATGATTTAAACTGAACGCCCTCTTGTGCACGGATGGATTCACAGCCACCTTCTGTCACAGGAAAGCCCCGAAGGCGTCCTCCGTCTTTCGGAGCAGGCCAGCACCCAGATGCGGACTGGGGGTGCAGCTCAGTGGCAGGGCGCTCACCTCACATGTGCAAGGTGCACAGCCAAATCCCTAGCACCACACACACAAATAAATGGAGGGAGGGATAATCTGCATCTCAAATCTGCCATCAGAAATCTAAAACCGATCAACAGCGTAGTTCACTGTCCAGTGAAACAGAATTAACTCCATTTATAGTAGGACAGAATGGGAATTTATTCTGCCTATACTTTAAGAAACATTAGCGTATGTTTGCAGTACATGCAGTTTATGATCATCTGGAGGAGTAGGTGTGTGTAACACAGCTACATTCTTTTCTTTTAAATCTCCTTCCCCTTTACTCCCACCTCCCCGCCTCCTGATTTCCCTACCCCCATTTTCATTCTTGTTAGTAGTATTAATCTTAGCTCTTGTTTATGCCATATGCTTCCAGTCATTAAGGTTATTAGGCTCCAGTACATGGCAGATCTCTATTTTGCTTATTTCCCCTTCCCCTCTCCCTCTCCGCTCACCCCTATTCTCCAGGACTCCTTCCTCCTTGCAAGAGATCCACTGCTCTGTCTCCTCCTATCCATCTTTTATTATGCTGTTTGTATTTTGTTTTAATCCAGAGATATCATACAGTATTTATGCTGTGTGTCTGGTTTATTTCACCCAACACTGTATTTTCCAGGTGCATCCAGTTCCCTACAAATGCAAATCTCAAATTTGTCCTTATGGTCCAACAGTATTCCATTATATATAGGTACCACATTTTCTTTAACCAATCATCTGTTGACAGACATAGAGGCTGCTTCCAGTACTTAGCTATCATGAGTTATGCTGTTATAAACATTGGTATGCACGTACTGCTGCAGTGCAGTGTCCTAAGCTCTTTGGGGAAGACACCTAGCAGTGGGACCGCTGGGTCACATGGAATTTCTCATTTTAGTTCTCTGAGAGATCCCCATGCTGACTTCTACTACGGTTGTACTAATTTACATTCCACCAACAACATGAAAGGAGGGGTCATTCTGCACTGCAGCTTTATCAGCATTTGTTATTTTTTGATTTCTTAATGACCCATTCTTTCCAGGGTAAAATGGAATCTTAGTGTTGTTTTAATTTGCATTTCTCTAATGGCCAGGGACGCTGAATATTTTTTCATATATTTGTTGGCCATTTGTAGTTCTTATTGTGTGAAATGTCTATTCACACATTTACTGTGTCTTTTATATTAAGTGGTCTAACTTTTCTGGAGCTCTTTATATATTCTAGATATTAGTCCTCTGTCTGAGGAGTAGCTGGCAAAAACAGTTTCCCATTCTTAGGCTGTTCACCATGATTCCTTTGCTAAACAGATGCTTTTTAATTTAATGTAATCCCATTTTTTGATTCTTGCTGTTGTTTCTTGCACAGTTGTGATTGTATTTAGAAAATCTTTTCCTACACACACGACTTCAAGTGTTTTACGTTCTTTGAGAGGGAGGAAGCAATGATTATCCAACAAAGGAATCAATATAACAAGACAATAAGGAACAGAAGCCACTCAAGACAATTAGCCACCTAACACACTGCACCTAACACAGTGCATTTATAGAAAACTCACGCTAGCTAGGTATAGCAGCACACACCTTTAATCCCAGCACTCTTGAGGGGCTGAGACAGGAAAGTCACAAATTTGAACCTACCCTGGGCAACTCAACAACTGGGTCTGAAAATTTTAAAGGGGATGAAGATCTAGCTCAGTGCAAAGGCTCTGGGTCCAATCCCCAGTACCAAAACAAAATAAAGCAAGAAAACACAAGACACACCTCATGTTAACTACAAATCATTTTCTCTATCCAATGAGATTATCTGGCAGGACCTCTTTTTTTAGCAGCCTTTTATCAGTTTATTTAGGTTATAATAGTTCACAGAAAGCAGTACAAAGCATTTTTTTAATTGAAAGCAGGAGGATGTTTAATGCATGCATCTAAACTTCCTACTAATCACAGGTCTCCTTCTTAGTCCAATTGGTTTCATCAATGAAGCCCCTATGTAATTAATTTTAACTGTAACCTCACGCCAGGAACTGACTGGCGTCTACCAAACCCAGAAGGGAGCTGTGGTGCACGTGATGGTGAAAGATACCCGAGCATCTGCACTCTCTGTGAGCCTCTGAGGACCCAGGCTCTGGGGCACACGGGGGGGGGGGGGGGCGGCTCCTACGCTAGCTCAGAAGCATTTCTGAAAGTCCAAGAAGCACAGATGT
This sequence comes from Hydrochoerus hydrochaeris, assembly GCA_004027455.1. Classification (NCBI taxonomy): domain Eukaryota; kingdom Metazoa; phylum Chordata; class Mammalia; order Rodentia; family Hydrochaeridae; genus Hydrochoerus; species Hydrochoerus hydrochaeris. The sequence goes on from PVLA01001872.1 coordinate 98,339, forward strand.
TTCCAAAGACCGACAGCCACACAGAGAGCGCCCGGCACGCCAAGGCAGGACCCACAGGAGTCCAACCCTGTGGGAAGGGCCGGTGCCCAGGCTCTGCAGGAGACACAGGGAGGCAGGGCTGTGAAGAAGCCTGAGAAGCCGCTCTGCAGGCCAAATCAGAAATGTTCTCTTCTACCCTAAATGCTGCTTTTTTGGACTTGAAAAACAAGGCAAGGGGCAAATTAAGTGGGGGGGGGGGCTGTCTTGAGACCTTAGCAGGTCACTGGAGGCGGCTCAGCCCACCAGATGCCTTCTGGTTTTCCCTGCTCCCTCTTCCCCCAGGCTGGGATTATACCGAGAAGAAAAGTCACTGCAAAACATGAAGAAAAAATACTTGCCCTTGAGAGCAGATCCACAGGCAGCCAAAATATTCTAAAAATGAACAGTAATAAAAAATAGGTATAGAGGTATAGATGATATTGGGTCCCCAGAACCCAGTAGACTCCTTGTTCCTATTTACCTGTAACCTCCTACCTGGAGATCATACAAACCTGAAATGCATTTTAACCTCAGTCTCACTGAGGGTACTAAGGGAACTTTTTCATAACTCTCTACAGCAAGAAGAAAAAATAAATAAATATAGCCATTGAACTGCATTGTAAAGAAAAAAAAAACAGCAAGATTTTAATCTATGGAGGGGTCAGCAAACCACTGAGGAGCTCACAAAAAAGAAAAGTTGGGGAAATGTTTGGGTACACTCTGGCTGACTAGACTACTCAAGCTATGCAGAAAATTTAATATTATATGTACCCTTAGTTTGTGTGTGTGTGTGTGTGTGTGTGTTTTTTAATGAGAAAAGCTGTCTTTCCTAGAGAGCAGCAATCCTAAGGGACTCTTAACGTTCTCTAAGCCTCGATCTATACATGTTCAAAAGGAAAACAACCGAAATAACTTTCCGTTACACATAACTCAAATTATCAGGACAAAAAAAAGTTAAACGGGTTATGGGAATATGTAATGTAAACAAAGCACTGAAATTCAATAAAAAAAATTTTAAAAAACAACTATTAATATACTGTATTCGACTGAAGTCAAAATGATTTAGGACATCCTACAGAGTTGAGAGTTTAGCAAAATGTTCATACAAAATAAATCACTGAACCTCCACATGGATATGCTTCAATCAGAAACAATATAAAAATGCTATCCAATGTCCTATACTGCTAGAAATGTCTGCAGTGTGTTTCTAATGTAGACTAAAGGTAGATACCAATGATCTGTGTCCCCAGTGCTGTGGAATTTCAGCGGGGGAGAGAATTGGAAATATTTCAAAGTGACCACTGCATTTTGCTTGAGAAAGACTTACTCATATTTGGTATAGTAAATGGCATATTTCTTAGAAAACCAATGATTTTAAAGAAGAGTAAATATATTTTCCTTTTGTAGACCATGGCTAACCGCAGTATGGCACAATTCTGGAGAATCAGACCTCACCCAGTTACAAAAATAGCCAAAAGGATTCTTGCTGCTGGCAGAAAAGTGACAAACATCTTTATTGATGCTAGAAAAGAAGTGTGTTAAAATTTTCAATCAGGCATTTTAAAAAAAAAATGCGCTTTCAGATAAGACAGGGAATAATTAAGCAGCATTTTTCAAAAAGGTGACATAATTGAAATCATTCTTCAGGAAGTAAAAAGAAAAGGGAAAAATCTGATCCTCCCTGAAATACTCTGAACATTCCAGGCCTTGGTTTTCTAACCTGTGAAACAGGGACTGGAAGGCACAGCCATCCCCAACTTACAAGATGTTAAAAAACTTCAGTAAGGATTGTAAAAAGATTTACTAGCCCTGTTGTTTTACAGGGGATTCTAGCTGTACTCAAAAAGGGGCTAACTGGGACTATGATTAATGTAAAGGGACTTTCGCTTGTCAGTAAAAACCCCAAGTGAAGCAAGTTCTCTCTCACCACTTGACCTAAAAATAAAGAGAAGCCGGGCGTGGTGGCACACCCCAGTAATGCCAGCACTCGGGAGGCTGAAGCAGGAGAATCACTGCAAGTTCAAGACCAGCCTGGGCTACAAAGTGAGCTCAAGGCCAGCCTGAACTGCATGGTGAGACCCTGTCTTAAAAAAACAAAACACAACAAACCACTAAGAGGGCTCTCAAAGATCTGTCCCATCTTGCTATTCACCTTCCTGAGGAAACCGCCCAAAGAGTAGGCTGGACACAGTGTCCCACACCTGACAAGGACAATGAGGCTGAGTGATGACACAGAGCGGGGTGACCAGTTATAAAAGGTGGTGCGGTGCAGGGTCTTTCCCTGAGTGCCCTTGCTGGGCGAGAAGCCTGCTGTCCTGCCTGCAGTGAGGAACTGAGGCCTCCTGCTAACATCCACAGGGGTGAGCCGGGGAGACCTTGCAGCTCCCGCTGAGCCTTCAGAGGTCTCAGCCCCAGCTGGCAGCTCGCCTGCCATCTCCAGAAAGATGCTGAGCCGGAGAAACCCAGCTCAACGGCTGCCATCATTTTCCCGACCCTCAGAAAACCTGTGAAATAGTAAGTGTTGGTTTTAAATCACTAATTCTGGGCGTCATTTGTTCGCAGCAACAGACCACTAATTCAGAACATCTGACAGCATCTTGCTTTACAATTAACATGTAAAACGAGCTACTTCCTTGATTATAAATCACCATGTCCAATAGCCAATGGTGGTGTACTGGTCTCGGTTTTCTTCAGTGACTTTAGATTTTGTCTATTTAATTTATTACGGGTTGAGCAGTCCTAATCCAAAAATTGGAAATGTGAAATTCTCCAAAATCTGAAATTTCTGAGCACAGACATGACACCACCACTGGAAAATTCAAACCAGGGACAGTGGTACACCCTTGTAATCCCAGCATTCTAGCAGGATGAGGCAGGATGATTCCAAAGTCAAACACAGCCTTTGTGTCTTAGCTATTTTAGTGAGATCCCCACCTCTCTCAAAATTAAAAATTGTTTAAAAGGCTGAGAGCAAATGCCCTGGGTTCAATCTTAGGACTCAAAGGGAGGGGGAAAAAAGATTTCATACTAAAAGTTCCCGTGAATAAAAAAGAGCCTTCAGCGGGGCATGGTGGTGCACGTCTATAATCCCAGCAGTCAGGAGGCTGAGGCAGGAGGACAGCTGCAAGTTCAAGACCAACCTGGGCTACAAAGTGAGCTCAAGGCCAACCTGAACTGCACAGTGAGACTTTGTGTCCAACACACACACACACACACACACACACACACACACACACACACACACAGGATCTTTCATACTAAAAATTTCAATGAATAGATTTTACTAGAGCTGGTTTCAATTGCTGGCTTCCCCTAAAGGTTTGAAAAGAAAGAATAGTTAACAAAAGTGAAAAGGTTAACTTATTAATGATCTTATTATAAGATCTTATTATTAACTTATTACCTTATATCTTAATTCAGTTTTAGTTGACACATCCAAAAATTATTTATTGAGCAGCAATTTATGGGCATTCAAAATGCAGCTGTGAGCTAAGTGAGAAGGCACACACTGATCATCCTAGCCGTCTGGGAGGTTGAGGCAGGTTTGAGGCCAGCCTGGGCAATTTAGCAAGATCTTGTCTCAAAACATAAAGACATGAAGATGTAACTCAGTGGTACAGTTCCTGCCTAGCACATATACATCTCTGGATTAATTACTTCCCCAGTAAAGAGAAGACGACAGAGAAGAAAAGCAAGAGAAGAACAATGATGATAACAACTCAGCAGCAGCAGTGGGAATAAAAAGATCTAGTTCTTGTGCAATTTCAAATTTGTAAAGTTCAAAAGACCAACCCAAAAACTGGAGCTGGCTGCTTCTATGGAACAGTCTGGATCTATCACAAATGAAATCCTGAAGCCCCGGACTGGCATCCGCTGCCCTACCATGCCTTACCAGAGATGATTCACCCGTTGAAGCTCTTGAAAGCTCTACTTTACTCATCACTACAAAGTGATTACTAATAAGCTACCTCATGATGCATGTGAGATACAGAACAAAAAGATACAGTTTTAAAATGCTAATTCCAACCGCCAAAGTCATTTAATTTTGTTTTTTAAAAAGGTCCTTGGGGCAACTGGCAGTTTTTTTCTCTCGTTTGGCCTTTCTGAGAATTCACTGCACCCAAGGCTTAGAGGCAGAATCCCTATGGCCTTCAGTTTCCTCAACTTAAATACAAGAAAGTGCAACGTAGCCAAAACACTTTTCAAACATTTTTAAAACCACCATTTTTTAACCACTGAATTTTCCTACCAGTACACTCTTTTAAAGCCATTTGCCTTGTATTAGATGTTTAACAGACAGAATAACTCAAATTCTTATTTTAAAAAGTGCCTGCCAGACATACAAGAATCATACTTTCATAGAAAGTGACTCAAAATATAATCTATGTTGGCTTGGCATTTAATTGGAAAGAGTGCAACTTAGACTGATATAGAAGCCAGGGCTATAGCTCAGTGGCAAAGCATCTGCCTGGCAAGCACAAGGTCCTGAGTTCAATTCCCTGTACAAACACACACATACACATACACACACACACACACACACACACACAAACACATACGTATATTGATAAAGAAACATGCTCTTTCCCTTATATGAAAATAAGACCTTATTTTTTTTCATGACCATGTCTTATGAAACACTATGTGAACTTTCACAACTTCATACATTCAGTGTATATACAGTAAGAGATAAATATAGATTGTTTCATATAAAAGAAGCCTATAAAAATACAGGGTACTTCATAATGAAGAAAGTAAAATAAAACTACCCCATACACCTAGATGAAGGAGAGCTGCTATAACTGAGACCTAATTTAGTTTTGGGCTGCCAAACAGCTACCATTATTCAGTAAGACACACTTGTTCATCCAGTTTATCAGGAGAAGGACCTTTCCCCTCTCACAATCCGACCTACACGTGAGAGACACAAATGACAGCGGCCAGTATCGTCACCATTTTGATTATGATCCAGATTTCCATGCAGCAGGAACTGCAAAATGAAAACCCACAAACCAGACAATCCATGGTGGTGTCCTTTTGGATCCTCACTGTGTCTATAAAAATGTTGGGGGCCAGGCATTTAGCTCAGCAGCTGCACAAGCGCCTGCCTGGCAAGCACGAGGTCATGAGTTCCATCCCTGGTACCAAAAAATAAAAATAAAAAAATTGAATTGAATTGAATTGGTACCTATATTTTACAACATGGAGATGTAACCTAAGAACTCTTGAGTTTTGGCTTTCCCTGAAAAATTAGATTTGGGAACACTGGCCCTACATTTCCAAATGACAGCAGGTGACCACAGCTGACCAAGAGCTGTCTTCCTTCCCTGCATGCCCAGAAGTTTCTGGGCCACCAGCGGCCTATAGGCATCTGAGTGTAGACTTCTGTAAACACATGGTGACTTCTCACAAAAATCCTACTGGACAAAAGCTGGGTGCAAAGCCAGGCATGGTGGCACACTCCTGTAATCCCAGCACTTGGGAGGCTGAGGCAGGCGGATCGTTGCAAGTTCAAGACCAGCCTGGGCTACAAACAATGTGAGTCCATGCCTGTACCACAATTGTCTCAAAAAAACCAAAACCAAAACCTAAACCAAAACCAAAAAAAAAAAGCTGGGTGCAGGGTATGAAAGCATCCATTTTAAAAGACCTGTGTGCAAGCCCAGGGATTTAGCTCAGCAGCTTAAGCACCTACCTGGCAAGAATAAGGTTCTGAGTTCAATTCCCAGCACCACCACCACCACCACCCCCGCTCCAAAAAGACCTATGTGTTAGAGGCTAGAGAGACAGAGTGTGAATCCAGCACCTGGGTGGGCATGCAGCCTGGCTATCACCTGTGGGCTCTTTACACACAAAGGCCACACTCCAAGGATTTTTTTTTTTCAGGGATTCCCAAGAAACACTATGTGAACTTATAGAGTAAGAAGTGGCAGGACAGGGGTTTTGGTTTTGGTTTTTCAGTGGTACTGGAAATTAAATCCCGGGGCTCTTTGCACTGAGCTGTGTCCCCAGCCCATTACGATTTATTTTTTTTTTTAAGACAGGATCTCATTAAAGTTGTCTAGGCTGAGCACAAACTTACAATCTTCCTGCCTCAGTCTCCCAACTGGAATTACAGGCATGTGTTGCTATGCCTGGCTAAGGATTTTTTTTTTTAAACTGTACCCTTTTTCTGAACAAAAATCACGTTGGTAGGACTGAGACGGAAGAAGTGCACATTAGAGTAAGACAGCTCATGTCCCATTGGACTGGTCAGGCACCCTTTCTAACTAGTTCAAAATGCCTTGAAGCTCACCCTGTGTCCACAGAACCCTAATATATACAACAGATAAAAGGAGAACGGCTCTGCTGCAAGAAGGGGTAATCAGGCCAACCTGCTTGGCTCTCTAGCACAGAAACACGTTCTCTTCCAACGCTGGGCTCCACGTCACTACACTTGTCCCTCTGCAAAGTCAGTTGACACCCATTGCTCTGCCAGGAGCCCGAATGCCAGCACTGGCCCTGAGCTACCTGGAACATTCTCGAAGGACAAACATTTGGTTGGTGATTACAGATAAACCCATAGATTTACTAGTCTGACATGCTGCTGGCAAAGCAAACATTAGTTTCTGAAGTGAAAGTGACAGGAGGTGGAAGCCCCACCACAGGAAGCAGATGCAGAAGGAACCAAGGAAAACCCTCCTCAGGAAGGTGCTCGGGATGGGCTCGAGGGCCAAATCAAAGAATGGAGTCCAGGTCCTGCGCTCTGCTCTTCTATACCAAACGCTAGACTGAACACCTGCCCAGGAAACAGCGATAAAAGCAGCCACTTCCACACTGCAAGGCAGGTGGGAGGTCAGCCTGAGTCCAGGACGACCAGCAGCTCCTTCTTCCCCTTATTTCAGCATCTCCAAAGCCCAAGGCTCTGAGAACAGTGACCAGCGTTAAAATTCAGCACCACCACGGGAATAAAAGATACGACTTTGGCCTGGAAATTTATAAGGCCGGTTTTAACACCGTGACCACAATGGTTACATGTAAACTAAAGCCACCAATCAATTTTAGTATCTAAATGAAGGTTTTGACAACACACGTCAAACCATAGCACCAGAATCAATGAATGAAAGAGCCAAACTACTATGACGCTGAATTCTGTTAGAACCAATCACCCACCGCTCTGCTCCCCGTCCTCTGTAACTCTGAAAACAATGTTTTTAATTCACTTATTTCACACTTAAATCTGTCTTGTTTCAAATAACTGAGCAACTAGCACCTCTGCCACCTCCAATATCCTGTGAATAAAGAAAATGTGTAAAGATTTTAATAAGCAGCTAAAAATTTAAATTATTCAGCAACTAGTATTTTGGTCTTGATTCCCCAAAAGGGACAACAGAGACCGCATTTTGAAATATCTGAGTTTAAAGTTTGATTTCTAAAGATTCACAATTTAATCACTGTCACTGGTGGCACAGCACAGGGAGTTTGAAACGGCTTAGTTTACAAATTCAGTGTCCCTGACTTGAAGACATCACTATCAGTCTGAAGAAAAAGGGAAAAAAAAAGAAGCTGGATCCAGAGGCGAGGTCAGATGATTTACGCATCCACAGCTCATTTTTCTATTCTTCGATGGTGTAAAGAAATGATGAAGATGCTCTTTCCCTTTACAAAGGATAAACACAACTGCACTTCAAGGGAAAAACCAACCAAACAAAAACAACACAAACAAAAACAAAACCAAGCTTTCAGCACCAGAAAATTCCTTCCCAAACTTTCAACCATTTGCAGAAGTTGACAATGTGTGACCCCCACACCCATTGAAGCTCGTGTGTCGGCTGCACATTCCAAGGAAGCGTGTGCCACAGAACCCATACATTCCAACACACTGAGCAAGCATACACACGCCTCCCCGGCCGCCCCAAACCTCCGCCAACCAGGGGGCGCCCAGGCTGGATGCAGCCCACACCCCGGGCCCTCCACCTCAGCCTTTCCCAGCCAGGATGTGCAAAAGGGGAGGAGACACACGAGAGGTGATCTCTGCAAGGCCTGAAACAGAGACATGCAAAACCCTTTGCAGGGCAGGCCGGCCGCAGACACACAGAGTTTTTAAATGTCAAAGAAAAAAACAAGCTGCTGTCACACTGGTGTTACTGTCAGTGAGGACCAGCCTTTCCCATTTTCCCTGGCACGTGCTGCACACCAGGAGGGTTTCCTCCCTCAGTCACCTGTGCTTCCGGGGCCACTACCCTCCTCACCCTTTCCTTTCTTAATAATTGAAGGTTAAACTGAACTTTTTCTGAGAATTGCTTATCATCACCTACATGGAACTCTCAAAGAGGCACAAAACATTTTACTTCAAAACCTCATGCATACGGTTTTGAAGAGAAACACCCACTTTTCAAAGTATGCACTAGTCAAGTCACAAAGATCAGGAAGCACAAAAGTAAAACATCTCCAAAAAAAAATAAAATAAAAGTTAAGCAAAATAAAACATTTCTACGTAGCACAAAAGAACTGTATGGCCTGTCCCACACAGGAGCATTTTCAAAATACCCTTTCTTTCTTTAATTTGTAGGTTAAGGTGGGCATGGTGGCACATGCTTGTAATCGCAGCACTTGGGAGGCTGAGGCAGGAGGATTCTTGTGAGTTTGAGACCAGCCTAAGCTACAAAGTGAGCCCAAGGACAGCCTGAAATGCATAGTGAGACCCTGTCTCAAAAAAAAAAAAAAAAAAAAAAAAAAAAAAAAAAACCTCTTAAATTTGTAGGTTAACCTGTCCACAGAATTACCACTCAATTTTTGCCTCATTTTTAAAGACAAAGAGTAAAAGGAATAACATGGTAATCAAAATGTATTTTCTAGTATTTTAAGGTCTCTAGCACAAAAACTTGTGATGTTTATCTTACAATAAATTATAATTTTGATCAATTATACTTTGATCAAAAAGCACCACCTCTCTATCTAGAAGAAAATCTGTTATTTCACTAGTAACTGTATCTTACATGTTACGTTACTAAAGTCATCAATGCACAAGATGCTTAATTTTATGTTAAAAGGAACATACAAGTCTTTTTTACTCTCTATGCTTTCACTGGCTTTTTCATATGGCAGAAAGGTTTAAAATTTTCTAATTTTAATAAAATGACCATTTCATAAAATGTAATTTGAAGAATCCTGTATTTTAGCCAGCCATGTTGGCATATGCCTGTGATACCAGCACTCTGGGAGGCTGAGGCAGAAGAACCATACATTCAAGCTCAGTCTGGGCAACTTAAGGACTTAGCAAGACCCTCTCTCAAAAAACAAACAAACAAACAAACAAACAAACAAATAGGGCTGAGGACATAGCTCAGCGCAAAAATCCTGGGTTCAGCCCCCAGCACCATAAAATTAACTAATTAATTTGTTAAATTACAGATGTCAAAGTTTATATAACATTGTAGTCAAAAGCTGGGCTGGTATGATATGCCTATAATTGCAACACTCAGGAGGCTGAGGCAGGAGGATTTCTGTGAGTTTAAGGCCAGCCTGGGCTACGCAATGAGTTCAAGGTCAGCCTGGACTACATAGGGAGACTGTCTCAAAAGACAAAAACAACAAACAACAACAAAAGCCTAAGAAATTTTCAGGATTAAAAAAAAGAAAGGTACGGAACTCCAAAGGTATGGAATATAGATAGATCCTCCTCCCACATTTTCTGCCCTTGACTTACAACCAATTTTTAAAACTGCCTTTCTCCTTTCATATAACTACAAATGCCTCGAAAATAGAACTACTTCAAGAAAGTTACTCCAAATTCAAGTTACATTTTCAGTTGTTTTTCAATGACACTAAATTAAAAATACACTCAACTTCAGTCCCTTATTGGTCTCAGCCTATATGCTGTGTGAATTTTCTCACATTCTGAGTTAGGAGTAACATGCAATGCTACCATATAAATTATGCCCATGTTATCATTATTTCCCAGGTACTCAAGCTAGATGGACAGCAAAGGTACTATGGCTGGGGTGTGGAAGCAGTTTTGGTCTAACGGAAGGAGACCTTTTCAGAGCTTTATGATCCTATCTGTAAACAATACAGATTTTTCCAGCTGTTACTAGGAAGCCTGGAGGGTCCAATCTAGCTCGAATCCTCAAGTAAGTACGGGACTCATTATCTCCTCAGACACAATTCCATAAAAGATGCCACACGCCGCCCTGGACTGTACTAACCTGAAGACACGCATGGAGTTGGAAATAACCTCCTTCACCTTTTTTTTCCTGATAAAATCCTCCCACCACCACCAATATAAAGTTCAAAGAAATTTTAAAAAACAAGAGAATAAATGCAGAAGAAGAAACAATTAAGGGAAAACGAACTGTGCTTCACATGCTTAATTACTTGGTATTGTATTCTGATTCGTGTATGCAGTGACTGCGTCATTGATGAGGAGTTCTAAGGTCTCTATGGATGTCTATCCTATCCACATTCACAAGAGAGATGAAAGACCTTATTCTGTATAGAAAGTGAAGCAGACAGAGACACCACCTCTAGAATAAATTTAGAGAAGAACCTGAGAGCTCCCACCAAGGACATGTTTCAACCAAAATGTGACGCTGACCTCCCCCAGGGGGCTGGCTGGGACCCAGCCAGGTGCCTGCTCGCGCTGGACTTTCACCACATGGCACACAGCTCTGAGCAAGGCTATTCCCACTGCTACATCTGTGTGGCTCCGACATGAAGGAAAGCACCTGTCTTGGCCATGACCTCTTCTATCGCACGAAGAATACAACCACTTAAAAAGGCCCGGGCTTCCATCAATGGGCCATCAAGAAGATGGCGGTAGGTAATGTTGCTTTTAAAAGTACCCTGCTTGGTTTCTAATTATTTCTTCCTAGAAATAACTATAACAAAGCACAGATCATGCAGATGGAGACAAGAATTAAGACTGTTGCAAAAGGTCAGTTTCCCAATCAGTTTTCATGTATTCCCATCACTTCTGAACAGCATCCTTTGAATATTACAACATTTTCAGTTGGCCTCTTTAATTTAAAAAGTAAATGGATGTGAAGTACAAGACCTGGCTTCTAGCTGTTCAGCTTAATTTACTTAATCTGCCCTAGATAAATTAATTTCTCTGAGGATAAGTTTTTCCACCTGAGAAAAGGGATAATATCAATTTTCCCGTCTTTTTTCACAAAATTATTTGAAAACATGAAATGGTATGAAAGAGGCTGCAACAGCCTCCATGCTACATGAATGTAAGATGCAGACACATAAAAATACACCTGTCTATATGAACCTTGCTAGCGCTGTTTACACATCAACATGGAACCACAAAGCAACCTTTTTTATCACATTTAAAACAAAAAAGTCAAGCTTCTCTCTAAAACAAATTCACACTTTAGAACATGCATATTTTTCTGATCACTAGGCACAATATTTCATATAGGAAAATACTAGAAAATCTAAAACATGTACCAGAACTCATAATTTTCATTGATTGGGCCTATTAAAATACTTACTTTAACAGAATGGGAAAAATCCTACTGAAAGGTTCACATCTTTTTTTTAAAAAAAAAGTATAAAGCAACTAAATAATTAGAGAAATCCAAAATAAACAGACAGGTCTGTCTTACTGTTCAGTGAAAACCCATCAGCTTAGGGAGATGTGTAACTTAAATGATGGGCACAGGTTTGGCTGTTAGACTTGATCAGCTCCCACCAACACAAAACCATCCATTTTCGCTGGTCTACTTATTTTACATCAATACGCCACCAAACTCTGAACTAAAGAAACAGTAATCATACCCCTCCTCTCTTTTAGCAGCCAAAGCAACAGAATCTAAAGTTTTTTAGCAAAAGAAAATAATTTTACTTCACTATTTTATGGAAAGACAAGACTAAAGTCCATGATCAAAACAGGAAAAGTAAAATCTTAAAAATAATGCTCTGAGCAGTCTGCAATTTTGCTGCCCAAAATAGAACCCATATAGTCCATGCCACCAAATGAAAATTATAAGTTTGTAAGCATGAAGTCAAATTATAAAGTAAAAGATCTAAAATGTTTTAATGGTAATAAATGGGAGGGAAAACTCTTTATCTTTACTGGAAGGTGCTTGGTGTTTATTTGCTAGTATCTGTTCAGTGACCCAAACAAATCTGAACTTGAAAACTGAGTTAGGGAAGGTAAAATTTGACTAACAAATTATTTGGCCTTGTTCTGTTAAACAGAACTTTCCCACTCCTCAAATTAAGAAGTCAGTCATAGCTTTTGAGAGATTATGTTTTTGACTAAAAATTGGAGGACACTTTTTTTTAAATTGGTTTAGCTGACCCCACTAGTTTCTCACCCCAAAAAGAAAATCAAAGGCACTTTTATGGTGAGTACATGTAATTTTTAAAACTATAGTCTGAAATTTTAAATTCAACTTTTTAATAGCTTCCAAAGAAACCATTTCAACGCTATACTGCTTTTAAAGAAACTGACACAGTACCTTTTATGCAAAATAATACAGTGCTTTCCCAAGTACAGAATTTTCTAAATGAAAATGCACAAAGTTGAAATTTTCTGACACTTAAAAAATGACTTATGGATCATCAAAGCCTTCACAGAACCACTTGGGAAAGAAGAAATGGAAGCTAAAAGGGAAAGAAAGTAGATTGTGCATTGGGATGGTCCTCTGAGCAAGGTCACTGCAAAAGCCACCACAGGTGGCTGTTAGGACTTCCACAAGGTGAACCATCTCCAAGGGTCAGGCACCAGGGACAAACCCCCTCCACCTGATTGCCTTCGCGAGTTTCACCACCTACAGACTGAAATCCAGAGCATCTCTTGCTCTATAAAATCTCCTCCTCTTCCTCTTGATACCTCTGTCCCAAACAGAGTAGACACACACATTTGCACACACCCACTGAATCAGAGATGACACGCTTCACACAGTAATATCCTTGAACAACTCTGACCAATTGCTCATCTACTTTTGAGATTCATTACCAGATTTGGAAGAGTGATTCAGTTGTAGACAGCAAATATTTATAAAGTATAACAGCATCAAACATATATAAGCAGTTCCTGCAGCAATCTGTTTTTTCACAGCTTTTCTGACTTTTAACAAATATAGCCAGGTGACTGTTATTCTTTTAGGCACAATTCGACATCATTTACATTCTTTCCCAAGACACTAAAAAACCTGGAGAAACCTCTGCAAATGTATTCAAAGTAACACTGAAATTTTCTAGTTTTTGATTATGTAATTAGTTCTAAATCTCCTAATTTCTTTTAATTTTTTCAAGTTAAACAGCATTTCTTTTAAAACTATATTGCACTTTAAATCATTATGTATAAAAAGCTTTGCACAGGGCCAGGGATATAGCTCAGCGCCACGGCACCTGCCTGGCAAATGTAAGGTCCTAAGTTTGATTCCTGATACAAAAAAAAAAAAAAAAAAAAAGAAGGAAAAATAAGGTTTACACAAACATAACTAAATTTCTCTCATCTATTAAATGATAGCCTTAGCTTAACATAATAAAACACAAAACTCTTAGACCATCTCTTCCTGGTCAGCTTATTAGCTATAATTACAAGTAAATATTATTGAAAAGTACAATTTGGCAAATGTATTATATACCTTTTAGAATTAATATTTAGGTATTTAGCTATTAAATATTTCCATAAATTGTTATTCTATGATTTAAAATTAGTATTTAATGAATTAGGAAATCAAGCAAAACATAAAATCTATTTTGATTTATAGATTTCACTGATTTTTAATGTTAAATAATATTTTTTAAAAACCCAAATGACTAGTCTACTAAAAACATAAACTAGAGTTTTAAATCTACATCATCACCTAAGTTATCAAGTAAGTTTCTTTCCTTGTTGCTTCTGTAACTATGATACTTATGTCTTAGAGGTCACAGAAATGTGCATTCACTAGAAGGGTATTAAAATTAACCTTAAAAGAGGAAACTAAATGTCCAAACCCAAAATCAAATCAAAAGTAACTTTAAAGTCTGATATTATATATTTTACATTAACATGTTATAATCACACATGAAATCTATAATAATTAAATCCAGGCATTAATTTGTAATTCAACAAATTCTTGAAATAAGAGACAACCATATAATTAAAAAGTCTCTTCTGTTTCTAGAAAATTAAAAATTGATACAGCAAAAGCCTTTGTTGCAGAGAGGGCTTGAGGTTGGGTGGTTTTCTCTCTCTCTTTTTTTTTTTAATTCAACTATACACAATGTAGTACATACAAGCAAAGTACAATTGAGATACTGTTTTCTTTAACATTCCTATAGGAGACCAAATTCATTTGCATTGGAGAGAACACAATTACTGATTTTTAACTCATGAAAGACAAATTCATAGCTTTTTTCCTACACTACCTCACAGCAGTCACACCATCTCAGTGGAAGCATGTCTAGCATCACTTAGTTACTTCCTAAAAGAGGGAAGAAATTGCATTTTTCAAAGTTTTGTTTCTCACAGACTCATTCAACTTTAGATACAAAGGCACATTCAAGTTATTATTGTCTTAGCTCTGAACAATTTTTGTAACATGTTTGTGTACCTATATATGACTTTTTTTTAAAAGTAAACTTAATACCAAAAAAGCAATTTCTATCAACAAAGTTTCCCCAACTTTAAAGGTTATCAGTCTTTTCATCTTTAATAAATCTTTGATTCACACATACTACCAAGCAATATGAACAGAAAAAGAAGGTCTAAGGATTTTTATTCAACAGACTGAAAACAACTTAGAGAAATGAATGTTTTGTTTGTGGTTTTCATTAATTCGCACTTAAAAACAAAACTCACGTGGCAAAAAGAAAGCACTACTTCTCAATGACTGACAAAATAATGGTATCTAGTCTGTCTACTGTGTAACAGCCCATTTAAAATGAGGCTGAAACAGTATTTAGCCAAAGACTCAATTGGTAAGCAAATGGCATTCCAATAATTTCTTAAATTAAGATAAAAATATCTCACTCCAAACTATCTTAGCTTAAAAAAATCCATTTGGGATGCAGATACTAAAACTGCTTCTTGAGAAATCAAAGAAATAAGTACAATATACAGAAAATCAACACTTAATTGTTGAATATTTTTTAAGCAAGCAAGCAATGAGGATGAACTGTTTTCTTCACATTTTCACTTCATCTAACACAAAACCACATATAGAACTGACCTACTGCTCACAAATTTACTTCTAACTTGTTAATTTCCATAGAAATGCAACAAAAGGACACCACAATAGTCGCCATGTAACATAAAAAATTTTGGTTTCAAATGTCACAGGACCCTGGTTTCTTGAAAGCCACCAGTGTGGTAGTGCCCAGCACTACATGAGAACACACAGCTGCCCCATCCCAGGACTCAACTCGTTCCCAGTGCCAGCCATAGCTCTCTCCCTCAGCCTGCATACAAGTAGCTAATTTCTACATTTTAATCTAATAGAGGAAAGGAAAAAAGATTAAAGCCATCCAATAGAAATGGTAACACTCCTCTACAGCAGCAGCTTATGCATACATTTGGTATGTTAAACATCTTCAAGTGTTGTGAATCATACACAGCACATTTTAATCTACCTTCTGGGTATTTCCTATCACCAATATGTTAGAACCATGTACTAATAGGGCAAAGTCCCAGATTTGTTCTTTATACAAAAAAACCTGAGACTTGCCTGTCATTCTAAATTTATATAGACAAAATTATTTAAATGATACTCCAGCCAACAGAAAATATCTGCATTTTGAAAGAAAAAAGCTAAAAACTTTTATATTTGTTGACAGATTTTACTTCATGTTAATGACTTTACATAAACTGGTGTTCCATGCACACTGCCAAACTCAGGGATGTACACTGCAATGTGAAATGAGAAACCAACTAACCAAAGTTAAAATTCCAGTGATTTCTATTAATTATAACCCCAAAAAGGATGCACAAGAGCTATGGGTGAATAGAATGAGACATGTGTAGAAACAGAGCGTCAAATATTTTCAATGGTTCTTTCAAACATTATTCAATATTGCCATCAAACTTCCACGTGTTATGAGATGAATAATTTAAACTTAAATAGTATAACAGAGAGTTTCCACTTAGCCTTCTCAACCAAACAAAAAAAAAATTGAAGTTTGTAAATCTAGAATACTTTATTAAAACCAATCAGCTCCACATTACATCTTTTCCAACATAAGGAAGTAGCTTAACAGGAGACTGGAAACTGGAAACTCTTCTCTCTTTATTTTTAACAAAAGATATTAAGTAGTTCTTAATATGTCACAGAATCATTTGTGAAAGACATCCTATGGCTTAAATTAAAATTTATCTGCAAGTGCGCTCACACGCTTCACAAATTCCTTCAGCAACGCAACCAAGCCCTTATAAAATTAAAGAAGCTTGTTTTAATATCTATTCAGTCTTGGCTAAAAAGCAAGTCAGTGACCACCCTATTGTCAAACACACATTCTGAAGGTGGTAAATCCAAGATTCCTCTTAGCTTTTCCAATTCAGCCACTTAATGACTAATGGTGAAGAAGAAAAGTGGAGAACGTGGAAGCAAGGGCCCAAATTTAAAGTCCACCATAAACTTTTAAACCAAGATGTTCTCCCTCATTCTTTCCTCCGTAGATATTTCTCCTGTTAGCAAATCTCTGTGAAGTCCAACCCCTACAGAGCTTGTCACTCCTTCATTAACAATACTGCACTTAAATATAACCCTCGATTTCTGCCATTGCTATTTCAGCCTCAAACATTTCTTAAAAGCAACAATACCAACACAACGTGCTCACAAGCAACGCTCAGTTGTCTCAGTGACTAAAAAGTATAGCTTTTCACTGCCACCCAAACCAAACAAACCTACTCCTTTAGAAGGCTATGCAAAACCCTGACCCCTTACTGAATAATTTTATTATTCCACATTCATCTAAAAAAGAAAAGTAATTAATCGAGTAGTTGAGTTAAGCAATTCAGCTGACACAGTAAATATTTACTCTTAACATCTCACAGGAAGTCTTGACAAGCATTTGTTGCATTGTGTTGGGGGTAGGGGTGGGCGTGGGAAGTGGGGGGTGGGAGGCGATTTTTGATAAACAAGTTAAACGGTCCCAAAAAGCTGAACCTACCTAGCGTTCGCCTTCCCGACCCCCAATTAGGCAACCAGATATTTTCCAAGTACAGTAAACACCTTATATAATGAAACTAAAAAAGCTTAACTTTCTAACTGTGTATCTCCCCTATGAAAACAAACAAAAACCTTTTGTAAAACTTTAAGAACACGTTTTTTAAAAAATTAAAGTGTACTGTTTTTTACTTAAGCCCAGTCCACCAAAAAAAAAAAAAAAAAAACCAGCAAAGGTCTGTATATTTACCTTAGCTTTTTAGAGACTGAATAATCAACTTCCATGATTTTCCCATGCAACTCCACTTTACCTTTAAAACAGAAATTTAAAACACTCAGAACCTTCCGGAGCTCAGACCCGCGGGGGTCTAGGAGAGGCGCGCACACAACTCTCAGCTCGGGCTCCGCCTTCGGGCGCCCTCAAGGGGTCTCCTACCCAGGCTTAGGCTGGGCGAACTTGGTGCCCAGTGGGCAGAAAGGTGGGCGCCCTGGGGTCCCGGGAAGAGGTGGGAAGGGTGCGAGCCTGGGGCCGACCCCAGGTAGAGCTGTAGGTGGCATTACCGGAAAAACAAATTTAATAAAGAGCGGCGCCAATTTGAAAGGATGAGCTCATTTGAAACTCAAGCTGCAGGGCTGGCGCGGCCCCGTTCCTCTCCCGGCCCCCACCGTCCCATTCCGCTAATCTGGGACCCGAGGGCTCCGCCGCGGGGTCCCCCTGACCCGCTGCCCTTCCCTCCCGGGGACCCCGAGAAGACGCGCCCAAGCCCCCGGCGGTGCCGCCGCCGCCGAAGCCCCGTCCCTGCCCGCTCCAGGGAGTCACCTTGGCCTGGCCGCCACCCCGCCCCCACCCACACCCCACGCGCCCCAGGCCGAGGGGCTCCCGCGGGCCGGGGCTCCGGGGGCGCTGGCCTGGGCCGGGGGCGAGCGCGGCTCGGCGCGGTGCGTGTGCAGCGGCGGGCGGCGAGCGCGCGCGGGGACGCTGTGTCGCGCTCCGACTCCGTCTGGGCTCCGGCGCGCTCGCGGGCCCCCCGGGCGCCTCTTTCCCGGTTCTCAGCCCGGGCCCCCACCGAGTTGAGACAGGGCACCTCGTAAAAAGGTGCTTCTGGCCAAGCGGGAGGCGGGGGCACGGGTGGCGGGAAGCCCCCAGCCCCGAGTTCTTCTCAATAAAATCGGACAAAAAATTCAGGGAAAAATAGGAGCGCTGGAGAGACCAGCCAGAGAGGACTGAGGCTCGGGAGCAGATCGCAGGAGATGTGTGGGCGCGCCGGGGCTGGGGTTCTGGGCCCCCCGAGACGGCGAGGGGCTCTTCAGGGTGGGGCCCAGGGGGTGCCGAAAGTGGGGGGTCGGGGGGCCAGGTGGGGAGGGGGCGCCAAGGGAGAGAGCGGCTCGGAGACGCCAGGGGCGAGAGGTCCCGGGCACGAGGCTGGGCAGGAGGAAGGTCCGGCCGGGAGGGAGGGATGCTGGTCCCGGGAGGGGGTCCCCGCAGAGGGGGTGACGGGAAGGTCAGGGAAGAGGGGACACGGGGCTCTGGGTGGGGGTGGGGGAACTCCAAGGAGCCGCGGGGGCACGGGCGCCCCCCGAGAGCCAGCGAGCGAGCCTCAGGGACCCTCGGAGGGTGCGGGGCGCCCGGGTCTGCGGGTGGGGGCCGGGGAGGGGCGCAGGCCGGCGGCGAGACTCGCGGGTCGGGTGCGTGGAAGTGAGTGTTCGGGCGCGGGAGCCCCGCCGGGCGCCGCCCGCCGGACTCGGCCTCCCCGCGGGCGCCGTCCCGGCCGAGCGGGGCTCAGCGGGGGCCGGGGTCGGCAGCCCGTGCTCACCCGAGAGGGTCTCGATGGCGCGGATGGCCCAGTTCTGGTCGGGGTAGTCCACGAAGGCGTAGCCGGACTTGAGCAGGACCTGTCCCGCCAGGGGCAGCTTCCTGTCCCCGAAGAGCTGCCGGAGGTCGTCGGCGGTGACGGCGGGGCTCAGGTTCCCGATGTAAAGCTTGTTCATCATCCGCGCCTTCCCCGAGAGCCCGCGGCTCCCCCGGCCCGGTACCCGGCGCTCCTCGCCGCCGCCGCCGCCGCCCGCGCCTCCCGCGCCCGCCGCCCCCCCTCCCCGCCCTGCGCCCGCCCGCCCCCCGCCCCCACCCGCGCCCTCGGCCTGGCTCCCCCCACCGCGGCCGCGCGGCCCGCCCGGGGGCAGGGGCGGAGGCGGGGACTGCGCGGCGGCCTCCTCGGGGCACAGTCCCGGGCCGGGCGGCGGCGGCGCGCGGACAAAGCGCTCTCTCTGCCTCTCGCTCGCTGCTCTCCCTCTCGAGGCGGCGGCGGCAGGAGGAGGAGCGGCGGCGGCGGCGGCGGCGCACCCCGCGTGTGTCCGAGTCGGTGCGAGAGTTTGTGCGGGCGCGGCCGAGAGGAGCAGCGCCGAGCGCCCCCACCCTGGCCGGCGCCACTGCGCCCCTCGCCGCGCGCCCCCCGCGCCCCGAGCGCTCGCGGTGCTCCCCAGGCTCCCGCCTCGCGGCCGAGCAGGCGGAAGCGGGTCGCGGCCCCGGGCGCCGGAACCCGAGCGGGCTCGGGCGCGGGCGCGGGTGGCAGCCGCGGGCGTGGGAGGCGGAGGGGCGCGGGGAGCGCGGAGCGGGCTGTGCTGTGCGCAAGGTGGACCGGATGTGAGCGCGCGGGCCGGCCGGCGGGGTGGTGCGGCTCGGAGGTGAGAGGCGAGGGCGGCCCGGAGACGGCAACTTCCACGGCAACTTGGCCGAGCCCGGCTCCCTGCGCGTGCCCGAGTGGTGCGCCCGCCCGGAGCCCCGCTTCTCGCCCGGGTCTTCGAGGCGGCCAGGGGGCGTGTGCGATCAGAGGGTCGCAAGCGGGAGTCGGGGGGTCCGGACTGTGGACCTCGCCCCGGGAAGTCGCCCCCGCCGCGGGCCTCAGTTTCCCGACCTGTCAGGGGAGGCAGAAGGCCGAAGCGAACCCCGGCCCCCTGCGCCCAGACCTCGCGCTTGGAGAACCCAGCCAGAGATTGGCAGCTGCTCTCTATCTTGGAAATGCCGAGGGTTCCCGGGCGGCCCCTCCGCGGCCAGGTGGCGGGTGGGGACGCGACTGTGGATGTGATCAGCCCGGGGTGGGGGGACCGACGCACGCTGCAACGCTGCACGGCGAGGCTCCCTTCTCTGAGCCGAGATGGGGGGCGGCTGGGAGCAGGGGCGCACGGGCTGCTGTAGGAGTTCCCCGAGAGTGGCAAGGGGCCGGCAGAGGAAAGACGTCCTTCCCAGCGGAGCAAACAGCTCGACTGACGGAAGAGGCAGGCTTAGGGTGGGAGCGGTGGAGGGGCTCGGGAAAGAGCCTGGCCGACTGGAGGAGAACTGCAAGCTCCAGGGCCTAGCGGGGAAGCCTGATGGTTAGAGCCCGGTCGCAGCCAGGAAATTCTACAGGAAAGAGAACAGTGGCAGGCTTCAGAGTTTGAGAGGGCAGAAGAGCCTACCAAGCGCCTGACTTCTGGGAGTGTCAGTGAGCCGAAGGTTTGATCCGGGAAGCGTTGGATTTTGGTGAGGGTTATGGGCAGCAAAGGGTGGCTCTGGGTGGTGAAGACACAGATGCAGGGATGGAACAGGTTTGGGCGTCCCGGCTGGGTCATGAAATACTATCCTTGCCTAGTTTTGCCATTCATGAAGTGGGTGGAGAGAAGGTGGCTTGTGGGATGTTGTATCTTCGGCAGGTACTCTCACCTCATTCCCAGCACTGGTCCCGTGGAAGGCCTCCCTGCTTCCACAGCCCTTTCTCCTCCGCCCAGCTGTGTGGCCTGACACGTACCGCCTTCCTGAGTCTAAGTGACATCTATAAGAAAAGGAAATTTAAAAACAAAAACCAAAAAGAAACCTTGCAGGGCATAGTGGTCAGTTGAGTTGCCAGGAACCCACGCTGTTTGTTTTATTTCTTTGCCCCTGGAACTTAAAAGCTTTACAATATTTTATGTGGGGAAAAGAGATCTTAATTAGTTGTCCAGAGAATAAAAATCATGAATCCATTCTCATTGAATATTTGCAGTTTTTTAAGTCCTGGCTTTAGTCTCAAAGATGTACGTATTTCCTCCTCTCTGGAAAGAGTTGGATTTCATTCCTCCCAGAGTTGGAAATAAACTTTACCACTGTCCCCGAATTAACCCACAAACTAGGTGTGGGTGCTTCCTTACTCACAGGTGAAGGAGAATAACATGAGAAAGACTTGTAGGGTGCATATATCACAGCAGAGTAGCAGCCAACTATCTTCTGATATTTACATAAACGCCCCGAATTGTGTCACCTTTGTGTGTTAGGACAGCTTGTTTTCTCATTTATAGTAATTCAAAGTTTCATGTTGTAAAAGACAAAAAGGCAGACATAGTTGGTCTCATTCCTCTGAAAGGTTAGAAACGCTTTTTTTTTTGTACAGTATTGTCTGACATACCAATTATATGATCTGTTTGGAAAAGTAGAAATGCTCTAGCACGGGTGTTGTAGCGGGCAGCAGACAAAATCCAAGGAGCTTTATCAGACAGTGGTGCCTTCTGGTGCGTTTTCTGCTGCTCTGCAGGGTCACTTTGAAATTGTTCTATGACATAACTGCACTCTGCTGTACTTTGGTGTTTTCCATCCTGCTGGTGTTTTGTAAGCAGTGGGGCTACGGAAAAAGAGCTTGAATGTAAGCATTATGAAGGACTTTTTCTCCTATCTCTGATTAGCTTGTTTATCTTGAGATTCCCTTATCTTGAGATTTGGAGTTCCTTTTCCTACTATTGGGAAGGAGTGAGTGAGGAGAACTTTGAAGACCACTGAGACAACCTGCAGATGCAAAACCAGAAATCCAAGTCATGGCTCCTGCCTGACCAAACTTAAGTGTGTTTTCTTCAAGTCCTCACATCCCTCTCTAGCAAGCTCAGTGAGGACCACTCAGAGCTCTTGGATAGTGTGGACTCAATAGAAGCCTAACAAGCCAAGAATTTATGAAGGATTAACTGAGGTCAGAAATTTGGAGAAACTTCTAATAGGCATCTGAGCTTGGCCTCAGGCATCCTAAGGCAATTCTGAGCCATATGGTTTTCCAGCGATTTTTTAGGGCAACCTGATGATAAGGTGTCTCAGACAACATTTCTTAATCTCACTTTTCATATAGGAAAAAAAGTGCCCAGGAAAGCAGAAGACCCTCTTCCTGGTCACAGAGGGTTTAAAACACCCCTGAAAACATAGCCTAAGAGTTCACCATCTATTAAGCCTTCATCTTGGGATTTCATGACCAAAACATTCCTGTCCACATCAGTGCTCCTTCAGAGAGTATCACCGTGGTAGCCTTAACCCTTTGAATCCATGAGACCCCACTAGAGATGTGTTTTGCTCAACTGATAGCAGTTGTCTGTATGGCCAATTTTCTAGGTGATGTGAAGATTTGAATGAAAAAATTGAAACCTATTTATTGGAAGGCTGGGGCAAAACCTGCAGGGAGTAATTTTTGAAGAGGTCATGTCCTGGCATATGCACTAAGAATGATTTGGTGGCAAGGTGATGCCCCTAACACAACTTTTGTTGAGTTGGTATTAAGGGAAAGTGTCGCACCTTAGTTCAGCTACTTTTACCAACCATTTCCTCACGATAAACTCCAACTCCCATACACTTTTTACATTCTCCAAATCCTGGACCATCTCCGATCTCCAAACCTTTGTATGTACTGTTTCCTGTCCCTAGAATGCATTTCCTCCTTCGGTAAACTGCACTTTCCTCTCCTGAAGTACCATCAAGATGCCCTCAGCACTTCATAAGAACAAGAGATAGCTTGTCTAGCAGAGATAGTTATGTGATATTGTGAGCATACTGAAAAGAAGTGATGTGTACATTTTATTTTTAAAATTTCTGGGAACTTTTTAAATACTGGTAGTTGCTCTCAGGAAAGTGCTCTACCACTGAGCTATAGCGTTTGAATTCTACCTCAATTTTTAAAATTATATCAGGAGAAAGATTCTATACAGAATATATTCTATATAATAAGATCTGGTATATTTAACCTTTGAATCTCCCTCAGCCAATATGTAACCTGATCCACACAGGGGCTTGGGTCGTCTTTGCGAAATGCACAACAACCATCTGAAAGCTCAGATTGAGTAAAGGGGTACATGATAGTACCCACCTTGCACAGTGTTTGACATGCAGCTGGAGAACCATTTCTCCCCTTTGAATTCATTCATCTGTGTGTGCCGTTTACACAGTGTGTGGCCATCTCTCTATTTCACGAAGTTTATGGTCAGTGAGGGAGGCAGATGGGTACACAAGCTATATGTATGTTTTACAGGTGCCACAATAGCCCCTGAGCAGAAATGAGGGATTTCATTCAGCCTGTGCTTGGGAGGGATCATCCTAGAACTGAAGTTGGAAATGGGTATTAAAGGATAAGTAGGGGATGAGGGTGTGGCTGAGTGATACAGCTCTTGCCTTTCATGCACAAAGCCCTGGATTCGATTCCCAACACCACAAAAAGAAAAACCAATAAAGCAAAGGATACGTAGCAATCTGCTGATAGGAGAAGGCACGAGAGGACCTAGATCCTAGCCAAAACCAATAGCATGTACAGAGGCACAGAGGTGTGTACATGATAAAGCATTGAAGTCAGGTCAACATGCAGTCAAACATAAGTTTGAGAAAAAAGAATAATGCAAAATAAAAAGTTCCCAGAATCAAAGATACAGGTCTCTAGATGAAAGGAATATCGAGAAGTCCCACTACAATGAATGACACAATGTCCAGAGTGAGGTACATCATTGTGAAACTTAGAATGCAAATTATAAAGTCATTTGGAACAAAACCACACAGACACACACGGTAGGGAAAGAGTATGGGAATGAATTTTTTTTTCATGTTAGTCCATGTTTGCAGTATATTACATTCCTGTGTGGAGTTGGCACATGGACATAACACATCTTTATTACTTTTCTTCCCTTCCTTCCTCCATCTCTTGATCCCCTTTCTGCAGAATTTCTGTCTCCCTGCTTTCTACATCTTTTATTTTGCTCTGTAATTTATATCTTGGGAACCTTTATAGGAGAAATCATTCAATATTTAAGCATGTAGGTACATCCATTTTCCTACAAATAAGCTTATGGCAGAGTAGTATACCACTGTGCATAAATACCGTATTTTCTTTATCCATTCATCTGTTGATGGACATATATCGTGCTTCAAATATTTAGCTGGTATGAACTGTGCTGCTATAAAAGTGAGTATACATGTGTCACTGTAATATGTCCTTTTTTTGGTACCAGGGATCAAACTGATGACCTAGAGCTTGCCAGGCAGGCGCTCATGCCGCTGCGCTAAATCCCCCTCCCTATATGTCTTTGGGAAGATACACAGAAGAGGAATAGCTGGATTGAATGAAATTCCTAGTTTTAGTTTTTTGAGGAATCTCCATCCTGATATCCACAATGGCTGCACTAGTCTACATTCTCATCAACAATGTAAAAGGATTTTTTTTCCCTGAAGTTTCACCAGCATTTGTCATTATTTGATTTCCTAATAATAGCCAGAAAATGTTATTTTTCTAAAACTCTAAAAGAAACTAAAAAGCAGCAGTACAGCGCCTTTGAGTGGCTCTGAGTGGAAAATACTTTCAATCTACAATTCTAAGTCTAGGGAAACCAATTAAAAAGGCATACAAGGATTCAACATGTCTCCATATGGGGCAAGCTACTCAGAAATATGTGCCAACTATACCATGAAAAAAGAACATTAAAATGTCAGCAATGCCTCCGTCTAGCAATCAACAATTACAGCTTGGGACGAAAGGCTAGATGGCTCAGAATGAAGACATCAAGGGACAAAAAACAAACAAAACCCCACCAAAAATGTAATTCATTTTTATGAATGCAATGTAAGTATTTCTGATAGGATAGCAGGTTTTGCGCACTTGGGAAAGTCACAGGTACGTGGAAAACCAGGCAAATGGAAAAATAAGGAAATCATTAACTCTTCGAAAAACATACAAGAAAGGAGCAATGGTCAAAGGCTCAACAGAGAAAATACCTGTACACTCAGAATGTAAACACCAATGCATTATCCAGACTGCATAACGAGAACTGAGAAATCAATCAGGGAAGATAATCATTAGAAAAATGGGCTGGGACTAGGAATGAGCCGATTCACAACCATCATATTAACAAAGTTTTGAAAATTCTGAAGATACTGGGAGTCAGTGAGGATGGGTGGCCGTGGCTGGCAAGAGCAGAGACCTTCAAGAGTACTTTGAACTGTAACTCCTCACGATCTAGTAGAGCTGAAGGTAAGTCTACAGCAGTAGCTAGCTGTCATTCTCCGAGATGACTATTTGTCTCATCTCTCTCCTCACCCTCAATTGTTCTTCCACGCTAAGTCTCTCCTGATAACCTTGCTTTTAATTTCACTGAGAAAAGGATGAAATCCAAAGAGCACGTACTGTATCTGCCCACACACTGGCGTCTGCAGCCACAGACAGATGACTTTGCTGTAATACAGATGACTACGTTATCTCGAAGATGGGAGAACCAGTGACTCCGAGGAAATGAGTGAGCGCGCTCATCCTTTGACTAAGCAGTTTCTCCCTAAAGAAAATATGCATGGAGAAACATATTCAAGATTTAATCACAGTATTGTGAAAGTGAAAAATTGGAAAGAACTTATCTTAGTCATTTTGTGCTTTTATATCAGAATACCACCAGCTGAGTAACTTTTTAACAATCGAAGCTTGTCTGTCTGATGACTCTGGAGGCTGGAAAGTCCAAGTTGGAGAGGTCACATCCGGTGAGGGCCTTCCTGCGCCTCACAGTACAGTGGAGGGGCTGCTGTGGTGACGTACGACGTGATGACGTGGCGTGCATGAGCCGTAAGAGGAGGCGGAGTTCACCACTGTAACAAGCTCATCGGTGATCCTGGCTACAGGTCTTTCAGTACCTAATGGTCGCTTCTCCCTTCAACACTGCCGCATGGGGGATTAAGTTTCCAACACAGGAACTTTAGGGAACACATTTGAAGCACAGCAGAATCTAAATGTCTATCAGCAAGAAAATGAATTTTTTAAATTGTGGCACAGCAGCCAGGCACAATGGTGTGTATTTGTAA
Source organism: Hydrochoerus hydrochaeris (assembly GCA_004027455.1). Taxonomy (NCBI): domain Eukaryota; kingdom Metazoa; phylum Chordata; class Mammalia; order Rodentia; family Hydrochaeridae; genus Hydrochoerus; species Hydrochoerus hydrochaeris. Next base: position 124,532 of record PVLA01001872.1, read on the forward strand.
TTCCAGATACTCAGGAAGCTGAAGCAAGAGGATTGCAAGCTCGACGCCATCCTGGGCGACCTGACAAGACTGTCTCAAAAAAATAAAAATGGCTGGCAATACAGTTCTTGTAGAGGGTAAAGCAATGGTATAGAACCAACTTTTTAAATTTGCAGCCTAACTATAAATTGAATATTGTATGTCAGGTCAAAAGACAGCATGCTTATACTTTTTTTCTGCAATCATTAGTTTGTCTCTTCTGGATGAAATAAATGAAACAAGCTACATGCATCAACATTAAAAATGAAAACATATGCTAAGTGAAGTTATGCTCTAGAAGGGCACGTTTGTTGTGGTATCATTTACACAAAGTTTGAAAACATGCAAAACTATTGCTGATTTGGATATATTTGTATGGTATAGTTCCATAAAACAAGAGTGGGAACAACAAAGTCAATTTGTGATGATTATCTCTAGGACAAGAGAAAAGGGACCTAGAATTTCAATTTTACTTGGTTTTTTGTTTTGGTTTTAAAACTAATTAGTGGGTTACAAGGGTGTTTATCTTTTTTTGTCTTTCCAATAACGAAAAATTTATTACACTGTGAAGCAGATGATGTTTCTTAAACCACAGTATGCATCATAATTTCCAAGAGAACTTTAAAAAAAAAAAAATTCCTAGTCGAGAGTGGAAGCATCTTCCAGTAAGAGGCTGAGACAGGAGGATCACAAGTTTGACCTCAGCTTGACTAACAGTGAGCTGGCAAGAACTTGTCTCAAAATAAAAAAATTTTTAAAAGAACTGGGGCATAGCCTAATGTGAAGCCTGTGTTCAATCTCTACTAGTGGGGGAAAAAATCTAATTTCCACAACCCAGCAGCAGAACTCCTGAATCAAACCTCTACATTGGACACAGCGACAGAGGGACAGAGATGCACACCAATTATTTCTGTACATATGTAGGATCAAACCTATGGGAAACTTGCAATGATAGTACAAGGAAGTCCCATATATTGTTTACCCAGGTCCCCCAAATGTTTATATTTTATCACATTTGTTTTATTATTTTCTGTTTCTCAATCATTTGAGAATAAAGGGTAGGCAGAATATTCCTTTATGCCTAAATATTTCAGTTTGTATCTGCTGAAAAAAGATATACAAATATGTATCTCTCTAATACTATAGTAGGTAACTATTGATCCTATAATCTGTTGCTGCATTTGGTTTGACCAACTGTGTAAATCATGTTTGTTATAGTAAAAGAAAATTCCAGAGCATTTGTTGTATTTGATCATCTTTTTACTCCGTCGTCTGCACAGTTCCTCGGGTGTTTTTTGTTTTTCATAAGATTGACATTCTTGATCGGTACAGGCTGTTTATTTGGTAGAGCATCACTCCATGTGGGTTTGGCTGGTGTTTCCTCCTGATGTAATTTAGGTTAAGTATATTCTCGAAGGGTAGCAGAGATGGTGCTGGGTCAGCAGCCACATGATCTGGATTTGACAGGTACTAGTGAGTCTAGCTTTGCCCACTTGGTTTGCATGGTGGGTTGGTATCAGGTTTCTCAATTGTAAAAGTACTAAGTATGGGAGAAGTACTTTGAAACCATGTACATACTTTGTTACTCCTCAAAATTTCAACGGGGGGAGGGTGGGGACTTAGCTCTGCAGCACAAGTGCCTGCTTGGCAAGTGCAAGGTTGTGAGTTCTATCCCCAGTAGAAAAAAAAATTTTTTTCAACCACTGGTTTTAGTAATATCTAATGGTGATTTTTTTCTTTTTTTTTTTGTACAGGGAATCAAACTCAGGACCTTGCACTTGCCAGGTAGAGACCTGTGCCACTGAGCTATATCCCCAGTCTTACAGTTGATTCTTACCTGAATTAGTTATGGTTGCCAAGTGGTGACTCTAATTTCATCATTCCTTTTATATTTAATATTTGGCTTTCTATTGTAAGAAAAGACTTTCCCTTTCCCCCATATACAGTACTACGTCAGTGTATACTAATAGATTCCTGTTTTAGTCAACGTTTACCATCATTATTTTGATGCTTGAGTTGTCCCAGATTTGACTAGCAAGAGCCCCTTCAAGCTGGCACATGTGAACCTCTGATGTTATTCCAGGTTTGTACTTTTTCTCTGCCTCAGTCCTATAATCAACCACTATCCAAGGCGCCTTAATACTTATTAGCAGAGAATGGTATGTAGAAACCAAGATCTACATGCTAGATATGCTCACTGCTGTGGGACTATCACTGAGTCTAGAGCCTCTCAGCTGGAGAAACTGGGGAAAAGATTGTATATGTAAACACACACACACATATACCTGTCTATACTTATTTAGTGCTATATTAAAAATCACAAGTCCACACCAATACCTGTGATTTCAGTGAAGCACTACAGGTTCTCTCCTGCATTTTATCACTCCTTCAACACTGAGAAACCTGGCTCCTATTATTTACAATATATTACTTGCTTAATCCTAGTAGTCGCAGAATTATTCATGGTTCTTCCAAATAGAAAATGAAACAAAAAAGCCTATTGCCTACATTTCTGTGATCTGATATTTATTGACAGTTCTTTTGTCTTTTAAGGATGTAAAATTCAAATACAGTGTTTAAAAGTTGAGTTTCTTTGTTCAAATGGGGAGGGGAACATGAGGGCAGGGGGAAAGGAAAGAAGGGAAAGTAAAAATAATGAGAAAAGAAGGAAAACATAGAAACAAAGCTTTTGTAAATGGGAAGGAATTGAAGGGATGGTAGGGAAGTGAGGGAAAAAACCAAGTTATACCATGTACAGGTACAAACCCTCTGTAATGAACGTGATCATTATATATATCTAAAATGTACCGATAAAATCTGATCTTAAAAAGTTGAGTTTTTAATTTTCCTCCTGAAAGTTGATTATTCTATTCATTTGAAATTTGATTGATTTGTTTGTTTCTGGATTTTCCACTCTAGCTTCCTCCCTATTCTTTGACTTTTGTCTTTTTTCATTTATTGTTATGTGAAATATTAGCATGGTTGCAAAACACAGAAGATATGGTCAGGAATTCTGACCCTCTCACATCTATTACTGTGCAGCTCATTGAGGTATCCATTGTCATGAATCTGATGAGCTTTCCCCGTGTTTCTTTGTGCATGAATGAACATACATATGCATATCTTCTTTCCTTCAGAAGCACAACATATTACTAATACTCTTGTACCCTTTTGCTTTCTTCACTTAACGATAAATCCTGGAAACCATTCCATATTGATTCATGGTGATCTTTCTCATTTCTTAAGTGACTTCATGGCACGTGTGTGATTTATATGGGTATGCAGGGGTTTCTCATACACAGTATTGCAATCTCACCAACAGTGATGTTCCAAATATCTTTGTATGTTTGTGCTTTTGCACTGTTGTAGGTTTATCTTCAGGGTAGATTCTTATGAGTGGGATTTATGGCAAAAAAAAAAAAAGTATATGTGCAAGTATGTGTGTGTTAAGTATATTTTGTGAAATTCTCCATAAAGATTATGCCAGTTTGCATTCCACCAGTACTGAGTGCCTGTTTCCTTACAGCCTGCCAACAAAATGTGTGATTATGCTTTTTAATTTTGCCAATCTGATACATGAGAAATGGTATCTCAATGTAGTTTTAATTTGTAATTCTTTTATTATGAGTAAGATAGCTTGTAATGATCCTGTTTAAGGATCAATGTCCTTTCTTATATTTTCTGTTCATGTCTTGCATGTACTTCTTTCAGTTTTGATCTATTTTTCTCAATTTTTATAAGGTATTTAAATATTAGGTACATAAGCCCTAATAGATGTTATAGGTACATATATTCATGATACATTTTATAAATATTTTCTTCTGGATTTTAATTGTCTTTTGACTTTGTTTTAATTGTCTTTTAACTACCTGTAAGATATTAAAATTCAAAACAACAAAAAGACTTTTCCCATGTAAAAATGTAGTGAAATTGATGGGTCTTCTTTTTAACTTCATTTGATTCTGAGTTATTTTTAGAAAGCTTTCTCTTATACCCAAGTTGAAAAGAAATTCATTCATTTTCTAAATAGGACATGTATGGTTTCTTTTCTATATTTAGATCCATGATCTATTTGGAATTTATTTTATGGCTGGTATGAGGTATGGATCTAATTTTACCATTTTTTTTCCTGCATAGCTAACTAGTTGTTCAGGCACGAGTTATTTAAAAAATTGTTTTAGCCTCCATGTTTTGAGATGCCACCTTTATTGTGTATTAAAGTTTCACATGTTCCGGGCTTTTTATTTTTTATTCTTTCCCTCACTTTTTTATTGGTTACACAGATTAATGGGTTTTATTCTGGCAAATGTATACAAGTGTATAAGACACATTGATCATTTTCACTCACCCTGTAGGCCCCCTAACCTTTCCCCCTAGCTTCATATGCTAGGTAGATAGAGTTTCAATACACATGTATTTAGGGTTCAGTAGAGGAACAGTACATACAGCTATCCCTCGTTTAACAATCTACCTGTTTAACGACTATACAGACTTATAACCTGCCACTCAGACTTACTCAGACATCGTTTTCATTTGTGCAATTCGGTACATCTTGTTTATAAAGCCTCCATGTCTTTTTTGTACAGTACATCTTTTTTATACAGTAGTGTCATTTTTGCTGATTATACAGTATAGTACTTTAGTTTTATGTTCTGTTATACTCTGCAGTTTTGCATGTAAGTTATGCAAATAAAAGCAAAGTCATCAAGTTGGAGTTTCCTTTGACCATTGCTTCGTCCTAAATACCATAATGTACGTACTACATAAAATTCCTCATTTAATGACCAGTTCATTTAATGATGTCGTTCCAGGAATGGAACTCAGTTGTTAAACAAGGTACATGATTACATAAAGGATTTACAAAGTGGGCTTACCATGGCCACCTGTGGAATCAGGGTTGGAAGAATGAAAAACAGCTTTCTCTAGACAGCGGGGCGATCTAATGGAAAGTGGATGTCCGGGAGCCCAGAGCACAGTCTGGTGCAAGTACCTCTCAGAAAGCTGAAGAGTCTGCATTGGAAGGTGAGCGCATGCCCTGGAAGCCTGAAGAAATTGGAGACAACATTCAAAGGCAACAGCAAAGACTGGAGCCCCTCTGGAAAAAAACAGAAGCCTTCCTCCTCCTTTCCCTTTTTATTTCAGGCGGGTTGCAAGCCTATTGGCTGATACCACCCACATCCGGGGTGGGTCTTCCCTCCTCAGTTCCCAGCCTCCCTATTGGTTATCCACAGTCACCTCAGAGCTTCACTAAGCCCCAGTCAAGTCAGGCTGACTTAACTTACTAATTAACAATGCCCAGGGTACATATTGCTTACAATCATCCCACCATCACCCACCTCACCCCACCCCTCCCTCTCAATCCCTTCCTTTTGTTTAGTAAGTCTGCCTTGTATTTTCTTGTCATCTTTTTTCAATTCCACACACCTATTTGAAAGAACAGGACTATTTGTCTTTCTGAGGCTGGTTAATCTGCTCAACATGATGGGTTCCAGATCCATCCATTTTCTTGCAAATGACAGAATTTTGTTCTTATTTATGGCTGGACTATCTCACATTTGCTTTATTCATTCACCTGTTAATGAGCAACTAAGCTGGTTCTGGGTTTTTGAGAACATTGAAATAAACATGGATACATGGGTATCCTTATATTATTGTGACTTTAATTGCTTCAGGTAGACCAAAGAGTGGTGTAGCTAGATCATGTGGAAAGCTTCATTTTTAGTTTATTGAGGAACCTCTAGACTGATTTTCATAGAGGCTACATTAATTTACATTCTCCTAGCAGTGTCAAATGTTACACACACACACACAGCATTCTCACCAGAACTTTGTGTGTGTGTGTGTGTGTGTGTGTGTGTGTGTGTGTGTGTGTGTTTTGAGACAGGGTGTCACTATGCAGTTCAGGCTGGTCTTGAGCTCACTTTGTAGCCCAGACTGGTTTCAAACTTGAACTGATCCTCCTGCCTCAGCCTCCCAAGTGCTGGGATTACAGCCATGTGCCACCATGCCCAGCCACCAGCATTTATTTTTGTGTTCTTGATGATAGCCATTCTAACTGGAGTGAGATGGAACCTCATGTTGTTTTGATTTGTATTTGCCTAATGACTAAATGCATTAAACATTCATTAAACATTTTTTCATATAATTATTGGCAATTTGTACTTTTGGGGAAAGTGTTTAATTCATTTCCTTATTTATTGATTGGGCTATTTTATTTTTTTGTTTTTGTTTTATGAATCAGGGTCTTGCTATATAGTTGAGACTAGTCTTGAACTCACTTTATAGCACCAGCTGGCCTCAAAATCATGGCAATACTCCTGCCTCAGCCTCCTCAGTGCTGGGATTACATGCATGTGCCACCACACACCTGGTATTTTGATTTTTTTTATGTTAAGTGTTTTGAATTCATTCTATATTCTAGGTGTTAATTCTCTGTCAAAAGAGTAACTGGTAAAGACTTTCTCCCACCCCATAGGCTATCTCTTCACTCCGTTACTTGTTTTCCTTGCTGCAAAGACACTTTTTAATTGAATATAGTCCCATTTGTGTTTCTTGCTGTTTTTTTCTTGGGCTACTAGAGTCTAGTTCAGGAAGTCTTTGCCTGTGCCTAAGGCTTCAAGTGTTTCCTATTTTCTTTAGCAGGGTCAAAGTTCCTAGGTTTTTTTTGTTGTTGTTTTTTGTTTCTGTGGAACAAGGGATCAAACTCATGACCTTGTACTTGCCAAGCAGGCACTTGTGCCACTGAGCTAAATCCCCAGCCCAGTTCTTACGTCTTTTATCTGTTGAATTGATTTGTGTAAAGGGTGAAAATAGATTTACTTTCAGTCTTCTGTAGATGGATACTCAACTTTTCCAGCACCATTTGTTAAAGAAGCTGTTTTCTGCAACATATATTTTTGGCTCCTTTGTTCAGAATTGTTTGGCTGTAGTTACATAGTATGTTTCTGTGTCCATTGTTCTTTTCCATTGACTTGTGTGCCTGTTTTTGTGTCAGTATCATGCTGGTTTTGTCATTATAGTTTTGCAGTATAATTCAAAATTGACTTTTTTTTGGTACCGGGGATTGAACTCACAACCTAGAGCTTGCCAGGCAGGCACTTATGCTGTTGAGATAAATCCCTGGCCCAAAAATTGACTTTTGTGCTGCCACCAGCCTTGCTCTCTTAACTTAGGATGTCTTTGGCTTTCCTTGGACTTTTGCATTTCCATATGAATTTTAGAATGATTTCTTCTAGTTCTGTGAAAAATGTCATTGGCATTTTGATGAGTATTGCATTGAATCTGTAGCTTACTTTTGATAGATAATGTGACCGTTTTGACATATGAGTTCTGCCAATCCATGAACATGGGAGATCTTGGTGTCATCTTCAGTTTCTTTGGGTATTCTGAAATTTTCACTGTAGAAGTCTTTCACATCCTAATAGACTGATTGCTAGGATTGTTGCTTTTTTTTTTTTAAAGCTGTTGTGAGCAGAATTGTTTTCCTGATTTCTTTCTCATTTCTCGTTTCTAACCATCACTGAGGTATAGTAACGCTTTTGATTCTTTCATGTTGACTTTATATCCTCCTACACTAATGAACTCATTTATTGGCTTTATAAAGTATTTTGGCATAATCTTTAGTACCTTCTAAGGATCATATCATTTTCCTTTTCTGTTGGTACGCTTTCTTTTCCCCTCTTGCCTCATTGCTTTAACTGAAGAGCCATGCTGAGTAAGAACAGGAACCCTTGCTTTATTCCTGATTTTACTCTGGACTTTACTGTTTACAGTCTACTTGCTTTTTTTTTTTTGTACCAGGGATCGAATTTGTGACCTTGTGCTTGCCAGGCAGGTGCTTACACTGCTGAGCTAAATCTCCAGCCCCTAAAGATACTGGGTTTTGCGGGTTTTTTTGTGGGGCGGGGGGGATACTGAGGATTGAACTCATGACCTCACACTTGGCAGGCAGGCAGTTAAGCCGCTGAGCTAAATCCCCAGCCCGTCTACTTGCACCCCACTATTTAATTATAAAGAATCTACGGTATGCTGTGATGTCTGCTGGGCCTACTTCCCCCTTGTGGTCCTTTTCTTAGTGTTTTCCTGGCTACTCTTACATGCTTGTTTTTTCAGATAAAGTTTAACATCAGCTTATGAAGCACCATAAAAAGGTTTGTCAGCATTTGATTTAGACTGTATTACATTATACATTAACTCAGGGATAAGAGGCAGCTGTATGCTGTTGAATTGTTCTATCTTAAGAACGAAGGCTGTCTTTCCATTTACCAATTTCATTTAAAAAGCAACACTGGGTTCTAAAGTTGTTGGAAAGAGAGAGGTGTAGGGGAAATGTCACTGACTGGATGAGACGTAATTAGATAACAGTTAAAATTGGTGAATAAAAGACTAGTATAAGGAAATTATTTAGAAATATAGATATTAAGGAGAAGAACTATAAGCACAAGGAGATGTTTTCTTTTTAATAAGGCTTTTAATATATGTGTTAGGGTCCTGGTAGAAAACTTAATCAGAGCAATTAAAAATCTGAGCCAGCATGGTGGCACATGCATGTAATCGCAGCATTCGGGAGGGTGAGGCAGGAGGCTCACCACGAGTTTAAGGCCACTACATAGTAAACCTTGTCTCGACTACCCCCCCCCAAAAAAATCCAAGGAAAATACTATTCAGTGTGTGAGTGGGGTTAAGGGACATGACAATAGCTGGTGAAGCATCCTACTAGAAGCAACAACTGGAAGCTATTACCACCCCTCAATCTAAAGAGACCAAGAAAACTATGAGAGTGAACTAACTGCTCAATAGAATTGGACTTGAGTGAAACTTATGAGGTATGAATAAAAAACATGGTCAGTGTCTAAGTTTTTTAAAAAATTTATTATAGTAAAAAAGACCTAGCCATTAATCTTTCTCAAAATACCCCACCACCACCCACACACGTAACACACTTATCCCTCATTCTTGCCACCTCCCGGAGCAGTTCTGGAGTCCTCTTTCGTGAGTGTCTTCAGTTATGCCGTTGTGGCTGCCCTGATGCCCTGAATCAATTCAAAATGTTTCCCTTTCACGGACATTTGGGCTTTGGGGACGAGCTGGCAGTCACACGTTGCTGGAATCGGTGAGTACGATGGGGCAGGACACACCGTGAGGTCTTGCGGAACCTGCCCTTCTGCTGGACGACACAGGGCCGGCCACATTCACCATTATGTCTCACGACAGGTGAGGAGGGCACGGGAGAGGACGGTGAGAAGGCCGGGGTAAGTGTTCACAGGAGGAAGAGCATTCTGAGGGTGGCTCGTGGCGATGCATCTTTTACCATAATAAGGATTTTAAAATTTAAGCATTCACTACGTTTTTCTATCACACCACACAGTCATTGCTCACTGCAGCATGACAGGAAGCACAGGACAGACGCCCCCTTGCTCTCCCCCAGCACTGCCAAGGCAAAGCAGAAGGCAGAGTAGGAGCCTCCAGCAGCCACCGCGGTGCATGAGGGTGGACGGCAGCTCTGGAGGGGCGCGAGGGCGATTCCCAAGCAACACTGCAGCACATTTCAGTAAGTGCACAGCGCAGTACCACGGCCACGGGAAACACCGACACACACGGTCGCTGGTGAATCTACGGGCTAAGGGGACACAAGTCCAGTGGCCGCAAAGGCTGGAGAATGGGAAATGCCTGAAAGCAGAGGTCGGTCCTGGAAGTGGCGGCCTTGGGCCTGGCGTCTCGCTTACGCCGTGGCCCTGCCGCGGCTGGGTGGAGGATCCTGCTTCACACTTCCGTGATAAACGTCCCCAGAGGAGCCCGGGATGTGGTTCAAACCTCAGAGGCTCCATCGTCCTGCTTCCTGTGGATACCGACCATTGCAACAGTTTAAAAATTAATGAGGTTTGTTGGTACATCTTAGAGATACACAAGATCACATTCCTCACAGGGAGTTTGTTCCAGTACATGAGGTAGCTTGTTTCTTTTCCCCTCCCTCCCCCACCCTTCCTTCACCCTCTCCCCCTCCCCATGTACAAAACCTTGGTTTCCATGTTTCCCTTCTTTTCTCATATTCCCCCCTTTCTTTTCCTTCCTTTCCTCCTCCTCCCAACCTAGCTCCCATTTGAACATTTTCCCCCCATTTTCTTTTTTTTTTTTAAAGGCAGTACTTTTTGGGGGGTGGGTACTGGGAATCGAACTCATGACTTCACGCCTGCCAGGCAGGCGCTTATGCTGCAGAGCTAAATCCTCATCTCTTTTCCCCCCAATTTCAATATCTACTATATATTTTGGTCTTTATTTACACTTTTGGTTTTCTCACATCAGAGAAGCAATGTAATATTTACACACGTGTTTGATGTATTTTACTTAAGAGTATGGTCCCGAGGTGCACCCTATTTCCTACAAATGTCTCAAGTTTATCATTCTTTATGGCAGAGTAGTACCCCATTATATTTATAAAAATACCTTTCACATTTTAAGAATTTTTAAAACTTATCATAACTTTTCAAATTCCTGTTTTATACTACTATCTTTAAGACTGAATGACCAAATCTATACTCTTCCCTGACATAGTGCAAAGCCTTTAGATACACAAACTCATTTACCCTTTGTTCAAGTAAATGCTTGGAGTCCACGTTGACCACATTCATTGGTGGGAGTGTATGTAACACATATCAATCCTTTTTATTTCCCTACTCCCCCTGCATCTCTTGATGCTCTTCCCATGTGTAAAAGATCTATCTCCCCTATTCCCCATTGTCTATCTCTTATTTATACTTTGGGATTCTCCTATAATAGGAGCATGGAATATGGTTTGACAGTGTGACTCAAATTTATCCTTTATGGCAGAGCAGCACTTCATTGTGTACAAATACCATATTTTCTTTATCCATTGTTCTGTTGATGGACATATAGACCACTTCCAACATTCAGCTATTATGAATCGGACTGCTATAAACATAGGTCCCGCACTCGGGAGGCTGAGGCAGGAGGATCGTTATGAGTTTGAGACCAGCCTGGGCTACAAAGTGAACTCAAGGCCAGCCTGAACTACATAGTGAGACCCTGTCTCAATAAACAAACAAATATAGACATCCACATATCACTATAATTTGATGGCTTTAACTCTTTCAAGAAGATACCTAAAACAGGAATACCTGGATCAAATGGAATTCCTAGTTTTAGGTTTTTGTTTTTTTTTTTTTTGAGAAATCTCCATACTGATTCCCATACTGGCTATACGAATTTTCACTCTCATCAACAGTGTAGAAGGATTCCTTTTTTCCCCACAACCTTGCCAACATTTGTTATTATTTTTTCATTATGGCCATTTTTCCTAGAGTGAGATGGTTATCTCAGTATTATTTTAACTTATATTTCTCTAATTGCTAGAGGTGTCAAACATTTCTTTTAATGTATTATTTGTTTGTACTGCTTTTCTGAAGTGTCTATTCATTTCACTTGACCATTTTTTGATTGAGTCTTTTATTTTGGGGGTGTAAGTTTTTTTAGTTCTTAATATATATATTTTGAGCCCAGGAATTGAACTCAGGACCTTGTGCTTACCAGGCAGGTGCTTATGCCACTGAGCTGTACCCTGGCCTTTATATATTCTAGATATTAGCTCTCTACCTAAGGAGCAGTTAGCAAAAAAATTTCCCTTTCCACAGTTCATTTCTTCAGTCTGTTGATTATTTCCTGTGCTGTGAAGAAGCTTTCCAAATTTGGTATGATTCCAAATGTTGATTCTTGGTATGATTTCTTGTACAATTGGGGTTCTGTTTAGAAAGCCCCTACCTCTACCTATGTCTTCAAGGGTGTTACCTAGCTTATCTCCGCTCATCTTAAGTATTTCTGTTTTAATGTTTGGGTCTTTGATCCATTTCGATTTTATTTTGGTACATGGTGATAAATAAGATTCTGAGCTCAATCTTCTACATGAGTGTCAACCAGATTTCCCAGAACCATTTGTTATAAACTATCTTTTCTCCACTGTATGCTTTCAACCCCTTTGTCAAAGATCAGATGACTGAATGTGCCTGGGGTGGTTTCTGCATCTTCTTTTCTTTGGGGGGGGGGCAGTACCATGCTGTTTTACTGTAGCTTTGTAATATAACTTGAGATCCAGGATCGTAACACCTCTTGCTTTGCTTCTGTTGCCCAGGATTGCCTTCGCTGTTCTGGGTTTCTTCCGGTTTTATATAAAGTTTAGGATTGTTTTCTTCTAGTTCTGTGAGGAATGCTGTTTGTGCTTTGATTGGAAATGCATTAAATCTATATATCAGCTTGTGGTAGTATGATTAGAATATTGGTTCTGCCTATTCAGGAACAAGGGCATTTTTCCATTTTCTGGTGTCCTCTTCCATCTCCTTTTTCAGCATATGGTAGTTTTTATTATAGAGGTTTTCCACTTCACTGGTAAAACTAATTCCTCCATATTTAATTTTTCTCAAGATTATTATGAATGGGGGCTGGGGATTTAGCTCAGTGGCATAAGCACCTGCCTTGAAAGCACGTGGTCATGAGTTTGATCTCCCGTACCGGTACAAAAAAAAAAATTATGAATGGTATTTTTTTTTGCTAATTTCTTTCTCAGTAGCTTCATTACTGGTGCACATGAGTCCTATTGATTTTCATGTTGGTTTTGTGTCCTGCTGCATTGCTGAATTTAGCTATTAGTTCAAGGAGTCTTTTGGTGGAATCTCTTGGGTCTTATATGTAAAGGATCATGTCATTTGCAAATAATGACAGACAAACTTACGTATTCTTAACTAGCCTATGAGGTTAATTTTATTATTCCCTTTTTACAAATGAAAAATCAAGTTTGGAGGTTGCTCACCCAAAAGCAAATACGTGGGTCAAACTCACAAGCTAGGTTTTGCTCCAAAGCTCACCTTTTAATCACTACCCTATACAGTCTCCCAATGTGGGAATTTCAGGTACAATTTCTACATTGTTTGTTAAGGGAAAAAAGTGGTTCAGCTTTTTCTTTTCAGTCTTTAACTCTTCTTTCTCTTGGAAAATGACTCATTAACTACACCATTAGCTTGGTCATCTTTTTGTCTGGTTAGAGTCCAGGTGAGGAAGAGTTAGTTTAGAAACCCCAGAGTGCATGCAAATAACCTGGGCACTGGAACACTGGGGGAAAATTCATATTCCACGGTTCTACACCCAGATCAGTTCACTGGGTGTGATGAAGAGGCCCAGGAATCTGTACCCCAAGTACCTGGCAGGCAACACACAGTAGGTACTTGGGAAGTTGCTCTACCCAGACCAGCTGCACAGCACAAGCCTTAAGGAGTGGGGACAGAATAGACGGAGCGATCGTGGGAGTGGGTTCTGTTTTGGCTCTGGGGTGTGGCCCATCTTTCCCTCATAGGTGTCTTAGACTTAAATAGTGGGAAGGTTTTTTTTTTAATTTTAAAGATAAGAAAACTCAACAAAATGAAACAGAGTAAAGCCAATCAAAACAAAGCAGTGAAGATAGTACAGAACTTGGAAGCAGGATAATAGGAAATCAACAACAGCTACCTTAGTGTATCTTGTTATCTTCACAACAGCGTCCATTCCATCAGACATAGTAAAATCAAATAAAACAAAGCAGAATAAAACCAGTCAAAACAGAACATTCAATAAATCGGAACAAAACAAGACAGTGAGAACAACTTTGGATTTGAAAAACAAGATAGAAGGAAATCCCCCATGTTTGCTATACTGTATACTGTTATCCTCCTAATATATGCTCAGATTGCGGCCCCAGGCCAGCAAAGTCAACCAAACAATGCAGTCAGTTTTTGTGCCTCAGTTGCTATCAGCTCAGCCTGTCCGACCAACCAGTCGGTTGCCTGGGGCGGGGTGGGGGTGGAGGTTCTTGATTCTCAGCCTGTGCACCAGTGGGCTGCCTGGAAGGGCCAGCTCGCTTCTCCCTTTCTGGGCCTCGTGTGATTTGCGGGATTATCCGAAGGGCAGATTGGCTTTTTCTTGATTTTGATGCGTTTCTCCCAGACCCAGCACAGTGTCTGCCGATTCATGGGAGGGGTAATCTGGCCTAACTGTGGGAAGTGTTATAGCATCCTAGAGCGGACTTCTTTGTGGTAGGCTTTAGAAAATGATGAAGGTAACGTGTTCTAAGGTCTTGATGGCAGAAACACCAGGGCCTCTGGTTTAAGAGTTAAATGTCTATTATTGGTACTGCAGTCTCTTAAGACTTGGCACCGTGGACCATGGCAGCTTAGGCTTTAGCTCATGGTCCCTGGTGTGCTTGGCTTTTGGGACATTCTACCCCATCACTGTGTTCCTTGCCTTCTCCCATTATACTGCTTCTCTGAGACAGGAAAACCTAGTGAAAAGTGCTTCATTGAACTGAGCAGAACTAATGCTGAATTCCCGAGCTATGTGACCTTAGCAAAGTTGTTTAGCCTCTCTGTGCCTCACTTCCCTTTGTAAAAGAATAACAAGTGCCTCACAGCATTGTTAAGGACGATGTGTGCCAAGTACCTGACACCAGGCCTGCCACTCAGTAGCAGGAGACGGGGCCACTCCTGCCCTGCCACAGCCTGTCGGCCTCTCCCCACACCCCTAAGGATCCTGACTTGGAGACTTTCAGCATCACTATGATGAGAATTGCTGACTAGCCAGCTACTTAAGACAGGAGATGTTTTTCGATGTTTTTAGCAATGACCCAGCCCATCCGGTCCAGTGGTTGCGGAAGATCCTGGCTCCCACCCCTGACTCTGCCTGTACCAGTGGACAGCCCGCCTCCTCCCTGCGCTGCCTGCTGTTGGAATACTGGTTAATTAGAACATAGCATGTCCTTGAATTGAGCTGAAATCAGTTTCCCCTGTAATTGTAGAGTCACAGCCACTTAGAGCTAACAGCAACCCTAACATCTTCTAGTGCACCCACTTATTTTATGAACAAAGGAGGAGAGGGGCCGCTTGTTAGAGAGACATAGAGCACTCTCCACCCTTCCACATTACCAATCCCAGCTCTTTTTTCTTTTCTTTACAGTGAATTGTGAACCAAGGGCCTTCATACTGAGCTACGACCACAGCACTTTGAGTTTTTATTTTGAGACAGGGCCTTGCTAGGTTGCTCAACTGCCCCAGCTCTGCTTGAATTTATAGTCTCCTCCTGCTGCAGCCTCCTAGAGTGCTGGGATTATTGGTGTGTGCCACTGTATCCTGTTTCTTACAGTGAATTCCCATTCCCTAAACTCACCCTCTGTGACCAGGGTCCCCTCTCACCACTCCAATCTTGCTTCTTTACACGTGTAAGTTTGTGATGCTCAGAACTCAGCAGGATTCTCTTTGTGATCTGGCTCCAGCAAAGTGAAGAGAATGTGGGAGTCAGATCCTAAGTGAAGAAAAGTCCTGAGACTGGGAAAGAACAAGAACGTGAACACAGCGAAACTAGAAGCTCATTTATCAAAATGCAGTGGTTGTGGTGGTTCTAGTCATGCTGTGCCAGGCCCAAAGAAAGTGCTGGGTAACATTTGATAAATTACTTTAGATTAAATCTTAGCTTTTTTTTTCTCTAACCACAAAAGAAAAGGAGCCAAAATGGAAAGAGAAGAAAATGGCAAAGAAAAAAACTGAATCCAGGCATAGCGACACACACCTGTAATCCTGGCACTTGGGAGGCTGAGGCAAGAGGATTGCTGAGACCCTGTCTCAAAAAATAAAACAAACCAAACAGCTTGTTGTCTCAAAATTGGAGTTATAAATTAATAATTTTATCCAAATAAAGACTTAGACTTATTGCATGACTTAAAGATAACCCTAAGCTCTTCCTGTAAGCAGCTTGAGGTGACCTGTGAAAATGGTTCGCTACTCTCCTGACCCAGAAAACCCCACAAAATCATGCAAATCAAGAGGCTCAAATCTTCATGTTCACTTTAAGAACACCTGTGAAACTGCCCAGGCCATCAAGGGTATGGGTATCGGAAAGGCCACCAAGTACCTGAAGGATGTCACACTAAAGAAGCAATGTGTGCCATTCCGGTGTTACAGTGGTGGAGTTGGTAGGTGTGCCCAGGCCAAACAAGGGGGATGGACCCAGGGCCGGTGGCCCAAAAAGAGTGCTGAATTTTTGCTGCACATGCTTAAAAATGCAGAGAGTAATGCTGAACTTAAGGGTTTAGATGCAGATTCTCTGCTCATTGAACATACCCAGGTGAACAAAGCACCTAGATGCGCCACTGTACTTACCGAGCTCATGCCAGATTAACCCGTACATGAGCTCCCCCTGCCACAGTGAGATGATCCTCACTGAAAAGGAACAAATGGTTCCTAAACCAGAGGAGGAAGTTGCACAGAAGAAAAAAATATCTCAGAAGAAACAAAAACTTAAGGCACGGGAATAAATTATGAGTAAAATAAACGCAAATGAAAGTTAAAAAAAAATTAAAAAATAAAATAACCCTAAGCAAAATTTGTAGATGTCTAGCATTATTGGCATTTTCTAGAAATGGTGATAGAGAAGATGTAATAAAGAATTGCCTGATATAAAACCCATTGCCATAGCAATAGTGAGACCTTGTGTTCAAAGCCAGAGAAATCATCTCAGTGCCTCTGACACTGTCTTGGAGGAGGATGGAGCAGCTTGGGCTGAAAAGATGACTATTACTCAACCAGGCCATTCTGAGAGAAGTCACATGTTTGCTTTTGGGGGTCTTTTTTTTTTTTTTTTTTTTTTGAGACAAGGTTTTTCTATGTAGTTCACACTGGCTTTGAACTCAGTATACAGTTTAGGTTAGTCTCAAACTCATGGGGCTCCTCCTTCCTCAGCCTCCCATGGGCTGGAATTACAGGGGTACACCACCTCCTCTGGAGAGATGTTACATGTTTCTATGAAATTGCTGTAGCCATCAATGTATTTAGCAAGCTAATACTGCCTCAATACCACATTCAACTAAGATTTTCTTTTCTAAGTTGATATTACTAGAACGGATAAATGAAATTCTACTTTGACTAGGAGTTGTCCATGTTCATATCCCAGGTATCTCGGGTGGGTGGTTTTTTTTACTTTTCATTTATCTGTAATTTTTTCTCAGTTTTAGAGAAATTTTATATGTGCCTTGCTAGATGTCTTTAAGTCGCCTCCCTTTATGTGAAAGATATTTTCAGCAATAATATCTCTGATGCAGCTGATCTGATCAGATAATGACTCTTCAAAAAATATAACCAAAAAAAAAAACAAAAAAAAACAGGCCCGAGGATCAGTGGAACAGATCAGAAGATGCTGACACAACTACAAACACAGTCAGCCACCTAATCTTTGACAAAAGGGCCAAATACATTCACTGGAGGAAACATAGCCCTTTAATAAATGGCACTGGAAAAACTGGCTCTCTACATACCAGAAACTAAGACTAGACCCATGCCTATCACCATACACTAAAGTCAGAATCGATCATATATCTAAATAATAAAACAGAAACAATAAATCTACTGGAAGAGGAAATAGCTAGAAATCTTGAAGACAGAAGAGTAAGCAGAGAGTTCATGAACAAAAACCACACTTCATAGAATCAACAACTGGGATCTCATCTTATTAAGAATGTTTTGCACATCAAAAGAAATCACTTGCTGGGGATTTTAGCTCAGTGGCTTAAGCGCCTGCCTGGCAAGCGTGAGGTCATGAGTTCAATCCCCAGTACCAAAAAAAGAAAAAAAAGAAATCACCAACAGAATGAAAAGAAAACCCACATATTGAGAAAAAAAAATTGAGCCAACTATCCCTCAAACAAAGGACTTCTAGCTAGAACATATAAAGAACTGAAAAAATCAGGCACCACCCTTCCAAATTTAAACACCCAACCCAAAAATGGGCATTTAAAATGAAGACATACTTCTCAGATGAAGAAATACAAATGGAAAATATATGAAAAAATGTTCAACATCATTGGTCATTCAAGAAATGAGAGGGGAAGGGATTTAGCTCAGCAGCACAAGTGCCTGCCTGGCAAGTGCAAGGTCTTGAGTTCAATACCCAGTACCCTCCCCGCAAAAAAACCGCTGAGATTCCATCTCACCCCAGAAAGACTGACTACCATCAAGAAATCAACCAGTAATAAATGCTGGCAGGATGGTGGGTGAAAAGGAACCTTTCTCCAGTGTTGGTGGGAGTATAGATTGGTGAAATCACTGTGGAAATCAGTGTGGAAATTCCTCAAAAAACCAGAATTAGAAGTCCCATTCAACCCAGCTATTCTCCTTCTGGGTGTTTATCCAGAAGAATTAAAAACATCATACCACAGCAATATATGTGCACCCATGTTTATAACAGCACAATTTGTAATAAGCTAAATCTTGGAAACAACCCAAATGCCTATCAGCTGAGGAATGGATAAAAAAGATGTGGTATTTTTATACAATGGAGTAGTACTCAGCCACATAGAAGAGTAAACTCTAGGCTTTTATAGGTAAATGGATGCAACTTGAGACCGTATTCATAAGTGAAATCAGACCCACATGGGTAAACATCATATTGCATCCCTAGTGTGAGAAATGGAAAGAGTAAATAAGATAAAAAATCTATAATAGATTTTCTGAAAGGGAAAGAAACTGCTCAGAAGGAAACAACTGTGATAGGGGAAAGGAGAATAAAGGAAGGAAAAAGGAAAAATATTTTTTTTCCTTCCTTTAATCATATATATATATATATATATATATATATATATATATATATATGAGTGATAGCTAAGATAGTTATACTACTAATTTCTTTTAGTCCACTGAAGAGAATGGTTTGTACATATATTTTTTGTTAAGTTTTGCATGCCTCTATCTTGTAATCTGACCAGCTACTTTGAAGATAACAATACACAATATATTAACCAATTAATTTCCTATTATACTGTTATCAAATTCTGTACCATTGTTTTTATTGTTTTCTTTTTAAAATAACAAAAAGTACGGCCAAATAAGTATCATGCCAGAACTAAAATTGTTTTTGTCAGAACTTTGCTACTGTTCAAATAAGCCACTTTAAATTACACGCATGCACTGTTACAGGCATTTTTCAGTCATTGTTGCTGCTTATGAAAAACAGCCAGCAGCTGGGGAGCCCTGGTCAGGTGAAGAGAGTAAACCTCTAGCTCTGGAGAACTGGTCCCGGCTCCAGGAAGACCCCAGGCTAAGTGTGCGAGCAGCCAGAGGCCACCTTGCTCCAGGCTCCGGGCTTAGCAAAGAGCTTTTCCGCAGCTTTACAAATCACACTGCTTTGGTTTTACTTCGCTAGAGTAACTGCACTTTGCAGCTTACTTTGAATGATTTTTTCTTAAAGACTAGTTTATAAAACCTTCTTGCTTTTTATTCATCTCACAGGCAAAACTTTCCTATGCTAAGATATCATCAAATGAATAATGGAAATCAGAGGGGAAAATTATTCAATTTTTTGTTTTGTTTTGTTTGATTTTAGTGTGTGTGTGTGTGTGTGTGTGTGTGTGTTGCTTTTGCTTTTTTTTTTTAATTTTTTAAAAATTTATTTAAAGAGAAACAAAAGCATGTAAAGGGTAGAGATAGTACAGAATTAAAAAAAAAAGATAAACAATAAGAAATCATTAGTTAATAAATTACATATTTTCCTCTTAGAAATAGTTGTTCAAGTTACTAAATTAAAGCATACAAAGTAGATAGTCAAACAGTGAGAGTGTAAACAGCTATGCATGCATGAATCTCTACATGTATTTCTATCCTTTCTGTATTAGAGGAAAAACAAAACTTAGCAAGACAAAACAAAACAAATTTCTATAAAAACATGAAACCAAAAAGTCGTATAAAACCACAGTACAAGGTGATGTACACTGATTACTATGTTGTTTCTTATTATCTTCAATAGAATGTCTATATCATCAGGCATAATTGAATATAGCAGTATAATTGAGTATAGCAGTAAATAACAATATTAGTAAAATAAAATACTGTAGACAGTATAAAACTTCAAAGGCAGGTAATAATCAAATCATAGTGGATATTCTAGTGGATCTTGTCATCTTTAGTGCAGTTGCCTATACTCTCAGACTTGATACTATCAATCATAACAGCTTTGAATAAAATCTATCAATACAAAACAGCAATCCAACAAACCAGATTCGATTACGATCAGTCATGGTAAAACAGTGTGGGTTTTACAGAGCTTTAGATTAA
This sequence comes from Hydrochoerus hydrochaeris, assembly GCA_004027455.1. NCBI lineage: Eukaryota > Metazoa > Chordata > Mammalia > Rodentia > Hydrochaeridae > Hydrochoerus > Hydrochoerus hydrochaeris. Next base: position 144,679 of record PVLA01001872.1, read on the forward strand.
GTTAATAGGAAATTAAGGATGATTACCATACTTTATCCTGTTATTTTCAGGATTACTGTCTGTGCCCTCAAATCTAGTACAGGTAGAATGACTGGAATAGAATATAATACACTAAACAGAGTAGTGTGAGTAATGTGGGTTTTAAATCCTGGTGCACTATTAACAATATAGTGTATCAAGGCCATCGATGTTAGAGATTCTAGTTATCCTTCTCTGCCTCATTTCTGCTATTCTATTTTTCTGCCTGTTTGTCTAGTTTTCTCCTTCATTCTACTGCCTGCCCCACTTATTGAGGCCTTTCTGCCACTGTTCCTAAAATCCTGGTATTTTTTTTCTCTCTCTCTAGAATGTCCTTCAGTGTTCTCTGTAGGGTTGGATTGGTGGTCACAAACTTGCCCAGTTCCTCTTTGTCTTGGAAGCATCTTGTTTCTCCATTAATTTCTAGTGACAGTTTTGCAGGATACATCAATCTGGGCTGGAGGTTATTTTCTTTCATGGCTTGGAACACTTCGCTCCAAGCTCTTGATCTGATGGTCTGTGTTGAGAAGTCAGCCGTGATTCTGATGGGCTTACCTTTATAGGTAATCTGTTTCTTTTCTCTGATGGCTTTAATATTCTGTTTTTATATTGAATTTCTGGTATCTGATTATTATATGTCTGGGTATAGATCTGTTTTAGTTGAAGGTGGCTGGAATTCTGTATGCCTCAAATAACCGAATGTCATTTTCTTTTCCCATGCTTGGGAAGTTTTCCTTAATTATTTCCATGAAAAGCCTTTGTAGTTCACTTGTATGTGTTCCTACTTCTTTGTTCACGTTTCTTATTCTTAAATTGTAGATTCTCTTGTCATCTTCTAGCCTTTGTATTGTTACTGCCTGTTATTTTTAAGAGATCTTTCCTTTCATGATCACACACTGCCAACTTGTCTTCAAGTTTTGATAGTCTATCCTTAGTTTCTTTTAAGGAGTTTTGCCAGCTTTCAATGGAGTTTTTAATTTCCTGGTATTCTCTTTGAATCTGCTTCATGTATTCTATATTTTATTTATATTCTTTAATGAATGTTTCTCTCCTTTTTTTGTGTTCCTCCCTTCTTCCATCTGTATCATCCTGAGAGATGCTTCCTGAGAGCATTTCTTTTATTACTCTACTCATATCCTGCTTTACCTGATTTAATATTTCAGTTTTGAGCTCGTCTACAAGGTCCTGAAGATATCGCTTAATGTCCATTGAAGCCATGTCTGATGTTGTGTGTTTGCCACCCTCAGTCTCCCTTGTTTTTCCTTCTCCTGGATCAGTGCTCTCAGAGTTCTAGGCTGGGGGCCTCCTCCTGCCTCTCTCTCCTGTCATGGCCCTGGCTTCCTCCACACAGGTTACAGTGCAGGTCCCAGCCCCCTTCCCTGTTGGCCATGTTTCCCCTGAAGCATGCTGGCAAGGGACCTATGCCCTCTCCTGCCTGCTCTTGTCACTGAGGTGTAAGCAGTGGCTGTGTTTGCCTGCCTCTCCCCACCGGGCCAGCCAAACTTCAGGGGCCTTCACCCGGTTAGTGCATGCTAGGTGCAGGGAATTGATTTGGGATGGCTCATTGGGTCCCAGCCAGGGGCACAGCCCAGTCCCAGCAAATCCCACAAATCTGCTCTGGGGAGGGAGCAACCAACTGAAGTCACTGTCACTCCCAGTTCAGGTTCCTCCTGCCCGATTCCAACATGTCACCCATTTGGTCGCGCCCTTCCCATGGGGGGGTCTCATTCCCAGCACTGACCTTGGATTAATGAAAGTCCCTTCACTGGCTCCACTCTCTGTTGGGCTCACCAACCCCCGACTTCAGTGCTGCCACGCTTCCTGTGAGTGGCAGCAGGAATGAATTTGGGCGGCTCTGCCAGCCGGCGCGGATTCAAGCTGGCGCAAACTTGGCAGGTCACCATGAAAACGCTGTGTCCCGTAATTTTTAGCTGTTTCAGTTGTAGTCCCGAAGTATTTGATGAGCTTTTTTATGTTTTAATTTCTTCCTGTGTCAAGAGGATCCATCTCCCTCTGTCTGGGTCTCTCCAGGGTTTTTTATTCTGGCATATGAGTTGTTTCTCCTGGGAGGCTTTGTATTTTGTTGCTCACTGATGGGCCATCTTGTCTCTATCCTGCTTTTGGTTTTTAAGACAAGGTCCCCTTATGTGGTTCAGGCTTTAACTCATTATGTAGCCGAGGCTGGCTTTGAATTTAGGGTACTCCTCCTGTCTCAGCCTCCCACATGCTGGGACTACATGTGTGTGTCACCTTGCTTAGCCTCAGTTTTAAAATTAGCATTATTCTCAACTCTGTTAAAACTCTTTATCTGAGCTGTCTGACTTTTCTGAAAGAAGGAGAGTGAGGAAAGGGAGGTCGAGGGGGAGATTTCTGTATCTACAAAGACTATAGTATTCAGTTTAACTGTTCTTGAACCCAGCAATAATGAATTTTGTGTTGTTCAACTTAGTTACTCCTGGAAACCTTTGCCGAAAACAAAAGGGACAAACAATGGTGACAAAGATGTGGCTGATACACTGAAGTATGCTATTTTTTATAATAACTAAAAGTTTTATTAGTATGTGTTTGCAGTACATGAAGTTTACATTCATCTCAGAGAGGAGGTGTATGTTCTTAACACGGCTTGATTCTTTCTAAATTCCCTTCCCATTTACCTCCTTCCTCCTCCTCTAAATCCCCTTTCCCCATTTTGGAGGTAAGTTATTAACTTCATGAGAAACAAAGTCCAGCACCACTTTAGAAACAGGAAACCTGGATTCTGACCCTCACGACTTCTTCTCCCTGTGATCTTCGACTTGGGCAGTTTCCTCTCTGATCTTTGCCACTTGCTGCAGGTAGAATGCTGAGTCTGATTAGATTTTGGGGGTGTCATTTGGCCACGAGGTCCACTAGCAGAATTCTTCCTGGGAAAAGCAGCTGTTTCTGTCTCAGGAAATACCACGACACACCCTGGGCATCAGGGCTGGCTGGGATTCAGGCAACCAAAAAGACCCTGAGGCTTCACTTGAAGAAGCAGGAAATTAGTTTCTCTTGAGAGTCAGCATGAAAGAAGGTGCTCCCTGTGGGGTGAAGCAAAAAGAAGGGGGTCTGAGCGATGTCACTGTAAGGGCCCTAAATGAGTTGAAGGAAGGTGAAAAACTTCCAGCAGGGAATGCTCAAAAGAACAAGGAAGCATTCAATGTCACTGTCGTTGGTTTGTGGCATAATGGGCAGTGGCATAATGGGCAGTGTGACCTTCCTCAGGACCCCTAAGCTTAGTGATCTGAACACACGAATGTTCTATAAGAACAGGAGGGACACAGTAGGGGACAGGGGCAGCCTCAGAAAGGCCCTCAGAAATTCAGGCCTTCAGGCATCTTCAGAGGTCTGGGAGGGTTTAGGACCAGCCTGGAAATGACCAGCAGAGCCTGGCGCCAGCAGGTTACCTTGACTGGGACTTTGACTTTGGTGGTACTGGAAAATGAATCCAGGCCCTTTGCACTGAGCTCCATCCTAACCCTCTTTTTAGATGTATTTTAGGCAGGGTCTCACTAATTTCCTCAGAATGAGTTCCTGCCTTAGCCTCCCAGAATGCTGTGATTACAGCATTTTCACACCAGTGAAAAAGTAAAGCTGATTTCAGAACTTCATGTGGCCACCTCTATCTCCACTATTTTGACAAGAATATAAGGCATTTTCACCTAATAGCATTTTTCCTTCAATATATTTCTTAAAGCTAGGAATAGCGGTGCATGCCTGTGATCCCAGCCCTCAAGAGGCTGAGGCAAGAGGCCACTCTGGACTATGCAGTCAGTTCAAGGCCAGCCTGAACTACATAGCAAGACCCTGTCCACTCCCCCTCCACCAAAAAAAAAAAAAAAACTGAATTTCTCGTTGTGTCAATGAAAGCTCAAATCTGGTTCTGCATAAGCCTATAGGCCCTAAGGTCTTCACTGTCTGAGGGACATTTACTTAATGAGACCCATTGCATTGCATGGTATGACAGCCAGGCTTCAGGGGGTTGGAGACATTTGCAGAAGGGATATATGACATTCTGCTGTGGAGGGAAAGGAACACAAACCCCAAGTCTGTACCTTTTAGGGTTGGGAAAGACAGTGGACAGGAGCCAGCCCAGCGCTGGGCTGAACACTGAGGAAGAAGACAAAACCAGCTGGTGTCCGGAATTCAGAAGAAAGTCTTTTTTTCTTTAAAGTCTTTTTTTCTTTTGGGGCCATAGAAATACATTCCATCAAGAGACCATGGCAAGAACATGAATGTAAAAAGTAAGAAATTCTAAACTTGAAAATCTAAAATTGAGGTAGAAGACCCAGAGACCCAGGTGCTGTAAGCACCCTTACATGAGTTTTGAGCCCCAGACAAAGCTTGCCAGGCAGGCACTTGTGCTGCTGAGTTATATCCCCTGCCCATGAACTATTTTCTAAACTATTATTCTGCCATGTTTTAGTATTTAATGGCTACAAAAGATTCTTTCCAATGGGTCAGCATCCTAAGGCATCTACTTATTTTGGATGGGAATTCAGACAGAAACATTTTCTCCCATGTTCTATCTTCTACCTTTAAAAACATTTTAAAATGTGAGTCTGTTCCTAAAACAAGCATGCCAGCTGAAATTACCAGAAAGCAAATTATTGGAATGAGAGAAAAATAAATGATAGATAAAAAAATATTTCACTCAAAACAATGAAGTAAGACATAGCAAGCAGAGTTGCATGGGATTCTCACTAATATTTAATAAGAAATATCTATGACCAAGCACACCATGAAATGCAATTTTGTATCTTTTCATAAATCCAAACTCTGAGAATTTACCCTAAGCCTATGACTCAAAATGAGAAGAAATGTAAAGATATGGACAACTATTTGGAAGAAAACAAGAGACAATATGATAGACAGTGAAGCTCTCCGGTTGTCTTGTTTTGAAATCTGTGTCTCCTACATTGTTTTTTTTTTTTAATGATCTGTTTTATTCTGTTTAATTTTACCCTCTTTAAAATAATTTTTTTTTAAGAAAAAAGAGAAGGAACCATAGAGTACATGACGGAGTAGCTCCTGGCAGATACAGTCTTTGTACAACTACTAAATTCTGGACAAAACACAAAAACACAAAGCCAGCCAGGTGTGGTGGGTACACCTCTAATCCTAGCTACTCAGGAAGCTGGATCAGGATGACTGCAAGTTCAAGGCCAGCATGGGCACCTTGGTGAGATGCTGACTCAAAATTAAGAAGTTTTAAAGGGCTTGAGGTGTAGTTTGTTGGTAGACCATGCCCCTAGCATGAGGCTCAAAAAAAAAAAAAAAAAAAGCCCACAACGCTCCCCACACACAAAATTTAGAGACTAAATAATAAAAAAGCTGGAGTATTCTGGAGAGGAATCAACTGAAAAAAAGAAATATTCTAAGGTAACAGCTGCATTTATGGAGCTTCTTTCCTGAAGTGGCCTCAGTCCATACTCCCATGTGAAAGCTAAAACAGAGAGAACACTTGCTATCTAAACTGTTCTAAAGCATCATAGGATAAAATGCAGGAAATCTGCACTGCAAACAGGGGAAGATAGAATCCTACAAGAAAAGAGGCACAGAGGCAAAGCCATCAATTTTTCTGTACAAACTTTGTCCAAATCTTGATTGATTCCTTAAACACAGAAATATAAGACAGACTTGAGCTAAGAACGAAAGAATTGGCATATAAGCTGCTATCAATGGGACAGTTAACAATTCAAGTCTAATCAAATTAATTTGCTGTTTTTAAAATAACCCATATTCTTCAGAAAGTGCAACAGAATCCAGAATCTCTACAATAAAGCATTTACAAAGTTCAGAATGGAGTTTGCACCCTCCCTGTAAATTGGCACCAGGCGCAGGCTGCTGAGGGGAGAGCCTGACACCAGCCCCTCCAGAGGCACAGGCTGAGAAATAAGAAGAGCCAACTTCACCCCACCACCTGCCATGAGCGACCGGCTGATCCAGAGAAACACAGGCTGCAATGATGGCTATTGAGGTAAAACACAATTTAATGCTTGTAGTGTTTAGTGTCTCACTGACTTTGCAGGTCTAAAGCTGATAGTCTGATCATCTATTCTGAGGATAACAGTACGCAATGCAGCATCTATGTGGGCTCTCCTTCTGAAGGTGGCGGCTACTATTGATTCCCTATCACCTTGTTTTGAAGTTCTGTATCATTTTCATTGTTTTTTTGGGGGTTGGGTTTTACCCTGTTTTGTACTGTTTGATTTTATTATATCTGATGGCATGGGCAGCTATTTCAAAGATAATCAGATATATTATGGTAGACATTTTGGATTTACTATTATTTTGTTTTGAAATCCTTTATTGCATTCATTGTTTTGTTTTTATTGGTTCTATTTTGTTCTCTTCTGTTTGATTTTTACTATGTCTGAAGGTATCTGCAGCTATTTTGAAGACAACAAGAGGCATTATGGTTATTTGTTGATTTCCTATTGTTTGAAGTCCTGTGTCACTTATACTGGTTTGTTTTGAATGGTTTTGTTCTCTTTATTTTGCTTGGTTTTATTCTCTTTAAAATAAATTTTTAAAAGAATAGAGTTTGAAGATTCATGGGTATGTTACCCATTTTTCAAGAAAAAAGACAACAAAGACCAATGGTGAGCAGACTCAAACTTTGAAATTAGCTGATAAGGGTTTAAAAGCTACTATAACTATATTCAAAAAAGTTGCAAAAATTGTCAGAATGAATGAAAAGAGACAGAATCTTAGGAGACATATGGAAACTCCAAGAAGGAACCAAATAGAAATTCTAGTCCTAAAACAGAAATTCTAAAACACAACCTCTGAATTGTAAAAGTCACCTTTTAAATACCCAAATACAGATGACAGAGAAACAAGCCAGGAAGCTTGAAAATAACCCAATCTGAAGATCAAAAAGAAGAAATATTGAAAAATAAATATGCAGAGCTCTAGGGACTTGTGGAGCAATATAAAAAGCCCAAAAATGTGTTATCAAAGAAAAGAGAATGGGCTCTGGGCATGGCGGTGCACATCTGTAATCCTAACACTTGGGAGGCTGAGGCAGGAGAATCACTGTAAGTCTGAGGCCAGTCTGGGCTGCATAGTAAATTCAAGGCCAGGCTGAACTACATAGTAAAACCCTGTCTTAAAAACACAAATAAGGAGAAGGAAGAAAAGGAAGAAGAGGAGGATGGAAGGAGGAAGACAAGGAGGATGAGGAGGAGAGGAGGAAGGAGAAAAGAAGGCAAAGAGAATGTTGGGAACTAATAGCCAACCATGTCCTACACAGAAAGCCCCCAGCTTAAAATGTTTTGACTTATAGTTTTCCATTTTTATTATGGTGTGAAAGCAACACCTTCAACAGAAAACATACACTCAAAAAAAAAAAAAAAAGAAAAAGAAAGAAAGAAACCATACACTGGGTTTTGGAGTTTGATCTTTTCCTGAACTAATGACACACTGTGCGTTATCTCTCAGCATGCCGGGGAGCAGTTGCTGCCACAGCTTCCAGATAATCACATAGGCATGAAGGTAAACAACCATGTCCTGTGTTGCTCAGCTCTGATGTTAGAGATGAGTATATTAAATTTATTCTCAACAGTATTTTCAACTTGTGATAATTTATTGAGATGTGACCCCATTATAAGCTCAATGACTTCTGAGTTTAGTCAAAGATAAATTTACAAATTAAAGAAAGTGAAAACTAAGCCCAGTCACTAAAATAAAAGTACACCTAAAAACATCAAACTACCAAAAAAGATAAAAGTCATGAAAACACATACGGGAGAACATTTAAAAGAAACTTATGAGTACAATGAAATATTTTCAAATCCCAGAATTACATATCCAGAAAATACATCCTTCAACAATAACAGTGAGCCGGGCATGGTGGCGCATGCCTGTAATTTCACCACTTAAAAGGCTGAGGCAGGAGGGTCACTGCAAGTTTGGGGTCAGCCAAGGCTACATAGTGAGTTCAAGGCCAGCCTGAACTACATGGTGATACCCTGTCTCAAACAAAGCAAAACAAATGAAAGAATAAACTTTTCATATAGTAAAGCTAGGTTATTACTAGCAGGACTACACAAAAAAATAACGCTATAAGAAGTTCTTTGGGCTGAAGGATATTGATGCCAAGCTGAAAGGTAATTTTTGGGAAAGAACAGAGTCTCAGAAATGGCAAATACCAGCCCTGGTGTGCTGGCCTACAAGCCCAGTGCCCTGGGAAGCTGAAGCAGAAAGATCTCAAGTTCAAGCTTGGCCTGGGCAACTTTTCAGCTTAGCTAGACCTTGTCACAAAATAAAAAATAAAAATTAGGGAAAGGGGAAAGGATAGGGAGAGGAAGAGAGAGAGGGAGAAGAGAAGAAAGGAAAGAAAAAAATCAGGTAAATATCTGGGTCATACAAGAGTTTACCATCAGTTTCTTTAAAATAGAACTATTTAAAGCAAAAATTATTAAAATCAGTTATGAAGTTTATAAGATACATAAAAGTAACACATATGACAAATATAAAGTATGAGGCAAGTAGGTTTAATGTCCTTTAAATGTTCTATATTTTAGAAATACAAACAACAAATAAATATTTGAAAAATGTTCAACGTCACTGGTCATTCGAGAGATGCAAATTAAAACAAACCCAAGTTTTCATCTCACCCCAGAAAGAATGGCTATTATCAAGAAATCAACCACTAACAAATGTTGGCAGGGCTGTGGTGAAAAAGGAACCCTTCTCTACTGCTGGTGGGAGTGCAGACTGGTGCAACCACTGTGGAAATCAGTGTGGAGATTCCTAAAAATCTCTTGACCCAGCTAGTCCCCTTTTTGATATTTTCCTAAAAGAACTGAAAGTATCATACCATAGCAATATATGCACACCCATGTTTATAGTGGCAGTTTGTAAGAGCCAAATCTTGAAAATAGCACAAATGCCCATCAACTGGTGAATGGATGAAAAAGATGTGGGTTTTTAATATATACAATGAAGTACTACTCTTCCATAAAGGATAAGTTCGAGACATTTCTAGGTAAATGGATGCATCTTGCTGTGGTTTGTTTAAATGTTCCCCCAAATCCTCATGTAGTCATGGAGGCAGTGAATCTAGCATTTGTGATTGGCTCATTGTCTAGTGCTGGGATTGGTGGTGTGAATGCTGCACCCACCCAAGTGCATAGTCAACATACAATATCAAGAAGGAGTACTTTTCCCTTTTTTTGCCCTTTTTGCTCTGGCTGCTTTTTCAGGCTGCTGCTTTGAAGTGTTGCTCCTGTGCCATACCACCCTGCCCTGGAGCCAACTGAATCCAGACTGAAACCTCCACAAACTGTAAGCTAAACAAACCTTCTCTTCCTTAGTTTTGGGTGTTGGGTATTTTGTCTCAGCAACAAGAAAAAAGTAAGACATACTCTTAAGTGAAATAAATTGGATACACGTGTAAATACTGTATTTTTTGACTCTTATGTGAGAAACTAAAGTATAAATAAGGACCAAGATGTATAATAGGTATTGTGAAACTGAAAGAAAATATTCAAATGGGGAGGGGAATGAGGAAGGGGAGAGGATGAAAGGAAGGAAGGAAAAAGTAAAAAGAAAAAAGAGAAAAGAAAAAATGGGAACAAACTTTTGTAAATGGGGAGGGCAGGAGGGGTTGAAGGAAGGGTAGGAAAAAGGGGAAGAAAAGAAAGCAGTTATATCATGTACAGGCACAAATTCCCTATGATGAATGTGATCATTATGTACATCTAAAATGTGCCAATAAAATCCTATTTAAAATGCAAATAAAGGTTCTACCTTTTATATAAAGTAATACAAAATAAACTCAAAATCAGACTGTGAAAAGTTGAGGATACACACTGTCATCCTTTGGGAGGCGTCCTTTAGGCTGTGGCTGTTGGGTATTTTGTCCCAATGATGAGAAGGGTGTCTGAAGCTGTTATTAAAAGGGATGAGCTCACGTGATCACCGAGGCTGATGACTCTCAAGCTCTGCAGTGATCAGCAAGTTGGAGGCCCAGGAAAACCAATGGTGCAGCTCCAGGATGAAAGCCAGCAGCTCTAGCCCCCAGAAGAGCTGGTGTTTCAGCGTACGAAATCAGGAAAATGCCAAATCCCTGCCACCACCGCCCATTCCCACCACGCTTGAAAGCAGCCAGGCAAGAGGGATCCCCTTAAGAAAGGGGAGGTTGACCTTTTTGTTCTATGCAGGCCTTCCGCTGCCTGCACGAGGCCTATCCACATGAGGGCTGATCTGCTTTGTCTAGTGATTGAAACGTTAATCTCATCCAGAAATGCCAAGAGTAAAATTTGAAGGCCAAGGAAAGTATGTGTGACAAGGACTGAGTAGAAATATAAATCATGGAGTACCAGATTGTACCTGCAATGGTGCCATGAAACATAAAGACTGGAAGGTTATAAATAGGGAAAAATAAAAAACTGTCTATGAAATTATGAGAAAGAATTTTCCTTACATTTGTTTCTTTGTCTCTGTCTGTCTCTCTCTTTCTTGTCCTGGGGATTGGATCCAGGGCCTGCATACCGAGCTACACCCCCAGCCCCCTTTCATTCCGAGACAGGTCTTCCTAAGTCACTAAATTGCCCAGGCTGGCTTCAGGCTTGTGGTCCTGCCTCAGCTTTCCTAGTGCTGGGATGGCAGGTGTGTACCACCACGCCTGCATTAATGTTCAGTAATGTCACTGTTCAAACCTAAGGAACTAGGCGTGGGGTGCAGGGAGGTGAGCCTGGGGAGGGAAAGGGTGCTTTCATAAGGTCACCACGGGAAGCAACTGAGGTCTAATCCTCTGGCAACCTCAGGGAGAACTCCTCACAGGCCTCAGGTTCCTGACACTCTGAGGATAAAGCAGTTTTAATCCCCTTGGCATTCCTGCCTTCCTGCCCCAAGCACAGGTGTGTCATAGGGAGTCCCAGGTGCTTGCGGTGAGGCACTTCGGGGGTGTGCAAACAGCAGGGCTGGGGGTTTGGGTGAGGCACCCACAACACGGGCAGATCATGCAGTGATCCGGGCGCTTGGGGAAGCTCGGCTGTTGTCCCCACACAGTTCCAGCGGTGAGCAGGGCAGTGACCTGCTCACGCTCAGAGCAAGGTACAGACCCAGGAAGTTACTTAAGCTAGACGCCTAAGATTTTGGTTTTTTCTCCCCCTCCCTCTTGGTACTTCCCTGTGTGAACTCTGCCCTGGAAACTTCTTAGGCCCACAGAAAGTAACATGGTGACCTCTGAAAAGTGAGAACAATTCAGTTAGAGCCGAACATCTTAACTATCCAGGTCCAACCATGTAGCCAATAAGTGGTAAAATCCTTAAAAGAAAGTCAGCAAGAGAAAGATGCCATATATTATGGTGCTGCATGAATACCAGCTGAGACTCTGGCAAAGGTAAGAACAACTTTCACTGGGCATGGTGGTGCATGCCTGTGATTCCAGCACTTGGGAGGCTGAGGCAGGAGGATTACTATGAGCTCCAGGCCAACCTGAGCTACACAGCCAGACCCTGGCTCAGAAAACAAAAACAAACACAAACAAAATAAAACATATTTTAAAAAGTCACCTTCCAAAAAATTAAAAAGAAACCATGAGTGTGGAAATTCGTAGGTGCTACTAGAAAAGCCAATCTGCCTTTATCACTGTCTCCCTCTGAGTCCTTCTGTGGCTCCTGGTGCCGTCAGTACAGTCATTAGTAGAGTGCACAGGCGTCTTGAAGACTTGGCCTGGGCAACCTCTCCACACTCACCTTCCACACTCACTCAGTCACACAGTGCTGCTCCCCCCTGCCCCAAATTCCTTGTGTTCTCTACTGCATCTAATTCCTACTTATTATTCACAGCCTGGCAAGGCCATTACCTATTGTGGTGAAGTTTCTCAATCTTCTAAAAGTCGTGTCCCTAAGTACACTGGTTTTTGTTTTTTTTTAAACACAGTGGGTCACTTAAAGCAGGTACACAAGTATTTTGTTGAATGAATAAATGAAAGCTAGACATAGATTATGTGAAAATATGTAAAACTCATTTAGATGTCACAAAAGAAAGGTGCTGATGGTGGTTTGCAAGCTTTGGCCCAAGAGATAGAATCTTCTGTTCTGTTTTTCGTCTTGTCTTTTCTTGTCTCCTTTTGTTTTGTTTCTGTGTTAGGGCTTGAACACAAGGCCTTCACACTGAGCTGCATCCCTAAACCTTTGTTTTCATTTTGAAACAGAGTCAGGCTGAGTTGCTGGATTGCCTTTGCAAGCCTCCTGCCTCAGCCTCCCAGAACGCTGGAATTACAGGCATGTGCCACAGTGTCTGGCTAGACACTGGGGACAGTTTCTGAATGCTCCACAGAGTCTCACTGATGTGGCATATGTCACCCCAGAGGCTAGGTCAGGAAGCCAGTGAAGCTCCTGCTGTTGTCTTGGACTGTCTTCTCTGGGTTATACCCCTCTCAGAGGCACGCATCACTGTGGGAGGAGCACACGCCTTGTGGGGGAACCACACAGGCACCTCTTGCTGACAGAACCCGGAGAGCCAGCCTGGGGGGAGGGGCTCAGCCAGGCACCAGGCCCATGATGGGTGAGAACCCTTGTTGGTCTCTCCCTGTGACACTAGTGTCCTCTTGCAGAGCTGGCCCTTGGCGCTGTGCAGCAGGGACCAGCCTGCTCTCCTTGGTCCTCAGAAGCCACAGGCATAATAAAATGACAGTGGCACAAAGCCGTGAAGTCCAGGGTTGCTTTGTTACTCAGGCAGCAACAGAAACATCAGAACAACATCCACTTCTGAAGATAGCGCTTTGTCAACGTTTACATTTTGTTTGAAGCCAGAATTTTATGTGCTGCAAATAAAGAAAAATAATGTTTAGAGAGCTTCAGATAAGGACCTTAAGAGCCGGGTGTGGTGGCTCACACCTGTAATCCCAGCACTCGATAGGACTCGATAGGCTGAGTCAGGAGGATCGTTGCAAGTTCAAGTCCAGCCTGGGTTACAAAGTGAGCTCAAGGCAGCCTAAACTGCATAGTGAGACCCTGTCTCAAAAAAACCAAAAAAAAAAAAAAAGGACCTTACGACTTCCCCTGTAAGAGAAAGTCAGGAGGAAATCAAGGAGAACTGGTGCCTCCCAGACGGGATGGGCTTTCCCTGTGAAGGTGGAAAGGAAGTCGTGTCCTGACCTGCAGCATGTCACACACTCAGAATTTCAAGGTTATCTCCAAACTGCACTGATCACTACAAGGAGCCGAAACGTGGAGAATAAAAGATAAAAATAAAGATACTCAAGAGTGACTGTAAACACTGACAAGGGAGGCATTTTAATATTGTCACTATAACCCGGCCTGGTAGAGTGCTTTTCGAATGCAGGTTAAAATCCACGAGTAGGTCCTGAGAATCAGGTTAGTGGCACTCACCCCACTTTTTAAAACATGAATAGAACGTCCTGAAATATAGAAAACAATAGAGTTTATCATTGTTGTTGTTACAGTGATGGAAGATGGAAAAGTACAGAACCTTCAAACTTGGTTCATTCTTTATTTTTTGCAGGACAGGGGATTGAAACCAGGGTCACTCTACCACTGAGCTACATCTCTGACTCTTGTGCAACTTTAAATTTTGAGACAGGGTCTCACTAAATTGTTCAGGCTGGTTTTAAACTTGCCATTCGCATTCCTCAGTCTCCCAAGTAACTGGGATTACAGGCATGCACCACCACAAACTGACTTTTTTCTTTGCTGTCTGAAAGAGGCTTTTTCAGGCCCTGGACAGCATGCAGAAGTGAGGGAACCTCCTGTGATCTGGAGGTTTGGTGTGTTGTTAGGCTCTGCTGCGTTGCACACCTGCTGTAAGCAGGCAGCCTCGGTGGTGCAGGGGAGCCCCCAGCACCAAGCCCCTCCAGCCTCCTCTGGATCCTTCAGCTTCACCAAATCCAGGCCAGGGCTGTGAGCAGCTCTGGAAAGCATTGTTCTAGCTTGTCTGCCAGTCACCTGTCATTGAAGTTGGTGGCCTGAAATCATGAGAGACCGACACGGGGTCCAAAGAGGGGCACATGTTCCAGCTTGCTCGTATTCTCTCTGCTTTGTTGCACCATCGCCTCCTAACTGCCAGCCACGCTGACCACAGCCCCAGCAGCAGCTGCAAAGGCCAGTGACTGAGATGAGCTGACTAACCAGCTCCCCGTAGGTCCCCCAGGTGGCCCTGCCTCCTTGACTGAACCTTAACTGATGGCCCTCTCCTGACTTTCATTTGGCCCCTCCCATGCCCCACTCCTGCCAGGAATTCATTTATCCTGCAATTTCCCAGTGGAGATTTTGTAATTTGTTAATTGTGTCCCTGTGGTGTTGCTTAACATGTTCCTCTGTCTCCTTTACTTCCTGTACAGCCATAGTTAAACCTAGAGGCTTGAGCAGGTTAAACTGGTTGGGCATTTTTGTTCTACGTTTTGTTGTTTTGGGCAAGACATAGTCTCTCTCCCTGGTCTATCTCTGTCTCTGTCTCTCTCTTTCTCTTTGAGATGATGTCTCACTATTTGCCCTGGCTGGCCTTGAACTCTTAGGCACAAGCTATTCTCCTGCCTCAGCTTCCCAAGAGGAACAACATGCGCAAACCACTGCATCCAGCGGTGGGTGCACATTTTTATAAGGAGGTGCACAATGTCTTGCAGTGTCTGTGTGTGTGAGCGGTCACTGATGATTAGTACTGAGATCTGTTATGTCATTATTCTTCAAAAAATAAGATATTATTCTTCTTTTATTAACCAGGATACTTGTATAAAGAGAAATTTACCAATTGTTTTTGTACTCTGAGGTACATGTAGGAAAGGCAAGATAAATATTTACTTTTTTCCATTTAATTATTAGATTCTAAACTAGTGATTTGATCCACTAGCATCTTCTAAAGATGATAGCTTGGGTTTTTTTTTTTTAGTATCATTATGAACTTATAAGCATATGTGAGGAGTTTTAAATAATTGCAGTTATTTTTCTTACAGACATTTTGGGAGCATTTGGCAATTGTCCTATTTTTGGACAATGGATGACTCCTCAATGGACTATGTGGCTTCAGGTCATAGTCAACTGACTCCAAGGCAGGGTGTCACAGCAGAGAGGCATGACAGAGGAGAAACAGCTCATGGAGCAGAGAAGGCAGCAAAGCAGGGAAGATAGAGCCAGCAAGCAACAGCAGCCCTCTTTCCACCCCTTTTAGCTTCCAGAATACACACAATTAGGGTGGGCAGCCCTCACACCTGAGCTGGACCTTCCCATTGTCCACACCCAGAACTGATGAATCAATCAGTGGACTTAGTAATCACACACCCTTGATCCCAGCATCACACACTTTAGATTCAGCCACCTCTGAAAAGCCCCACCACATGAGGCTTTGGGGAGCCTTCTAGACACAGCCATACCATGTTCCTTTGGGTGTATGCACCATTTTCTTTAGCCACTCATCCGCTGACGACCAGTGGGTTGTTTCCATTGCTTGCCTATTGTGAATAGTGCTGCAGTAAACACAGGAGTGCAGATGTCTCTTCAACAGACTGATTTTACTTCCTGTAGGTATATATATTCTCAGTAGTAGGACTGCTGGATCATATGTGAGTTCTAGTTTTAACTTTTTGAGGAACCACCATAATGTTTTCCATCCAGCTGTACTAATTTACATTGCCACCAATAATATATACATGTTTCCTTTTCCACATCCTCATCACTACTTGCAGTCTTGTCTTTTTGATAAGACTCATTCTTGGTTTGAGTCTACATGTTCTCCCAAAAACCTCATGTGGTCACAGGTGGGACTTTTTCAGAGAGGGCTGAATCTACAGTTGTGTAGCTGGGATTGAGGCTGTGATTACTAAATTGGTCCACTGATTGGTTTGGCACCACCCTAATCCCAGTAGCCTAGATATAGTATAACGGACAGAAACAGGGTTGTGTTGCCCTTGCTTACTTTTGCTGTCCTCTGTGTGCAATGAATTGTTGTTCTCCTCTACAGTTACCCTCTGTCATGTGCCACTCTGCTTTGGAGTCAGCCAACTATGGACTGAAACCTCTACAAACTGTACGCCAAATAAACCTTTCTGCTTTTCAAGGGGCAGATACTGGGAATTGAACTCAGGACCTCACACTTGTCAGGCAGATACTGTGCTGCTGAGCTAAATACCCAGCTGCCAACCTTTCTGCTTTTACCTTTGGGCATCAGGTGTCTTATCTCAGCAAGAAAAGTAACTAAGAAATAGTGAGGGGACATCTCATTGTGGTTTTGGTTTGCATTTCCCTTATAATTAGTGGTGTTGAGTATTGTTTCAAAAATGAGACCATTTTTATGTGTTCATCTAAGAAATGTTAAGTCTGGCACGGTGACATAATCTTGTAATACCAGCATTTGGAAGGCTGAGGCAGGAAAATTGCTGAGAGTTCAAGGCCAGCCTGGGCTGCATAGTGAGTTCAAGGCCAAGCTGAACTATAGGTTGAGACAATCACAAAAAAAATTTATTTAGGTCTATTGTCCATTTCATTTTTTATATTGTATTGTATTGTTTTGTTTTTAGCTATTGAATTTTTTAAAACATATTTTTCAAATATAAAGAATTCCTATATATGAAGGGATATAATCCCCTGCCAGATGTGTAGTTTGTAATTACATTTTCTATTCTGTATGTTCACTTCTCTTCACTAAGCCATTGTTTGTTTTTGTTTTGTTTTATTTTTGGCCTTTTTTGAGACACAGTTTCAGTATGCAGCTGGCCTTGAACTCACTTTGTAGCCCACGCTGGCCTCAAACTCACAGTGAACTGGTATTGATTCTTCTTTAGGTGTTTTGTGGGATTCAGCAGTAAGGACATCTGGTGCCAAGCTTTTCTTTGATGGGAGACTTTCTATTGCTGATTCAGTCTTATTACATATAACTGGTCAGTTCAAGTTTTTTTTGTGGGGGCAGTTCTGGGACTTGAACCCAGGACTTTATGCTTGCCATGCAGACACTTATGCTGCATGAGTTGGTTCAGATTTTCCATTTCTCAATGATTCAATCTTAGTAAGATGTATGTATCCAGGAATTTTTCCATTTCTTCTGGGTTATCAAATTTGTTGGTGTTCCAAGAAGATGCTGGGGTGGTGAGCAGCAGAGAAAGAGCCTAAGATTTGCTGTCCAGACAATGGAGTACAGAAATGTGAGGAAGGATCTAAAGTGAGAATTGAAGCCCACAAGGAGAGCAAAGAGAGATTTCAACAAAGGAGAAGGAGGTGGCAGGCAGCATCTTCTCCCTGATCCTGGACTCACGTGAGAGAGGAGCAGCTCAAACCTGAAGACACATGTAACTGCTGGTGACCCCAGAGGCTTCCACGGAGAAACACACCAGGGGACACAGTGGACTGCAGTGACTGGTGAGCTATTCAGGTTCAGACATCCCCCAGGAGAGGGTGACTGGTTGGTACCCATCTAGGAGAGGAGCAACTGAGTTTGGAATTCAGAGCAACTGCTGGCTCCATCTAGCAGCTCCCAGTGTCAGGGTAAGGGAGCCAAGTTCAAGACAGCAGAATTCAGGGAGCCCAGTTCAAGCTGAAGGGGGTACATAGGCTGCTCCAGGGTGAATGGGTCTGTGCCAGCCTCACAGTGAGAAACCAGCCTAAAATTCAGTGGAACTAAAGATGCAGGCTCACTGGGATTATCCAAAACCCCACCATAAAGCTACCCTTGGCTTGCTGGGATTAATCAACTCCAATCTGGACTCTGCCCACATTGTCTACCAGTGATGGCAGAGACACACTTGAAGTAGACTTTTCTTTCTATCTTTTCTTGTTTTTGTTTTGTTTTGCTTTTCCTTGTTTGTCCTGTTTTTATGAGTGTGAACATGGTTTCTAGTTTTTTTGTTGTTGTTCTATTCCATTCTTGTTTTTACTTCTTCCTTCTCTCTTTCCCTCCTGTCCTTTTCAGCATTTCTCAAAGTTCTTATGATCTTCCTTTGTTCCCCAGCCTTGCTTCTGATCTCTTCCTTTTCTTCTATTTCTCTATTTTTTTCCCAATCCCTTTTAAATTTTTCTTTTTTTTTTTTTTCTTTTTCAGTGGTACTAGGGATCGAACTCACAATTACGGGCTTTCAAGACAGGCACTTATGCTGCTGAACTAAATCCCCAGCCCTTAAATTTTTCTACCAGAGGGTAAAATCACTATATTGAAGGCTTATTTACTACATCAATTTTCTGATTCACTCTAGATTTTATTATATAAGCACAAACCTGGTCCATCCAGTTAAAGATGGCAAATTAATAATTTTCTCAAGTTGTCATTTTTCTGGCTGTATTTGATGCTATGATAATTGCTGACTTTACCATTTTAGCCAAAGTGACATAATTGTTCTAACCAGTTGTTCTTCCTGCTACTCCAAGGCTGAGATTACCTAAGGGTCATAAAAAGTACTATAGACCAGCGCCAAAAAACCAGGGGCTGTGCCAAGTAGGCAGAAACTTCTCATCCCCAATAACCTGAAGAGGGAGGACCTTGTAACAAACTCAAAACGCAAATCCAGCTATACCTGGAGTCCTCCTCTGAGAAGTAGTCATTTACTAAGGGCTCTAAGTACTAGCAATAAAGTTACTTGCCATAGGCAATTTATAAGCATCAACCTAGAAATTAAACTAAAAAAAAGAGAGAAAAAGAAAGAAAGAAAACAAAGAAAGAAAAGAAAAAAGAAAAAGAAAGAAAATGATAAGACAATTAAACTAGAAGCAACCCCGGACTTCCAGCTCACTAAAAGCAAACCCAGGGGGCAGTGAGGTAGAGAAATCCAAAAGCCACCCACCTGCGACTCCCTGAAGTGGTAACAACAAAAGTAACAAAGCAAATGATTGAGGCTCTAGAAAAAAATCAAATCAGAAATAATTTCTCAGATAACTACAAAGATGGTGACCATAATGAAAGACATTTTTAGTGACTCTAGAGCACAGACGTAAAAAAAAAAAAAAAAATAGAGAAGCTTAGGAAAATGATGGAAACCATATCCAACATAGGAAACAGATGGAATCCAAGAAACAGATTCAGTCAGATAGCCAGGAGATTAAACATTCAATTGAAGGTATACACAGCAGAATGAACCAATGTAAGAACAGAATATCAGATCTAGAAGATAGGATTGTAGTTAGCAATCACAGAAAGAACGATTTCTTAAAAATAGCAAGGGACCACAAGAAACCAATCCAGAAGCTGCTAGGTGATGCAAAGAAGAGCGTAGATTGATTGGAGTCAATGTAAAAGCAGGAGATAGAGTGAATGACATTAAAAAAACCTGTTCACAAAGTTAGGGCAGAAAACTTCCCAAGCAGGGAAAAAGAATTTGGTATATAAGTAAATGAGACCTATAGAGCTCCAATAGCTATGATCAAAAAAGTCTATATCAAGGGCCAGGGATTTAGCTCAGTGGCATAAGCGCCTGCCTGGCAAGTGCAAGTCATGAGTTTGATCCCCAGTACCGCAAAAAAAAAAAAAAAAAAAATCTATATCAAAACATGTAATAGTCAACATCGCAGGAATTCAATACAAGAACAGAATATTAAAAGCTGTTAGAGAAAAGAAATAAATCACTTATAAAGGAAAGCCCATCAGAGTCACAGAAGATTCTCAACACAAATCCTCAAGTCAAGGAAAGCCTGAAGTATTTCAAGTTGAAACACAAAACAACCTCCAACCTAGATTAATGTATCCCACAAAACTATCTTTCACAATTGATGGAGAAGGCCCTCTTGGTTAGCACCTTCCCCTGGCATGAGCCAAAAGGAAAACCAGAGAGCCCCTGAGATCTGCCCATGGCCATGGTGGAACCCAGGAGGCAGCACAAAGAAGCAATTCACCTGCCGCCCTCTTGGTAAGCACCTTCCTCCGGCGTGAGCCAGAAAGAGACCCAGTAGTGTCTCCTGTGAGCCTACTGGTGCACGGGCTTGGAATCAAACATCCCAAACTCCCCCCTCCGCCTTAGCAACTGGGGACAGAGGTCTGAGCATCTTTTGGCAGGATGACTGTATGCAGTATAGCAAATATGGGGGGTCTCCTCTCTTCTCTTTGAAAGCAAGTGTTGTTTTCACTTTTGTTTCATTATGATTAATTGCTTTACTCTATTCAATATTCTCTTTCAATTGATTTTATAATGTTCTGTCTTTGGTTTGATTTTGCTATACCTAATTGACTAGACAACTATTGTGAAGATAAGGAGATATACTGTAATACCTATTACTGTTATCCTGGTAACCTGCTGTGAAGTTCTGTACCAAATTCACTGCACTATTTCAATTGGCTTTGTTCTGTCTTGTTCTGTTGTATTTCTATTACCTTTAAAATAAAAAAAATTGATGGAGAAATAAGAAGGAACAGCTGAGGAAATTCATGACCACCAGACCAGCACTCCAGAACGTTCTGAAGGACATTATGGAAAGAGATAACAAGGACCCCATGAATCTCAACAGAATGAATCCACCAGACAAGGCAAGCAAATAAACAGAGAAGGAAAAAAAGGAGTCAAAAACAGGAAAAATAACATGACAAGGGTAAGTCAATATATATCAGTTATAATCATCAATGTTAATGGTCTCAATTCATCAATCAAATTTGTTAGCATACAGTTGCTGAAAAGCTTAAACAGTTAAATAGATCGTGAGTGCATTAGCTACTCTCCCATTGCTAGGACAACATACCTGACACTTATAATTTATAGAAGGTTAGTGGTTTTCAAAGTATTCAGTTCATGGTTGGCTGGCTCCAAGACAGAAATGTCATGGCACAATGGCCTGGTAGGGTAAAACTGCTTAATCCATAGCAACCAGAAAACTAGGCAGGGAGCTTGAGAGGGAGATACAGCCTCTGAAGAATACACCCAGTGACAGACTACTCCGACCAGGCCCTGCCTTCTAACATAACACTTAGTTATAACTCATTGGTGAACTGATTAATCTGCTTATGTGTATAGTGTCTCCATGAGCCAGTCACTTTCCAAAGACCCCACATCTGAGTACATGAGACTTCTGGGAGTCATTTTAGTTCTAAATCATAATAATAAGTTTATAATGATACTTCCAACTTATAGGCTCTTTTACTTAACTTCATCTATCTTAATCTATTTCATCCTTTTTCTCATAACCAAAAAAAATCTAACACCATCATTCTTTTGCTCAATGCATAATGCACACACCAACACCCTTATAGAGCAACAATGCAATATCACACAGAAACAATAAAACACACCCAAGATTTGGAGGCAGATATATTTACATTGATGGACAATGATCGAGATCATTCCCAAAATATCAGGCCCTGATCTCTGGTGGCCTAGGGCTTACATGTGATAAGGAAGCAGGAAGTACAAAGATAGAATGGCCTGTCAATTGGGGATTGATTTATACAAAGTGCATCATAATGACCAGCTGTGCAATCACAGTGACCAGCCAGTTCTAAACTACAGAAGCAACCAGAATTGGAACAAGAACTATTACCTGGGCAACTAAGAAACTGAAGTATACTGACTGGGGGAACAATTTTCTGTTACATTTACCCCTCTTTTAGTTTCCCTGGCAAATCTTTTCTGGGCATCTTACATGTGATTTTCTGAGACAAGGCCCAATTAGAAGCAGTATATTAGGGTTGTCAGTGATCCTAGGATGGGCCCTAGCCAAGCTCCTCGAGATGGTATTACAAAGTTTTCTCTAAATTGTTTTTAGGAAGAGACATAATTTAGGTCTGTTCTGTAGTATTACTCTGGTGGGGTAGTGAGGGAGTCAGTCTGGTCTAGGAGAGTGTCCAGTGTGTCTTGGTCACTCATCAAATCTTGGTCAAGTACTTGATTGTCCTATTCGCTTAGGGCAACCATCTATAGAGTTTAGGGCAAAAGTCACAGCCAGTGTGTTGGCAGGGAAGCAAGGACTGCAGCAAGCAGCCTGAAAAGACCCAAAATGCCAGGGGAATAGGTATACAGCAATGTGAATGATGGCCTCAGACTTCAGTCGTGCATGGACCAGTCAGCATCCAGAGTGACCAGTGCAGGGCTTTGAGTGTGTTATCTCTTCAGAGTGAGCCTCAGAAGAGCTGTCCTGGTAAATTTTCCAGCAGATCTAAGGCTGAATTTCTGAAATTTGTAGAGGTAGTTAATATGTATGTCAGTTACAAGCTGTTTTTTAACTTTTCTAGCACTTTGGAGCCTATATGTTGAATGTAGTTCTATCTATCTTTAAATGGGGAGAGTTTGCTGTAATGTATGAGGTCAGAGCCAGTGACACAAATGGTGAAGCTTGAGCTGGCTGCAGGGATACAGGTGCTAGTGCAGTGGCTTGAACTTGCAGAACACATGATGGGGCAGGTATGGCTCTGATCTTCCAGGAATACCAAGTCATTGTTGGTGGCAGCTTTCCAAACAGCAGCAGGAAGCAGTTTTCTGTACAGATCATACCTTCAGGAGAGTTCTGGCCAAAATGGTTTTGTCTAAGGACCATAGCATATGTAACAGCCTGTTGGACTTCATTCCTAATGGAGTTACTTCCATTTATAAACAGGTTGTACTCAGCATCTGTCAGGGGGTGGTTGACAATCCAAGTAAACATCATTGTTTTTGTGAACTGAAGGATTCATATTTTATAGAAGCCAGAAGCTCCAAGAAATTTGTAGTTTCTTTTTTTTTGTAACCAGTTTCTGCCAGATATTGTAGCAGAGCTTTTGTTCCTTTCTAGAAAGATCAATAATCAGAAGTGTTTTTTCAAAGACGAGACAAGTTTTTGAATCTCTGCAAGGTTGTGTCCATGTCAGTTAAGTTTTGAGTGTAGAAGTGGGATTTTGCAAAGAGCGGTGGCTGACAGGAGCCAGTCAAAGTCAGAAGGAGGCATTCTGTGGTCCAGGCAGGTGTACCAGCAGGCTGTGGGTGGCAGAAGACTGAGGCAACATATAAGGAGGGCAACAGCAGTGGCACTGGCAGCTCAGGGATCATCAACTGGCTTTACAGTCAAGAGAAGTGTATTTTAACACTTTGATAGTCTGCACTGTTTGCTTAGGGAACCATGACAGAGCTGGAAGGAATAGGGAAACAGGCTATCTGAGAGAAAAGGTGCTGGTGGCTTGGCCAAATCTGTTGTTACAGCCTGCCCCCAAATAGTGGGAGAGTTCTTAACCCCTCGTAGCAAATGACTCCAAGAGAGCTGGCCTTTTGTTTCAGGGTCTTCCAGTTGAAGGGGCTTATGGAAGCAACTTGCAAGCAGAGGAAGGCATCTTTTAAATCTAGAACAGTCAAGTATGGGTTGAGAACCACAGAGTGCAAGGTGAAGGCTGTGTGGCTGATAGCACAGAGATCTCGCACAAGATGATTAACAATCTATCAGGCTGATGAGTGACTGGATGCCTGTTTGTGCTTCCCATGACATCTAACAGCAAGGGGGGTTGCAGGGAGGTGGCACAATTGATGACCAGGCCCAGAGGTGAGTTTTTAGCCTATACCTCTGGAAAAATAATTTTCAGAACTTCAGGATTACAGATATCTGTCTCAGGCTGATGCAGGTGTCAGCTTTCTCTTAGGGAACAGTCAAAGTTGAAAGTACAGGATTAAACAAGAGGGAGACTGACTGGCCTGGTGTGAAGGCGATATCCTCCCAGGCTGCAAGTTTCTGCCTGGCAGAAGGGGTGAGAGTCCCAGTTGCCAAGTGATGGTAACTTTTTGACAGAAGGAACCTCTGAAGGCAGACAGTTCTGTTCCATTATCTACCAGGAAAGTCACAGGTTTGTCCCCAACTTTTGCAATGATTGTGGGCTCTTAGGAGCCCAATCTGATAGATCATGGTCTGCCCTATCTATTCATGCCTAACGGGATGTAACTCATTTTTCAGGGCTGATGGTCCAGTTTTTCCTCAGTCAAAATGTGGGACTCAGGAGGAGGCCTCTGTTATAACACATTTCAAGTACCACAGAACTACCCATGAGGTCCCAATCAGCCACCACGACCAGTGGCTCCCAGTCTTGGTGCACAGGTGGATCAGCCTGATGCTTACACCGCCCATTCCACTCTCACATTCATTCAGCATGCACTCAGAGATGAACCATTCCATCTCCCACCCTTCCCTTGAGGGTGGCCTTAACTAGTAAGAGTAAATCAAGCTCTTCTTCTGCTAGAACTGAGCAAGACTGACAGATTGACTGAGGTGCCCCCAGAGGTCTTACTGGAGTAAGTCAGGCAGGCAGACAAACAGACTGCATCCTTCTCCTCCCTTTGGGATCAGAAGTGAGCCACCTGAGCAGGGAGCCAGGAATCCTCCTCCAGATCTGAGGGGACTCAAGAAATCTCGAATATGCACCCTCCCATTGGGTCCCAGAGAGGTCCTTGTTCTGTCCACAAGAGCCATGACCTGTAGCCAAAAAAGTCAGCATGGACAGTCTTCCTGGTCAGTGCACCAGATGCAATGACAAGCCAAAATACCAAAATGACATACAAGGTTTGGAAGCAGATTTATTTACATTGATGGGAACTGATCACAAACATTCCCAAAATATCAGGCCCTGATTTCTGGTGGTCTAGGGCTTATATGAGATAAACAGGAAGTACAGAGGCAGAATGGCTTGTCAATTGGGGACTGGTTTATACAATGTGCATTACAGTGACCAGCTGTGCATCATAGTGACCAGCCATTTCTAAGAGAAGTAACCAGAACTGGAATAGAAACTATTACCTGGGCAACTAAGAAACTGAAGCAAAAGCCGGGCGTGGTGGCTCACACCTGTAATCCCAGCACTTGGAAGGGTGAGGCAGCAGGACCATTGCAAGTTTGAGACCAGCCTGGGCTACAAAGTGAGCTCAAGGCCAGCTTGAACTGCATAGCAAGACCCTGTCTCAAAAAAAATAATAATAAAAAAAAAGAAAAAAAAGAAACTGAAGCATACTGGCTGGGTATAGCAGGTATTTTCTCTTACAACAGTACTGACACCAATACAAACATGATAACTGAAAATAGTGTAAGATTTTTAGTTTTTCTCTTTGTTTTTTGGTCCTTAGGGTATATCCCACTAAGAACACAGTTATCACAGTATTTTAAATTTATTTGAAACTTGGTGTTTATGCCAACTCCTTACTGTATATAGATAGGTTAATCTAATCTTATTTTGCTATTTTATATTGAGATTGAGCTCTTAAATTATATACTTTATAACCATGAAATTTGTTTATGGGGCTCCACAGTTAAATGTATCAAACAAGATATATCTAGAGAGGTCTGGCTTCTAGCTCTGTTCCCTCTATCCTTTCCATACTTTCAGCACACTATATTCACTTTTTAGTTGCTTTATTTCATTTACTAATATTGCTGGGGTATGACTGTAAGGAGTATATAAAGTTCACATTTGCATGGAACTCCACTGGATGTATATACTGCAGTTAGTCCAAGCAGTTAATGGACTAGTCTTTTGTTATAAATTAATAATTAGGCTTTTAAAATACTTTTTTAAGATGCTGAAGACACTTATTCCCAAGCTTATTGGTCATCTTCAGAGAAAGTACTAAGCAGTTTGTGTGAAACTAGAAAAAAGACACACATTTTTCTAGTTCCAACATGTATCAATTTTATTTGGAATTTATCTTTGTTACATTTAAGTATTAATATTTAATACTAACTTTATCATAATTTTATTTAGCATACATATATTTAAAATTGTTTCTTATAAATTTTTTGTATTAGGTCATGATGTGAAAATGTACTTTTTACTGTGAGGCCGAGTCAAAATGCATACAGAAGAGGATTGTGCATCCATACGTCTCGCTAGTTGAGGGCTTGTGCTGTTTTATTATTTATTTTCAAATTAATTGATTGATTGATTGATTGATTAGGTTTCTTTTTTGAGTTAAGGACTCGCTATATAGTTCAGGCTGACCTCAAACTCACAGAGATCCTCCTGTCTCAGCCTCCTGAGTGCTGGGATTACAGGCATGTGTCACTGCACCCAGTTTATGTTTTGTTTTTTTAATCCAACTTCAGTAAAGCAGATACTGGGCTGAAGCAGGAGGAATGCTGTTAGTCTGAGGCCAACCTGGGCTACACACTGAGTAAAAAGCTAACCTGAACTACATAGCAAGACCCCATCTCAAAATAACCAATAGATAAATCTAGATACCGACCTTCCTACCCCAAGAGGTCTTGTTCTCCCTTTGTCTCCAGCGTGGTTCCCTGAGGTCAGCCCTTCACTGTCTGCACTCCTCCCTACACTGTGCTCTGATAACCTGGCTAACTCTACATCACTTTGTCATCCATGTCACCTGGTCATTCCTGTGGTTGATGAGGGAACAAAAGGGCAGTCAGGCACCACAGTTGTGCCCCATTGTTTTTTCCTACAGGTTCATTATTCCAACTCTGTTTATCAAACCATTTGCCGCTCCTATCCTTAACTATATTCCCTGGCACAACCCCTCCCACCCGCCACCACCCCGTCTCATTTTTGCCCTTCGTAGTCTCTCCCCGTTTGTACCCACTCATGTGACAACATAGAGGCCACTTCCGCTTGTACAGCTTGAAGAAGACCTCGCCCTCCAGAGACCAGACGGCAAACTGGAAGCTGAAGGCGAAGGTGAAGGCGATGTGACTGAATCGGGGGCAGCGAAACCTGGAACCTCAGTGACCTGGGCTATGAGTCCCCTGTGGGGCACAGTCCCCAGTCCTCTCAGATCTGATAACACACACCTAGTTTCCTCTCCCTTCTTGCTCCCAGCAAGATATTCAGTGGGTCTGTGTGCATCACTTCCACACATGAAGCACGTGGGGACCAATCAAGGTGCCACCTGGAGGCAGAGTTACCACGTGGCTCGAGGACCAAGCGCTTCTAGGGCAGGAGTGGGCCGGGTTTGAGAGAAGAACCTCGCATTCTCAGCCCCAACAGCTAGGAAATTAAAAAGATGATTTCTCTACATACCTGACCTTCTCTCAGTCATCAGTCTCCAGAGAAAAATAAAACACAAAAGCAAACTATGTAGCTAACTGCCCAGAAAGGGAAGACCGGAAATTTGTGAGATTTCTTCCGGGTTTCCACTTCCTCCCACCACACAAGGTGCTGATACCTAATTGGCCTGTTCTTCCCTAGGCCCCGCCCACTCCACTGGCCAGATGTCCTGATTGGTCCCAACAATCTTATTGATTCCTCTGACCTGGTTCCATGTGAGTGAATCCAGTACTGTTGGGAAATTCCTAAATACCAAGAAATACAACAGAGAAATTCAGAGAGAGCGCTCATACAATGAATCTATAATGAAAACTAGCAAAAACACTGCTCATATTCAATACTATGGAAGGTAGGCCATAACATTTTTTGAAAGGTGATCAGTAGAATAAAGACAGACATAGATTAAACTAACAGACTAATTTTTAAAATTTGTTTATACACTTAGGAACCATGTAAATATTTCAAATAACCATGAAAGGAAGTTATATTTTAAAAACAATCTCTTAAATACTGAAAGGACAGTACAACAGATGAACCTAGGAGGAAATCAGATTAGTGCTATGGACACAGGTAGGGGACCTAGTTCTGTGAGTTAGAAATGAAGTGATCTGATTGTTATCCCAGTGGGCTACCCCTTAAGGACAAAGGGACTTCTATGAGAATGCTAAGCTGTTTGTGGCAATCATATTGTTGGTGGTAGGGCTGGCACTATTATTGTGACATTGGTGCGAGCGTTTGGTGTAGTCAAGAAATGAGTGATTACGGGACTTTATCATTTGCAGTACTACTGAGAACCAGGACACTCAGCATGGGGGAAATGATGTATATAAAAGAAGGACAAGGTTAAGTGTAAATCCTAAATTTGGTTTTAAATTTTTATTATTTATTTATTTATATATGTTTGCAGCAAATAATGATTACACTCACTAAGGGAAGTTAGTACCTGTATATGACACACTTTAATTTTTTTAGCCCCTTCCCCTCCCATATCCTTTTCCCTCTTCTCCTTCCATCTCTTGATAATCTCTGAATTTGAATTGGAAGTGTCATGACAAAATTATGATGAATTAAAGCTTAAGAAAAGAAAAAAGTATTTTCTAGCCTGTCCATTTTTAGAGACCTAAAAAAATGAACAATCAATAAAAATAAGTATAGCTGGTGCCCAGGTTGTGATTTTATTTTTCCTATTTTGGTTTTTTGAGACAGAATCTTACTATGTAGTCCAGGCTGGCTTTGAACTCTCTGTGTGGCCAGGGTAGGTATACTCAAACTCGTGGCAATCCTCCTGCCTCAGCCTCCTAAGAGTTGGGATTACAAGGGTGCATTGACATCCCAGCAACTGTCATTTCCCACTAAAGGAACTAGGATTTCTTAAAAGACACAACTGAGGCCAGCCTGGGACACTAAACAGCAAGAAAATTATCAAAAACCACGAATCTTGTCAAAAGGCTTAGAAGTCAACTTTAAGAGGCTCACACTAGCCAAAGATGGAGCAGTTGGTACATTGGATCAGTATCTTTCCATCAATTCTAACTCATATTCAGATGAAAAATTAATTTGTTACCATAAACGGCTACTAAACATTTCATGGCCACTATGAGCTCTCTCAGTGGCCTGGTCTCACTCTACAGAGCACACTTCTTTTCCTTCCTTTCTTAAATGTAAAAACCCTCGCTACTTTAAGAAATGTCATTATTTTGAGAGATGCTAAATACAAGAATAGAATTAAGCATTGATCCTTTTTTCCCTTTATGATGAATACCATTTGGTAATCAAATAGTAAATGAGATAAAGTTTCTTTATAAAATGAGTCCAGCAAATAAATGAAGAAGACATGATAGAATGTAAGTACCAGATGTTGTTTGCCTCCAGAGAGAAGACAATAGTGCTCATGAAGTTTTCATGCAAAAGAAGAAAATAAAAAGAAGATGAAGACAAAGATGAAGATGAAGACGAAAACAAAGACGAAGATGACAACAACAAAGATGAAGACAAAGAAGACGAAGAAGAAGAAGTCAAGTCTATGGATGCAGACCTGTAATTCCAGCACTCTGGTAGGCAGAGGCAGGAGGATCCTAAGTACAAGCCCAACCTGGCCAACTTAGTAACATAGACCCTGTCTCAAAATAAAAAAAATAAAAATAAAGGATGAGTGAGTGTAACTCCAAGCATAGCCTCTGGATTTAATTCTCAGGAGTGCAAACAAATAAATTGAAGTTGAACATGACTAAGCTCTGTATTACCAATCTATACAGGAAAAGAAATTGAGAGTATAGAAACATGTTAAATAGCTCTACAGAAGGTCAGGGGTTGTCACTCAGTAGTAGATTATGTGTTTATCAAGCTCTGGCCTCCATCCCCAATACCTAAGAGGGGAAAAAGAAGTTTCCATGGGAATGCAATCAGTGAAATCTAGACTATAAGAACCCTTCAGGAGAAATTAATCATTTTCTTCAATAAGTAAAATTCAAGGGAAAAAAGAGACAATGGTGCAATCTACAATTAAAAAAAAAAAAGAGGCACAAGTATGTCCACTGTGTTTTCCAATCATGATTTAAGCACATTGTTAGGCATATGTAGTCACAAGTGTTTATGACATGGAAGACAAGTGCAAACTGAATATTGATCCCATATTTGATATTATAAAAGTTTATTTTCCTAGATATTGTGTTTTGTGCTATTAAAAATTATATATAGTACTGTGGGTTTTTATTGTTTGGATTTTTGGTGCTGGGAATCGAACCCAGAGCCTCATACATGCTAGGCATGCACTCTGCCACTGAGCTATAATCCATGGTGTTGTTGATGTTGACGTTTATAGAAAGCCTCTCTGGACCTTGTTGCAGTTTACAGAAGTCCATGTTTGTGATCCCATGGAGAAGTTATTGGAATCTTAAGAGGTTACCTGCAATCTACCACTTACAGGGCAACACTTGCAAGAATAAAGACACTAAGGCATATTTGTAGTTGTGGAGAGCCAAGGGGGTCCTAAGTTCAATCAGAATAGTGGCTAACTGGAACAAAGGCCTTGACCTGGGGCCTAACCTGGGTTTTATTAATCCATGAGGAAGGGAGTGGCTCTGGGATGAGTGACTGTGAAGTGATGGGAGGTACAAGTGCAAACAGCTGGGCAAGGTAGGAAGCCTGAGATCACCTTTGCAATATGGATAGAGAGAGAGAGAGAGGGAGAGAGGGAGAGATATGCAGAAAAAGTAACCCGCATATCACAGATGGGGCAGTATTTAGAGTTTTGGTGTCACTGCTTTAGTTTTGATGTGTAATTTTCAAGCCTGAGAAGTCATAGCCTCTTTTCTAGAGGCTCATTCTCAGCTGACAGTATGGCATCTCTTGGCCCAGCTCACATTTTGCTTGGGAGCTGTAGGTGGGGCATCCCTGACCTATTGTATTGGGTTAAAAACTAAACTTCCACACCTCAGCTAGACACATTTTCATTGCTTAAAGCCAATCAGGGAGATAAGGAAATGTCCTAGCCTGTACATATCAACACATGGAGTAGAGCCAAATGCTCTTCTTTCAAAGAGAGCTGTCCAGGTGGTCCTCCACAGTTGTTTTGTTTTGCTTTGTTTTGTTTCTTGAGACAGGATCTTGCTATGTATTTCAGGCTGGCCTTGAACTCACTATGTAGCTCAACCTGGTCTCAAGCTCACAAAGATTCCCCTACCTCAGCCTCCTAAGTGCTGGAATTATAGGCATGTCCCCAGCTGTGGTGTTGTTTTTCAAAAGATCTTATAATTTAGCAACACATGTGAAATACATACGATGAATGAAATATTTGAAAATTTTTAAAAAATTGGGTGCCAACCATGGTGGTGCACACCCCAGTAATTCTAGCTCTCAGGAGGAGGCCTCATGAGTTTGAGGCCAGCCTGGACAACATAGTTTAAGGCCTGCCTGAAGTACATAGAGAGACCTTGTCTCAAAATAACTAAAAAGAAAAAAAAAGTGGGAAAGGGCAAGTACTGAAAGAATAGATGACATCAGCATGGCTATTGATTATTGTTAATGATGGTGACAGACACTTGGGAGCTGCCTGAGTTACATTCTTGCCCTGAGACAAAATACCTGACACCTGCAGCTCTAAGGAGGAGAGGTTTATTTTGGCTCAGTGCATTGTAGAGGCTTCAGTCCATAGTCGGCTGGCTCCAAGGCAGGGTGGCTTGACAGAGGGGCATCACAGAGGTGAAGCAGCTCATAGTATGGCAGCAGGAAACACAGAGAGATCAAGGGAGGAGGGAGAGAGATGGACCCCTTAGGCCATGCCCCCAGTGACCCACCTCTCCAATCAGGCTTTATCTCCCAACATGACACTTGGCTGTAAACTCATCAGTGGACCAATCCACTGATGGGTATCACACCCACACCATCCAATCACCTCTCAAAAACCCCATCTATGGGTTCATGAGGCTTTAAGAGGGACATCTAGATGCAAACCAAAACAGGAACTCACTACTGTCATGTCTACATTTATATAGATTTAAAATTTTCCATAAAAAAAGGTTAAAATAGAACAAAAAGTGATTGCCAATATTGTAAAATGCCAAAGCAAGGTCAAATGCGGTGTGAGGCTGGGGATATAGTCAGTGGCATAAGTGCCTGCCTGAGTCCTGAGTTTGATTCCTGGTACCAAAAAACAATGCACTGTAAACTAAAGAGTCTCTTTATTTGGACAATTAGATGTCTTTGGTGGTATTTTCAGCAGTTTTAGTGAAGCAGAGACAACAGAAGAGATCTACAGCTGGATAAAAGGTAAATGATTTACGATACCTTTGTGCCTTGTGGTTAGCAGAGCAGTCTCCTCTCCCCCTGTTATGGTTTATACCTTGACGGCCCCCCAAAGCCTCATGTGCTCAGAGGCAGGGCTTGGGAACCTGACTGGATGACCCCAGGCTCCAGTCAGTTTGGTGTTAGGAGGTGGAGCTACTGGTAAAGGCAGGTCTCGGGGGGCGTGGCCTGGAAGGGCATTTCCCCCTCTCTGCTCCTCCCTTCACTCCCTGCTTCCTGCCTGCCATGATGTGAGCTGCTTTCTTCCTCCAGGCCCTTCCACCATGCCCAGGGCCATGCAAGGACTGAACCGTCTAAACTTGAGCCACAGTCAACCTCTCCTCTTTTAAGTTGTGGGTATTAGGGATTGTGTCTCAGTGATAAGAGAGTGACTAGGACACCCTCTCACTTTTCAATGTTTTTATCATAGAATATTGCAAACCAAGAATACAGTGAAGACATTTTTAAGAAATCCTCATTGCCCAGTGTCTGTCACCCAGCTTCCCTCATGTGAACACTAATCGTGCCATTGTCAACATATCTGTCTTTCTTCTTCTTTCCTCCTCTCTCCCTCCCTCCCTGCCTCTTTTTTTCTTTCTTTTTTCTATTTTTCTTCAGTAGTAGGGATTAAATACAGGGTTTTCACACAGAGCTACATCCCTAGCCATTTCCTGTTTTTTACTTTGATAAAGCTTCTTGCTAAGTCACTAGGTTACCTAGGCTGGGCTAGAACTTGCAATTCTACTTTAGCTTCTGAGGCAGCTGGAATTACATGCCTTGCCGCTCACACCCAGCCTCCTCCTGAACAATTTAAAGTAAATCCCTAATATCATTGAATTGCACTTGTACATAATCAAGTTTTTGTTTATAATTGATAGGAAGCTTTTCATAATTAACATCAGGAGCACAACTAACAAGATTAAAAATTTCTTAAGGAGACATACAACTATAAAGTTATAAGAATTGCCAAGAAAATGCTTGTTGGTTTTAGGAAAATGCTTGAGTGTTTATTAGCACTCACGATTTAAAAACACTGCTTAATGAAGATTGTTTTTAAAAAAGGGAAAAGGTAGACCAAAAAAGATAAATGTGTATAATACAGATCTAAGAGCCACAACCACTCAAAAAGAAAAAGACAAATAGCCAGATGTAGTGGTGCACGCCTATGTTCCCAGCACTTGGGAGACTGAGGCAGGAGGATCAGCATGAGTTCGAGGCCCAGCCTGGGCTACATTGTGAATTGAAGGCCAGCATGAGCTATGCACATAGTAAGACCGTGTCTCAAAAAAAGAAAAAAAGGCAAACAATCTAATAGAAAAACAATCAAAGAACAACAGAAAACTTACAGAGCATGCAATTTAAGAAGTGGAGGCAACTGAAAACCACATTGAGTGAATTACCACTGTAAACTTTTAGTATGATGAAACCATATGTTGGCAAAATAAACCACCAATGGAAAATGAGAAATTATCTCCCTGAGCTGACAAAGGGTATACAACCTAAGACTCAGCATTCTCCTCCGAGGTACAAAGGCTGTGTACACCTTGCATGTGTACAGAAGGAAACAAGTCCAAGAATGTTTATTGCATCATTGTTCACAGTAGATAAAATGGGAATAACCTACACATCCAGCAGTGAGAAGATGGAGAGGTAACTTGTGTTCTATTCATCTAAACAATGAAGTCCTAAATAGAAATTTAAATACATATCAAGTTCAAAAATATGTGTTGAGCAAAGAATAAAAATGTAGAGAAAATTTAAAAATATGACATTATTTGAAAATTTTTAAAATTTGATTTAAAAAGTTTTTAATATGACCAGGCCTGGTGGCACATGCCTATAATCCCAGCACTTGGGAGGCTGAGGCAGGACGATCACTGAGAGTTTGAGACCAACCTGGTTTTCAAAGTGAGCTCAAGGCCAGCCTGAATTCATAGTGAGAATGTTTCAAAAAGACTAAATAATAAATAAATAAATAAAATCTAACTGGCACATCATAGACATTTATTATATATTTTTCACTACAGCTTTTTTTTTTTTTTTTTCCGCAGGGTGTTCAAGCCAGGGTCTGGCACAGGGTATGTAGTGCTCTGTCACTGAGCTATATCCGCAGCCCTTTTAAATTTTTATGCTGCGGAGTCAGGCATGGTGGTGCAAGCCTCAATCCCAGACTTTGGGCAGGCTGATACTGTGAGTTGCAGCCAGCTTGGTCCACAGAGTGATACCCTATTTAAAAAAAAAAAAAAATTAGGCTGGGGCAGAATCTCACTAAGCTTCCTAGAGTGATCTTGGATTTGTAGTCCTGTCTTGGCTTCTCAAGATGCTGGGATGATAGGTGTGTGTCATTGCTCCTGTCTCCTGTGTACTTGTTCACATGTTGAAATATGGCTAGAAAGAAGAAAGAGAGCTGGACACAGTGGCAAACGCTTGTAATCCCAGCTACTCAGGAAGCTGAGCCAAGAGGTTCATAATTCAAGGCCAGCTTGGGCAAATTTAGTAAGAAGACCCAGTCTCGAAGTAAACAGGGCTGGGGCTGTAGCTCAGTGGTAGAGAACTTGCCTAGCAGGCACAAGGCCCTGGGTTCCATCCCCAGCACAGAAAGATAAAAGGGAAGAAGAAGGGTGAACAGGGAAGAGAGGAAGCAGAAACACCGCGGCTCTTGGCTCTGGAGCCAGCAGGAGGGTGGAAAGAAGGGCCAACACTTCTTAGTGGACCACAAGCTTTGAAATGCTGCCAGGTCAAAGGCCGTGCCAAGCCTTTTCAGTTTTTATATCCCCATCCAATCCGACAAATAATGCTTGGCAGATAAGTGAGCGCTCTATGACTTCTGGTGAATGGATGAATGGCCTTAACGGCCAAAATCTATTCCAGAGAAACGCTTGGTGTCAGTGAGACAGAGTTAGACGTTCCCTGAGAACATTCCACTCTGAACTTCCTGAATAGAGATGCCTGGGAGCAGCTGCTTCCCTTCCTAAGAAAACCATACCTCTGACTGCTTGGAGATGTGCGACAGCCTGCCTGGCACTGACCACAGTGCAGTGTCCACTCTTGATTACAACTCTAACATAATTAGGTAGTATTTTAACATAAAGCTTTAGCCAGGCCTGGTGGCACACGCCGGTGATCCCAGCACGTGTGAGGATGGAGGGAGGAGGATCGCCATGAGTTCAGGTCCAGCCTGAATTACATAGCAAGACCATGTCTCAAAAAACAATCACAGGGCATAGATAAAACCACAGCTTTATTGAGATATAATTTACATACAATAAAATCTAGCCACATATTTATAATTTGATGATTTTTAAATCTCTAAATCGATATAAAAATTACGTATCTAATGGGGCACCATGTATAGTTTCAATACATATGTTCGTTTTATAATGCTCAACTTGGAATACACGAATCTACTTCCTCAAACTTTTATCATTTCTTTATGACAGGAACACTTAAAATCTTTTCTTCTAGCTAAAAAAATATAAATACACAGACACACAAACACACACACACACAGCACAGTGGCATATTGTTCAAGGCCAACCTGTGCTACAAAGTGAATTCAAGTCCAGACTGAACTACATAGCAAGACCCTGTCTCCAAAAGCCAAAACAAAAGAAATAGTATATTGGCATTATCTGCAGCCACCCTACTATGCAAAAACACACCAAAACTTCTTGCTTCTACCTAATTATAACCCAATCCCCATTCATCAGGCTCACTCCATCTCCCTCTCACCTCCAGTCTCTTCAGCAGGTAACCAGTGTTCTGTTCTCAACTCCTGTAAGATCGACCTGGTTTAGTTTCCAAATGCACACGTGATCATATCCTACTTTTCTTTCCGAGTCTGGCTTATCTAACAATTTTATCCATATTGTCTCCAATACTTTTTGTGATAGAAGTCCTTTTTATGGCAGAATTCCATGTAGTATTCCGTGGTTTCTATGTAGCCTGGGCTGGCCTTGAACTTGCAGTGACACTCTCACCTCGGCCTCAGAGTGCTGGGGTTACAGGTGTGCACTGCCAGCTCATTGTGACTTTCATTTGCCTTTTCCTGATGGTTGGTGACGTTGAAATTTTTTTTTTACATTCCTGTTAGCCATTTGTCTGTCTTCCTTTGAAAACTGTCTATTTGGATACATTACCCACTTTTTGGTTTTTTGAAACTTGAGTTTTGGGGTTCCTTGTATATTGGGGTTATTAATGCCTTGTCAGATGTGTGATCTCCTGTTTTTTTCTTCTATTTTATAGGTTGTCTCTTCACGCTGTCCATCGTCTCCTTTGTGTGTATAACTTGTTCGTTTGATGGAACCCTATTTTTCTGTGTTTGCTTGTGTTTAGTGTGCTTTGGAATCTTGTTGAAAAACTCATTGCTCAAAAAATCAGACCCCCCCAAATTTAAAGCCCCAACTCAGAATTGGGCATCTAAAACAGACACTTCTCAGATGAATAGAAATGACAAACATATTTGAAAAATGTTCAACATCACTAGTCATTCAAGAGATGCAAATTAAAACAATGTTGAGATTCCAACTCACCCCAGAAAGAATGACTGCTATCAAGAAATCAACCAATATCAAATGCTGGAGGGGCTGTCAGGAAAAAGGAACCCCTCTCCACCACTGGTGGGAGTGCAGACTGGGGCAACTATGGGGGAGGCCAGTGTGAAGATTCCTCCAAAAACCAGGACTAGAGATTCCATTCGACCCAGTTATTCCCCATCTTGGTATCTTTCCCAAAGAATTAAAAGCATCATGCCATGGTGATATATGCACACCTGTATTTATAGTGGTACAGTTTGTAATAACTAAACCTTGGAAACAGCCCAAATGCCCATCAACTGGTGAGTGAATAAAGAAGAAGAGGGGTTTGGGGGAGTTTTTTGGTGTTTTTTTTTTTTATATATACAATGAGTACTACTTTGCCATACAGGAGAAGCTTGAGACATTTCTATGTGTGCGCTTTGAGTCCATACTCTTAAGTGAAATAAGACACACGTGTGTAAATACTGCATTGTTTCTCTGGTGGGAGAAACCAAAAGTATAAATAAGGACTGCAATATATAATAGGTATTGTGAAACAGGAAGAAAATGTTCAAACGGTAAAGGGAACAGAGGAGTGGGGAGAGGGAAATGAAGGAAGTGAAAAGTAAAAAAGAAAAACGAGAAAAGAAGGGAAAACCAGAAACAAAGCTTTGTAAATAAAGAGGGAAGAGGGGTTAAAGGGAGGGTAGGGGAATGGGGAAAAAAAAGAAGCAAGTTATATCATGGACAGATACAAATTCCTTACGATGAACATGATCATTATGTACATATAATGTACAAATAATTCTTTGAACAGAAAAGAAACCCTCCTTGCCCATTCCAGAGTCCTTAGCCATTTCTGTAAACTTTTCTTCTAGTAGTTTCATGTCTTATATTCAGTGATTTTTACTATGTGTGTAAAGTGTATAACTATTGTCCCCATCCAGTGATAGGATGTTCCTGCCACCTCCTAAGGCAACCTCATGCCTATTTCCAGTTAGTTTCTCTTTGTACCCTTGGCTCCAGGCCCCTCTAATAGGCTGTTTGTATAAATTTTCCTTCTCTATGCATTTCATATCAGCAGGATCATATAAAATATGCTGTGTCAAGCTTATTTCACTTAACATGTTTCTGAAGTCTTTCCATGCCCAAGCATGAATTAGAATTACATTCCTTTTTATTGCCAAATAGTATTCCATTGTATGGATACATTTTCTTTATTTACCAGACTGTGAATATTTAGTTTGTCTCCAGTTTCTGGATATTATAAAGAGTGCTGTAATAAATGTTTGAGTTCCTGGGTTTTTTTTAACATCTTTTTTCCAAATCCATTTTACTCAAAGATAAATAGAAAAAGAAGAATGAGAAGGAGAAGAAAAAGAAGAAGAATAAAGAGGAAAAGAAAAGGAAGAAGAAGAAGAAACTATAACAAAATTTCAAAGCATGTCAATTGGGGGTAACAATGGCACATACATTGCACTCTGTCATCCCTAAATCATTCACCCAGACCACAAGACATTGGCACTCAATTGTCCCAAACAACACCAGTACAAATCTCTCTCTTTAGTGAACTCAGAGAAATCAGTAATATAACTATCTTAATATACACACACACACACACACACAACTTTTTTTTCTTTCAGCTTGTCACACTAATGAAAGATGTTTACACATGTCTTATTATTTCACTATTGAGTATGTTCTCAAGGTGCATCCATTTACCTATAAAAGTGCCCAGCTTATCCTTCTTTATGGCTGAGTAGTATTCCACTGTATAAAAATCCCACATCTTAGGCAGCTGCCAGCATGCTGCTCTGGTAAGTGGCTGTGGCTTGGCAAGCCACGGCCGCCCCAAGGCAAGAACCATATCCACGTTTCCTGAGACCCGCGAAGTGCCATGTTGAACCTTGGGGTGCTGGTAAAACGGGCAGCCAGTTCACCCCTCCGGTGGGCGGTTGTGAGCCTACCAGGGCGTGGGCTAAGAATCAAACATCCATCCTCCCACCCCAGCAAGTGAGAGCCGGAGAGCTGAGCATGTCTTGCGAGTTTGACTATATGCCATATAGCAAATAAGGGGGATTTTCTTCTGCCATCTCTTTGACGGCAAATATTTTTATCTCTGCTTTGCTGTTTTGATCAATGGTATTGCTTTAGTCAATATTCTGTTCTTGTAATTTCGGTATTTCTTTCGATATTGCTCTGCCTAATTGAAGGAACAACTATTGTGAAGAAAACCAGATGTACTATTGTGCCTATTGCTGTTGTCCCGGTGGCCTGCTGTGAGGTTCTGTGCCAATTTCACTGCACTGCCTCAGTTGGCTGTGTCCCGTCTTGTTCTGCTGTATTTTACTACCTTCAAAATAAAATAAATAAATAAAATAAAAAATAATAATAAATAAGGAAAAAATGTTTTAAAAAAGTAAACAACAACAACAAAACAGATCAGCAAGGTACTGAGCAACCTGAAACATGATATAACTAAACAGATAATGGGCTTAAAAAACAAAAGCAGGAAACGCAGGTGCTCTAAAGGATGTAACTGCATGTATATTCAAGGATGTAGGATTGATAATTATGTTGCCAAGTTTTTGTTGGATCAGAGAACGGAGCTGTTTGCAGCCTGTTTGAATGTCCACTTTTTATGCTTTGATTTTGTAACTTGAACAACTACATCCAGGAAGACAATATGTAATGTATCAACTAGTGATTTCTTACTGTTCATTTTTTTTTGAAATTCTGTATTGTTTCTACCCTTTTTTTCTGTTTTATTTTCCCCCTCTCTTCAAATAAAAATTTTTAAAAATCCCACATCTTTTTTATCCATCCCTCAGCCAATGGGCATTTAGGTTGTTTCCAAGATATGGCTATTATAAACTGCGGAGTACATGTTTTTATGTGAATATGTTTTAATTTCTCTTGGACAGATTTCTAGGTGTGAATTGGCCAAGGTTATTGTTCTGTTTGGTTTTTTTTCCAATACTGGGGATTGAGCCTCGGATCTTCACACTGAGCTACATCACCAGCCCTTGTTTCTTAATTTTTTTATTTTGGGACAGGGTCTTTCTAAATTTCTAAATTGTCCCGGCTGGGCTCAAATTTGCAGTCCTCCTGCCTCAGCCTCCTAGAGTGCCAAGAATAGGGGTGAGCATCGAGGGGTTGTTTTTAAGAAACAACAAGCCTGTTTTCCAGGGTAAATGTACAGAACATTTCTGCAGTCATGTTCTAAAGATTCTAGTTTCTCCATTTCCTCACTAACACTTGTTATTTTGTGTTTGTAGCCATTTTAATGGGTCTGAAGTGGTATCTCATAATATTAATTTGCATTTCTCTTATGACTAATGATGTCAGGCATATGTTCCTGAGTTTTGGGTAAAAAGTTTATTGAGACTGTCATCATTTTTCACAATGAGTTTTGTTTTTCTTACTATCAAAGTGAGCACCAAGCCACCATTGCCTCCATTCAAGCCCTCCTTAATAGAGCTGGGAAATCACCTCGTTCTCTAGCCATCCAAACCTGCTGCTCAAATATAGGTGAAAATATTCCACAGCATGAGTAATAAAAAATGCAAATTAAAATACAAAAGAGATATTATGTGTCTCCTAACAAACTGGCAAAGATGTTACAAATCTTTGGCAAGGATGGGAAAAAGCACAGGCTGGTAGACATTCTACCAACAGAGTCTTTTTAGGGATCAGTTGAATTATGTACATTAAGTGCCTCCATGATATACTTATCTTTTGGTTCTGGAATTCCAAGTTAAGATTTTTTTTCTAAAGAAATGTATGTAGACAAAGAATTAGCAATGTATCTTTGTGTGTACAAAAGTACGTAAATACTATGTTTGTTTTAAAAGTTAAATATACAAAGATACACTAAAAGAAAATAAACCAAAAATATTAATTGTGGGTGACTGAATAGTTGAACTAATAACGATTCTTAATTTTCTTCCTTTTGCTTTTCTAAATTTACAACATTTTCTTTAGCACACATACACAGTTTGGGGAGATAAATGTAACCTCTTTGCAGCGAAAACAAGAATTGCTCGATAGGGAGAGATCTAACCCTGCTGAAAAAATGGAGAAACAGCCATGATGTCTTCCTAAAGCACTAGCCCTAAAAAGCCTTGAAAGACGATTTTCCAAACTCTAAGTTGGAGCTTGTCAGGGAATTCAAGAAGCCAAGCACGAGTAACTACGAAAGTAGGACCGCATATCTTAGTCACTCGTGTCCTTGCTGGGACAAAAAACCCAACACCTGAAATTTAAAGGAGGACAGATTTATTTTGGCTCACAATTTGCAGAGGTTTCAGTCCATAATCGGCTGGCTCCAGAGCAGAAAAGGTGTGGCAGCAGGGTTTGGGTGGAGGGAAAGCTGGTCATCTCTTGCTGATCAGGAAGCAGAAAGAGGAAAGGGAGGAACTGGGGAGGGAAATAAACGTTTCCAGGCCACGCCCCCAGGGACCGACCTCTTCCAACCGGATTCCACCTCCTAACTAGCTATATGCCGCCAGGATCCAATCACCTCCCAAAGGCCCTGCCTATGAGTACATCCGTGCCTCTACAGTGCCGCATCTAATGATAGGCCTGGCCCTCTGCTGGTCAGCAAGGTACATCTGCATAGATGAGCTAATGTCAATTGAATGGCCAATAAACATTAGGGCAATACCTGTTAAAACCACAATGGCATAACACTGTATATCCACCAACATAACACCAAATATTGGTGAGGAGAGGAGCGGAACTCTTACACATTGCTGGTGGAAGTGCCCATGAACTCAACTACTTTGGAAAATTGTCTTTTAAGGCTTTCTAAGGCTAAACATATGTAAATCTTCTAATCTAGGAATTCTGCTTCTAGTAATACACCCAAGTGAAATAAGTGCCTATGTCTAACAAAAGTGTTTAAGAATTTTTATAGCAACCTCATTCACAAGAGCTTCAAACTGGTAACCAACCACATAGTCATCAAAAGGAGGATGAACAAGTAAGTTGTAATGTCCATATAAAACAGACTGCTATGCACTAATGAAAAAGAAGGAATGAGTTATATGTAACAACATAACTGAATTGCACAGACAAATTGCGCAAAAGCCAGAGCTAGAGTAGAAAAACAAGGAAACTAATCTGTGGTGATAAGAGTTGGTATAGTGGCAGACTTGGTGTAGACTGGAGAGAACTGGAGAGTCTTCGATAGTGTGGAAATGTTCCCTGTTAATCAGGATAGTTATCACACGCATCTATGCATGTGCACAAATGCACTGCATTCACCACAATGAAGTGCAATTATGCACTCTACTGAATATGTTTTCTACCCCAATTAAAAATAGGAGCTGAGGGCTAGGGGGTTAGCTCAGCAGCATAAGCACCTGCATGACAAGTGCGAGGTTGTGAGTTCAAGTCCCAGTACTGAAAAAAAAAAACGAGCTGGGCACAGTAGTGCACAGCTATCATCTTGGCACACATCTTGGGTCACAAGTTCTGGAGGTGCACTCCTGTAATCCCAGCACGGAGAAGGACTGCAGTGCGTTCAGGGCCAGCCTGGACTGCACAGTGAGCTTTGTCTCAACCAAACAAAATAGTGACAAGACAAAACAAAATGAAATAAAACAGGGGCTGGTGATACAGCTCAGTGTGCAAAAGCCTTGGCCTAAATTCAATCCCCAGTTACTGAAAATAACTAAATAAACAAGGGATATTTATCAGTAGAGCATTACAGTAACAAATACAGTTAGAACTTCCACCCTAGTCCAAGTCGGACTGTGGCCATGGGAGGAAGAGAAACCCCAGATTGGAGGGGTCTGCTGCGTTTGGAAGGTGTGCAGGATCAGAGCAGGTAGAGTCAGTGAATGTCAAGGTCTGCTGATCGCCACCATACAGCTGTGCAGTGGAGATGGTGTGGCATGTGGGTCTGGTGAAGGTCCCTCTGCACCCAGTAGGTTTGGATGGCCTGAAGCATCTACTTGAATAAGGTCACTGAAGATTCTAACAGAAGGGTGGGCTTACCCTGCTGGGATTCATGGCCAACACCAGGCCACCTGTGACCTTAGCACCCTTAGGACTTTAAGTGTTGGCATCTCTAGGGCTACATGTCTGCCAGTGGCACTTTCCTGTTTTAGAAGATTACAGCTGACATAGGATGACTGCAGAATCCCTGGACATTAGGGTCTTTGCAGGAAGATACTGTATGCTACCAACACTCTAATGTAGGTGCCTTGGTTACTTTCTGATTGCTGAGACACAATTCTCAACCTCCACGGAGGTTTATCTGGCTTACAGTTTGTAGAGGTTTCAGTGCATTGTTGACAGGCAGGAAGGGATGGCAGAGGAGAAGCAGCTCATGGCATGGCCCAGGAAGCAGAGGGGTAGGGGAAGAGGGAGGTGGAGGGACCCTGGCAGGCCACGCCCCCAGTGAGCCTCCTCCAACCAGGCTTCGCCTCCCAACACTGCATTTAGCTGGAAACTGAAGTGGACCAATCCACTGGGGGCTCTTATGCTCCGTGATCCAGTCTCCTCCCCAGTGCTCACCTAGGAGGACCTGAGGCTCTGGTGGGGAGGAGGTCTAGACATAAACGGTAACAGTGAGTCTCCTCTGAAGATGGCAGCCCTGGCCGTGTTCGCTGGCTGGAATGTGGAGGGCGAGGATGCAACCGTGTGGCAGAAGGGACTACCTAGCTTCAGAGCTGAGACTCTCCAGCCAAGGATGCTGCTCTAGGCAAAGGCATTCAGACTGCAGGCCCGGCAGGTGTTGGCACTCCACCCGTGATCTTTCCACATCTGGGAGGCAGCCAGATGACCAAGAAATGCTGCTTCTCGGGGCAAGTTGACTTCATCTGGACTTGAGAAACATGGGCTTGGGGACCAGTCTGAGAGTCTCGTGTTTGCAGTAAACTCGGTGTTAGCAGCTTCCATTCCTCTTTTTGTTTATTTTGGTTTCTAAAACACTTATTTCTTTGTTCTCCTGAAAGTCAGCGATCAATGGTCAGGCTATTACAATAAATGTTGGCTAAACTACGATCAAGTTACAAGGACTGGAGTAGATACTGTGACTTTGTATGCTGCTGTGGTTTTTGGTTTGTTTGGCTTTGGTTATTTAAAGTCAGACTCTTCGAGTGTGGTAGCACAGACCTGTACTCAGGAGGCTGAGGCAGGAGGATTGCTGGATGTCTGAGGCCAGCTTGGTCTATCTAGTGAGTTCAAGGCTGGCCTGAAATGCATAGTGAGACCCTGTCTCAGGAAACAAAACAGAAAAGCCAAGATCTTGCTGTATTGACCACCTGGCCTCAAACTCCTAGGTTCAAGGGATCCTCCTGCCTTAACCTCCTCAATAGCTGAGACTGCAAGTGTGAGCCACTAGGCCAAGATTTAACTTCCATAATAGGCTTTTGAACCTTTTGGACTTTGTTCTAATTTAGTGAAAATTAGCTTAATTCTTTTGAAACTTATTTTTAAGGTTTTGTGTGTTTGTTTTTAGGGTAAGCCTAGAGAAACATTAGTGCTTTCTTCATCTTTGCCTATAAATGGGGTCTCTCAGAGGTAGCTACTGAGGCCTCGTATTTTTAAGGTATTTCCACTCTGGCTGGTTGAAACTTGAACATCTCCCAGCCCCAAATGAGTGGTGATTTAGCTCCCAGCTAATTCTTGCCCTGGTCATTGCGCTTGGTCCAGCGTCTTGGAGTCTCATGCTATGTACATTTGCACAGCTTCCAATCCAGCCAGGCTGGTGGGGAGGGTAAATAGATTTCTGCAGCTTCTCCTGGGCAGGGCTCCTTTCTCTTTGGTAATTTGCTCCCGACCCGCCCACAAATTCCAGACAACTGAGGAGTCCGCACTCTGCCTTCTGCGTGCCGCAGGAAGTGGGCTGTGCGTACTTGGGGCTTCACCTCCTGACCTCGCTCTCCAGAAACTGACTCTGGGCAAAAACCAGGGACACAGCTCCCCTTGTCGAAGGCCTGTGTCACCCGCGCAACAGTTAGCAGATGTTTTGTTCAGCGCAGCAATCATTCACCACGGGAGAGCTGGCCGAGAGCTACTTTCTGTCGCTACTACAAGTATCAACACCTTTTGGCTGGTTTTATACTTGTAATTTTGGAGAGTGATAGAACTGTTCTGTATTAGGCATGTGGGCGATGGTTACGTGACTACAGAGCTGTCACGATGCTCCGAATTGTGTCGACACCAGGACTACTTTTTGTTGTTGTGCTGAGGCTCAAGCATGCTGGAAAGCGCTCAGCCACTGAGCTACACCCCACATCCAAATTGGTATGGTTTGTTATATGTAAATTATACCTCACTAAATGCATAAAAAAATTAAAGCAA
Source organism: Hydrochoerus hydrochaeris (assembly GCA_004027455.1). Lineage (NCBI taxonomy): Eukaryota > Metazoa > Chordata > Mammalia > Rodentia > Hydrochaeridae > Hydrochoerus > Hydrochoerus hydrochaeris. The sequence continues at coordinate 189,207 of PVLA01001872.1, forward strand.
TATTAGTATTAATCCAGGCATGATGGCACAGGCCTATAATCACAGCACTGGGGAAGCTGAGGCAGGAGAATTGCTGTGAGTTCAAGGGCAGCCCAGATTACCTAGTGAGTTCAAGGACAGCCTAGACTATATAGCAAGACCTTGTCTCAAAAACAAAGTTATTGAGTATTTTAGACTTGTGGAACCATATAGAATGCAGTGTAGGAAATACCTTTGTGCCAGGCATGGTGGTGCACTCCTGTAATCCTAGCACTTGGGAGGCTGAGGCAAGAGGATCACTGCGAGTTCAAGGCCACCCTGGGATACAAAGTGAGTTCAAAGCCAGCTTGAACTGCATAGTGAAACCCTGTCTGGAAAAAAAAAATGTCTTTGTGATTAACATTTAGACTACAAAATAACAGCATAAACACAGACAGAAGCTGACTGTGCCTCACAGAGGTGACCTTGTATTTATTGGACCTCGTATTTGGAATCCCCACACTTGCTTCTGTCACCCTAACCTCATACAGATGTATCATCTTCCTCTGTTTGCCTCTCAACTGCGGGATCGTTCCCCCTGCTTTTATTCAGAACTTTTTTGGGGGTGGGGAGAGCGGGTTACCAGGGATCGAACTCAGGACCTTGCACTTGCCAGGCAGGCACTTGTGCCACTGAGCTACATCCCCAGCCCTTGCCCTGCTTTTCAACTTTACATACGTTTCCTTCATCTCCCTGTTTCTAAATGAGGTGATGATAAATAGCCAAACCCGAGAACTATAGTGATATGTATACAACTCATAGCTTTGGGGCTGTACAGAAATTGGAAGACCGAGGAAGTCACTGTCATTTCTGCCTCTGACCAGTGGGGAGAGTGAGCACACGCTCCTGGCAAGTGGTAAGTGGGGGCAGCACACAGGGAAGATGCATGTATGTGCGCGTGTGTGCGTGTGTGTGTGTGTGTGTGTGTGTGTGTGTGTGTGTCTCAGGGCTGGGATGCTGCCACCTGCGAGAGCCAGCAGGCACCTGTGCTCAGCAGTTTCTGCTGGGAGCCTAACCTTCCTCCTCAGGAGATAGCTCCCAGCCCCCAGACGCAGGCTGGACCCTTAACCCTGTCCGTGTTATCAGCTGCGCAGGAAAGGTCTGAAACTCCATTCAACCCATCTGTTCCCCTTTGGGTATCTTCCCGGAAGAGTTAAAGCCAGCATGTTGTGCTGACCCATGGGTACCCATCTTTACAGCAGCTAAATGTTGGAAACAGCTCATGTGCCCATGCACAGATGGGCGGATAAAGAAAATGTGGTATTTACACACGGGGGAGTACTACTGTGCTGTAAAGAAGGGTAAATTTGAGTCATCTGTAGGAAACCAGATGCACCTTGAGACCACAATGTTAAGTAAAATAAATCAGACACAGAAGCTCTTATATGAGAAACCCAAAAAATAAAGAGTAAAAGAAAAGATAGATAATAGGAAACAGAGAGCTGGGTCTTCTCCAAAAGGGAAGAGGACCAAAAGGGGAGGGATTAGAGCGGGGAGGGGAGGGAAATGAGGAAAGAATTGAGATGTGTTCCGTGTACGAGGAGTGTGAGCATTGCGTATTCCGTACCTATAGTCATAAAAATGAACACCAAAAGTCCCCCAAAAGGGAAAATAAGCAGTGACTGCTTGTCTTGGGGACTCCTCCTCCTGTGTTCCGCTATGCCCAGCCCAGCCTCCGAGCTCAGGCCCCTAAGCTGCCTCCCTCCAACCCCGAGTCCCCAGCTTCGAGTAACAGCTTTTACCTTGCTCCTATCGATGTCAGCCCCGGCTGTCTCTGCCACAGCACCTGTCTTGTTTTGTCACGTAGATAGAATACAAGGCTTTAGAGCTGGGCACATGGTGGCACACGCCTGCGAGCCCAGCCCTGAGGCTGAGACCAGCCTGGGCTCCATAGTGAGTTCAAGGCCAGCCTGATCTGCAGAGCGAGACCCTGTCTCAAAAAGAAAAAAAAAAAAAAAAGCTAGGGACCTGTGTCTTTGTGTCCTTCTGCCCAACTTTTTAGCTTCCTTGTTAGTAAAATGTCTAGTGCAGCAACCATTATATAAATAACTGCTCTTGAAAGATTTGTTTCACCAAATTTAAAACAACAGAAATACTCTGCTCAGAGAACGGATCTGTAAACAGCAGTTTGTGTTCTCTAGTTTCACAATTCCATTCTTTCAGCTCATGTAAATCCTGGAAAACAAGCCAATCAACTACATTCACCAGCCAGACACAGTCAGAAGCAGAGCTGGAGAAACGGGAGTTTTGTTTTCTCCCGTCCTTTGCTTACTCTAAGTAGAGTTTCATTTTCTTTTCCATTGTTCTTTTGAGCTGTAACAAGCCCCTCCTCCTCGGTTCATTTCTTGGTTTCCCAACAGGTCAATGTGATCACCAGTGCAGTCAATTTCCTGAAATGCCACACAGCTGCGCCAGCAGGGACTGGCATGTTCTCAGCAGAAACAGAGACAGCAGAGGAGCCCAGGTTGTAGGAATCGCAGAAACACCAGCTCCTCTTTTTCTTCCCTCTCTTTCCCTCTGGCTGGCTGGCTGGCTCTTTCTTCACCTTTTTTTTTTCTTTCAACAGTAGGAACTGAACCTCGGGGCCTTGCACTGAGCTACATTTCCCTATAGCACCCCTCTTTTTTAAAGCAGAGTCTGGCTAAATTACCCAGACTGGGCTCTAATTTGTGATCCTCCTGCCTCAGCCTCCCAGAGTGCTGGGATTACAGGCATGTGCTAGAGGAAAATTTAATGCAGAAAAAGTGATGAAAAGCATTCCACATCAGCACACAGCCACACACTTTTCTGCATGTTTATTTTTTTGTTTTGCTTTTTTGTCTTTTTGAGACAGGGTCTTGCTGTTCAGGCTGGCCTTGAGCTCACTTTGTAGCCCAGGCTGTTCTCAAACTTGCAATGATCCTCCTGCCTCAGCCTCCTGAGTGCTGAGATTACAGGCATGCACCACCTCACCCAGCTTATTTTTACTTCATGACAAACATAATAAATTTCTATATTTTTCACTGAAATCAATTTCTGTCATTGGAACTTGGGGCACTCCCATTAATAAACAAAGAGAAGGGAACAGGATTAATTTATGATTTATCTTATAAAAGACAGTTGAATCAAATAATTTAAAAACCATATACAAAGCTTATATAAAAATACAGGTATATTCTCCCTCTCATTCTCTCCCTTTTTCCTCAGAAAGCACTACCTAAAATTGTAGCTTTTCACCGAGTGTCTACCTCTATTTCTAAATAAAAAGCTTATACTGTCTTCTTTAAAAAATAATTTTCAGGCCATTTTTTATTTATTTTATCAGTATTGGGGATCAAACTCATGACCACGTGCTTGCAAGGCAGGTGCTTATGCCACTGAGCTAAATCCCTAGCCTTTATATTATCTTTTCTGGAGTTGTTTACAGCACTGGGGTTGCAACCCAGGACTTCACGCAGGCTACACAAGTGCTCCACCACCAAGTTATACCCCCGGCTCTTTCTGTTTGATCCTATGACACGGTCTCACTGAATTCCTCAGGCTGGCCTTAAAATTGTCCTGCAATTCTCCTGCCTCAGCCTCCCAAGTAGCTGTGATTACAGCCTTGTACCACCAGGCCTGGATATTTTTCCATTTTTAGTTTCAGACATGATCTGTTTCTTGTTATGCAATCTTTTTCCTTCTTTTAATTTTACTGGTATATCTTTGACATACATAATCACATTCATAAGAAATTTGTACTTCTACATATTATATCTTAATTCCTTTTTCCCCCATTCTCCTCCCTTCCCTTCAATCCTTCCACCCTTTATAAAGCTTTGTTTTCCATTTTTTATTTTTTAATCCCTCACCCCTCCCTTGTTCCCTTCCCATTGGAACATTTTCTTCCTACTTCCCAGTCTCTCTCCTCCACTTTGGTCCTTATTTACCCCTTAGGTCCCTCACACCAGAGAAACAATGCGGTATTGACGCACGTGAATCCTATTTACTTCACTTACTCAAGGTGCATCCATTTAGCTAAAAATGTCTGCAGTTTATGCTCCCTTATGCAGTCAAACCCTTTCCTTCCACCCCTCCCCTCCTCTTCACACCTGGAGAAGCCATTGCTGGTGTTACCAGACAGTGTTTGCCTGGGTACGATTATCTCAGACTTGTTCCAAGTCTTACTTTGAGTTCTGCTTGGTTTGAGGCAGAATCCTGCTATGTTCTCCCTGCTGATCTGGAACTCACTATGTAGCCCAGGCTGCCTCAGCCTCCTGCCATGCTGGGATTTCCAGGCGTGGCACCACCACGCCCCCGCTTAAAACCTCAATCAACCTTTATTCTCAGTTTCCCTGGATCAGCAGTTCTGGGGAGGCTCAGCCGGATGTTCTGTCTTGGGGTCCGTAGTGTGGCTGTGGCTGAGAAGTTAACCCCGAGCTGCGGTCTGTCTACAGCTGGAGTGGGGTTCACTTCTGGGACACTGGCTCCTGGTGGTCAAGTGGGTGCAGGCTGCAGAGGCCGGGGCTGGGTTCAGGGCCTCCTGCAGGGGGCCCTGACCTTCCTCACTTTCCTCAGTGTTATAGCTGGGCTCCCCCGGAGCAAGGGACCCAGGGCACAGTGATGCACGAGCTGCAATGTCTTCTCCCAGCCAGCTTCCATGGTTGCACTCTGTCACCTGTACTGCAAAGGTCAGTGTAGACGCTGGCAAGGCGGCCTAGACCCAGGAGGCCAGATCACTGTCAGCTGACCCCATTAAGAGTGTCTTTCGCCAGGCACAGTGACACAGACCTGTAATCCCAGCATTCCATAGGCTGAGGTAGAAAGATTGCACTGAGTTCCAGGCCAGCCTGGACTGCATAACAAACAAACAAACATGGTCTCTTCAAATTCTTTTGACTTTGTCTGCATAGCAAGCAGAAAGTACCAAAGGCATACTTTTCATTATAGGAAGTGAGCTAATTTGATCTCTTTAAACTGTGTGTCAAGTAGTCACTTTTTAATCCTCAGTTCTTCATTCATTCAGATATTTTTTTCTTGTGATGATACGAATGGATTTTGAATCCCATCCAATATTTTTGTGACAAGTATTTCAAAATTCTTATAAAGCTTTTCCTAAAGCATCCACAAATGTTGCTTTGCTAATCTTAAAAAAATTCTTCAGAATTCAAATTATAATGTGGATTTACCATATTAAAAAGTTAACACCAACTTATCCTATTAAGACCTTCTACTTTACTCTTTCATAATTTACAGTTTTTTCTTTGAATCCAACATGAGTCCATAGGATTAATATGTTTTCACTGCATCCTTATAATTTTCAACTAAATTCACTCAGGAATGTCACAGTGGTGTGCAGCTCTAATCCCAGCCTCGGCAGTTTAGCGAGAGCCCGTCTCAGATTTAAAGGAAAGAAAGTTTAGGTGATAGGGTTCTTTTCATCAAGCTTCTTGGTAAAGTTAGATATACATAATGATCACATTCATGGTAGGAGTTTACACCTGCACATGATAGGTCTCCGTACCTTTTTTTGCCTCTTCTCCTCCCCCTCTTCAGCCACTCTTCCCATTATTTACAAGGTTTTGTTTCCATTGTATCCTTTTCTCAGTTGAAAAAAAATGTTTAAAGGGATGGAGATGTAGCCGAGCATGAAGGTTCTGGGTTCAATCCCTAAGCACCACAAAAAAAAAACAAAATCAGCAAAACATCTCTTCCCTTCACCAAATTTACAAAATGACTATTCACACACACACACACACACACACACACACACACACACACACTCTTCAGTTATTTCTTAAGCAAGCTCATCAGTTCTTAGCAAAATTCATGTGATAGTTTGTAAGGAACTTCTATTTTTATATTTTATGATGAAACAGTAGAGAATTCCATTCTGACTCCATTTCTTTGTATAAAACTGAAACTTGAAAATAGTTCCCTGGCTGTTGATGGCACAACATGGAATTCAAATCTGTATGCTCAGATTTCTCATTTGTGTATATGATATGATAGAGAAGGGGAAGAGATGGAGGGAGAGTGGGAAAGGAGGAAGAGGAAGAGAGAGGAAGAAGAAGAGAGAGAGAGAGAGAGAGAGAGAGGCAAGCTGGGCATTGAACCCAGGATCTTCAAAATGAGCTATACCCACAGATCTTTAACAAAAAAAATTAAAGATTAACGATATATATATATATACATATATATATATATGTATATATATATATATCTTTAATTTTGAGACAGGGTCTCACTAAGGCACTAAGTTGCCCAGACTGGACTCGAACTTCTGATTCTCTCACCTCAGCCTCCCATGTGCTTGGTTTACACGTGTGCACCATCACACCTGGCTCAAATACTTTAAAAAAAATCTGCATGAAAGTAGGTTGTAGGATGCCAGTGGTTTGATTACCAACATTGATTCATTTGATTTAGACAGATACAGAGAAGCATCGCAGTAAACGCAGTTATGAGCTAACCCTATGTCACCAGGTGAGCTGTTTCCACCTGTGATTTCAGCAATGGGGAGGCTGTGGCAGGAGGATTTTGAGTGTGTGAACAGACTGGGCTACATAGCCAAGTCTAGGGGCAGCCCAAGCTCCACAGCAAGACCCTGACACAAAAACCACACACACACACACACACACACACACACACACACACACACACTAGCCCTCTTTAAATTGACTATTGAGAAACAATCTTTTTGTAGGAAGGCAAGGAAAAGAACTATAGTATTTAACTTATGCATTATAACTTCTCAGCTTTAACAAAAATACTATGTTGAAGAACTAAATCCATTTCAGCATAAAACAACTGAGGAGAGTTGAGCCTTTATAGCTTCAGGACTTCCAAGTTAAAGAGTTGGGGAAACTCCTGCATCCAACAGTCACAACAAAGGGTTGCAAGAGGTTGGTTTTGCGAGGTGGGCTGCATGAGGCAGGGTCTATAATGGCACATAAATGCAAGGGGAAACCACTGAAAGGCTTTAAAGCAAAGGATGGTATTGTAGTCAGGGTTGCAAGGGAAACAATTATATATAGGACACATAACTTATATTATTTATAATGGTCACCCAAGGGGTCAAATACAAAGAAAGTGCAGGAAACCCGTCCACACACTAGAGACCCAATGAACCCAGGCAAGGGCCTGGAGCCCATGGCAATGTCCAGCATGAGTCCAGCTGAGGACCTGGAGCCCGTAATGGTGCCTCCCCTGAGTCCAACTGGAGGCCCAGAGCCCACGGCAGTGTCTCATGCAAGTCTGTTTCATGGATCTGCACTGGGAAGGCCCCAAAGTCAGTGGTGGAAGCTAGAAAGTCTGTGACAACAGGGTGAAGGGTTCTGCACTGGAGCCAGGGAGCGAAACTCAAAATAAGGACCAGGGCTTCCCTGAAACGTACCACAGCCATTCTCAGTGACAATGAGGTCCCAAGCACCTCTGATGATGAGAACAGCCAAATTCTTATCAGGAAAGAAGCTAGGGTTACGAGCTCCTCCAGGAGAACCAAGAGCAACAGGAGAAGCAGCGCCCCTTCCTCTCCAGGCCCCTTTTTATGTTGACAACTTCCCTCACCTGGGCCCTCCATACCCAGTACCACACTGATCTAGTTCAGCGGGGTGTTAAGTTGAGCACCAGTTTTTGATCGAACCCAGATGATATGGTCTGAGTTACCTTTTTAAAAATTTTATGGGTACATTTTAGCTATACCTAGTGATCACACTCATCATTGGAATTCGTACTTGTGCATGGTGTATCTTGCTTCTTTTTTTCCCCATTCTCCTCCCCTCCCCTCCCCTCCCCTCCCCTCCCCTCCCCTCATGAGTTACCTTTTAAGGTAGTCATTGGCCCAAGTGAAGCATGGCTTGGAGGAGCCATGAATGAAGATGGAGAGATGGCCACCAATTAGGCATCATGGCAGATAAGGGGTCTTGTATGAGTTACTGTCAACACAAAAAACAAGGCCAGCCCAGCACAAGAAAAGTGTGGCTCCCACCCAGTGCCACAAGGAGAACACTGGGTAGTTCCATGACCAAAGGAATGGGGAGGTTAGGCTTGGAAAACGGGCTGAAGAAGCTAGAGTCACACCATGGCCCGCCCTTCAGCTTCAGATGGTACCAGACAAGGCGCTGGGCAGGGGAGCTGGGATCTCCCCTCCCCCACGCTGCCTTCTCTGAAACCCCTCGGCTGTTCCACTGTCTCTGCTGCGTGGCATCATTAGTTACTGATTTCGTCTGCATGTGCTGATTCACCAAGCCCCGGTCACATGGGAAGGAGGCTGGGTGCGCAAGTATCCAGGATTGTCAGCACGGGTGGCATTTGGGGGGCTCATCAAAGGGAAAAATTTCCAAAACAGAGGCAGGAGGTCCTGAGCCCAGGCAGCTGAGCAACTAGAAGGACGGCACATCTACTGTAGCATGGAGGAACACGGCCTGGGCCAGCCGTGGTGGCTCGTGCCTGTGGTAACCCCAGCACTGGAGAGCCTGAGGCAGGAGGATCGCTATGAGTTTGAGGCCAGCTTGGGCTACATAGCAAGACCCTGTCTCAACCAACAAACAAACAAGCAAGCAAACGTGGTCTGGCAGGTTGCATTTATGGGTCATCTCTGTAGCTGTGCCCTTTGCCATCTAACTTTGTAATCCCCACTTAAAGAAGAGTTTCCTCATTCCGGGATTTGTGCCTTTTCCGCCTTGTCCGTGGGACTTGCTTTTTGCCTACGGTGAGTGAAGGAGACAGGATCTAGGCAGAGGTTTGAAATGCATGTGTGTGTTTGGGAATGGTGGCGTGTGTCTGCCACCATGAGCCAAATATGTGGCTATCCTCAGCCCAACGGGTGAGGCAGGTGCAGCAGAATTGTCTCTCCCACGGCAGCGGCCCCTCTCCCTCTGTGCTGTGGAAGAGTGAGTGTCCTAATTCCCACCCTCACGCTGGGACAAAATACACAACACACACAAATTAAAGGAGAAGTTTATTTGCCTCAAGTTTCAATCCATGGTCAGTGGGCTCTAAGGCAGGGTGGCAGAGGGGCAAGGCCAACGGGACGCAGAGAAGAGAGGTGTAGGAGAGGGAGATAGACCCTGCCCACCCATACGGACCCGTCACCTATGTCCTCCACCAGACCCTGCCCCTCACAGCAAATCGGCCACAACAACTCGTAATTCATGCACCTCCTAAAAGCCCCGCCTATGACTGCAGGAAGCTTTGGGGGAACTCATAGATAGCCTACAGAGGGGAGCTTGGCTGAGAGCCGCAAGGACCCCAGGAGAATCTCGCGAGCTAAATCACTCGCATTCAGGTAAGCCTGAGACTTTAGGGCTATCATGCAGCAATGGCTGACTAGATACCCTTTGAGATAGTCAGAGGAGCACCACCAAGGTGGTGAAAAAGTTGGCAAATAAGCTTTAATTATGGAAAACAAGGCCGTTTCAGAGTGTGGATAAGTCTAAAGGGATTGCTCTATCCCAGACCTACTGAGGTGTGACTACTTGTGGGTTTTCAAGATTCTTTTCACATGTAGGCATTGTTTGCATTTCAGCAAACCTGATCATAAAACCAGCACCTCTGCCAGGCATGGTGATGCACACCTGTAATCCCAGCTCTCTGGAGGCTGAGCCAGGAGAATCACTGCTAGTTCAAGGCCAGCTTGAATTAGAGTGAGATTCTGTCTCAAAAAACCTGGAAAGAAAAAAAAAGTCTTATAACTCAATGATAGACAGACAGGTAGCTCAATTAAAAAAGTCTGGCCAGGTGTGGTAGTGCACGTCTGTAATCCCAGCACTCAAGAGGCTGAAGCAGGAGAATCACTTTGAGTTTAAAACCAGCCTGAACTACATAGTGAAACCAAAAAACAAAGAAACAAACAAAAAACTAGAAGCCAGGCATGGCTATCATCCCAGCACTCTGAGGCAGGAGGGTCATCAAATCTGAGTCCAGCCTGAGCAATGTGGTAAGACTGCTTCAAATAAGAGCTGGGGATGTAGCGATACAGCTCACTGTGAAGGCTCTGGATTCAATTCTCAGTGCTGTGGGGAGGAGGCAAACACCTTGGCAGGGTCGCTGCTCGGTGGCAGAGCATCTGCCTTCCGTGTGTAAACTCCTGAGTCTGATCCCCCACACTGTGTTGAAGCAAACAAACAAACAGCACTTTCATCTTATCCAAAAGCCCTTGTCTACCACCTTTCTTCTGGGGTATCAGAGCAGCCCCCTCTAACAGATCTTACCAGTAAGAGAGTGAAAGCGTCTCTATGTGGCCATCTTTCCCACTGGATTGAGACCATGTTCTTGAATCCATCACACATTGCTTGGTACTCAATAGCTGGGCCTTGTATGCGTCAAATCTTAGCTCAGTGGTATAAGCACCTGCCTGGCAAGTGCAAGTACAAGGTCATGAGTTCAATCCCGGTACCAAAAAAAAAAAAAAAAAAAAAATCTGTCACTCCTCTGTTTCCTCTCACTGTTAAGAGCCAAATGCTCCTTATAAATATATATATAAAACCAGCCAGGTGTGGTGGCACATGCCTGTAATCCCAGCACTCAGGAAGCTGAGGCAGGAGGATTGCTGTGAGTTCTAGGCCAGCCTAGGCTACAAAGTGAGCTGAAGACCAGCCTGAACTACATGGTAAGACCATCTCAAAAAGACCCCCCCAAAAATTACACATAAAACCAGATTGCTTTTTCTCCTCTTGCTCCCCATTTCACTCACATTGGCCTCTGCCGTGTGCCTTAAATTTAAACAGGCAAGGGAACTTTCTATTCCTGGTGTAGAATATTGTTTTTTTTTTTTTTTGTCGGTACCAGGGATCGAACTAATGACCGCATGCTTGCAAGGCAGGCGCTTATGCCGCTGAGCTAAATCCCCAGCCCCCAGAATATTGTTTTCCTAAATACCTGTATGGGTTTCTCCATTTTTCAGGCTCTACTCAAGTGTCATATTAAATGTACCCTCCTCTGATCAGCCTATTTATAATACCAGTGTCTTTAATATTTGGTAGACTTTGTTTTATTCATTTGTCTCCAAGAAAATAAGAAAAAGTATTTCACCCTCTGCTGTATCCCCAAGACCTAAGACAATGTCTATAACATAGTTCTTAAATGTTGAGTACATAAGTAAAAACTAAATATTTCTTAAGACATATATAAAGCTAAAACAGATGACATGCATGTTGACTGATGACTAGAGCTCCTGATAAACTCATTCCAATCCAACAGTTTAGTTTCTCTATGAAATGCCAAAGTGTATGGCATAATTTCATCTTCCCATCCTGGAGAAAGTTGTGCAGGAATGCATGAGATGAAGAATGGAAGAGTGTAGTGCTCTATTCCCAGTATTTATCACTGAAAGAATGAAAGTGAACTTTAAACAAAACACAGAGCCCAAGATGCAAGCATATAATCCTACATACCAGGTAATCCAGATTTCCTAAATCCTGGGTAAAATGCTTTTATACATATGAACCTGGAAAATGTTCTATGATGTTGCTATTGTTCATATGTAGGTGTCCCAACACCTCATGTGATCATAGTGCAGACTTTGGCGAGGTAACTGGATTATTATGGTGTCACACCTGAGTTGCTATTAACAAGGGTGAGTCTGGCCAGAGGAGGTGGGTCACCTGGGAGATCAGAGCACACTTCCCAGCTTCAGCCGCACATATTCTAAAATTGGAAAGCTTGGAGATGCTGGCTGGAGCACTGTAAGCTTAGCTTGACAGAATATTCCATAGGAGCTTGAGACCAGACTACTGATAAAAAGGCATACAGAAAATATTAAGCTCATTTCAGTTGAGAATAAGGACTCCATTGGTAGCTGGACTCCAAGCCATGTGTCATTCTTTGTCAGAAAATGTGTCTACATTTTGCTTATGTCTTGAGACTACAAAAAACAAGAGTGGTGAATTAATTAACCTGGCAGAGAAAATTTCAAGGTAGCCCAACATTTAGGGTGTGACATGAATGCTGCTGGGAAATTTTAGCCAATTCTATATTGAGAATCAAGAGCAAATGGCATAGATAGCTGACTGATTTTAAATGTTTTGAATTTCACTGGGAAACAGGCTTCTATAAAGCTGGCACCCACAAAGATGGAGCAGCAGTGAGCTTGGTTGCTGAAAAGATTAGTATTAAAAAGAAGCCAAGTGAGGGTGAAAAGTATCAATGTGAAGGAGACAGCAGTCTGAGGTTTCCCTAGAGCTAATCTAAGGGGCCTCTGATAGAAGTTATATTGTGGCTCAGCCATGGCCATTCAGAGGACTGATTTCTTCAGGAGATTGATCTAAAAGACCCCAGTAAAAGTTCAGCACATTCATTATCGGTTCCATCTATCATGACCATGACAGTCTCTAGGCAAGAAGAAAAATGAAAAAATCTAATGCATGGCTTAAACCTAAGACCAGAGTGAAAGACAGATTGTGACAAGAGCAGGAGCCAAGTGAAATACTGTCATTAAGGAATTGGAGTAGGGATTGTAGCCATCTGGGTCCTAAACCTGCCTGCTTATGGAGGCCATCTTGTCTGATATTTCTTTTTATTGTTTTAAGATCTTCTTCCACCTGATATATTCATCTAAAGACAAGTTTTATTTATTAGTATGTATGGCCCTCTAGTTTTGGTTATAAGATGATCAAGGTCAGGGACTGGGGATTTAGCTCAGTGGCATAAGCGCCTGCTTGGCAAGCGCAAGGTTGTGAGTTTGATCCCTGGTTCCACAAAAAAAAAAAAAAAAATGATCAAGGTCTGTGAGGTTTTGGAGGACTAGTTAAGAAATTCAAAGATTCTTGCCTTTTTTACAGCTGCTCCTGTGGCATTTTAGCCTCACTGAACCATAATAATGATAATCTACAGGTGTAGCTAGAGCCTACTAGAAGCGGTCAGTGGAGTGATTGGAGCTCCCTTTTTATAGACTGTATTGCTATTATTTCTCATATACCCTTTTGGTTATACTTTCCTGCTCTGTATATTTTAAGACCAAATTAAAGGGCTGGGGATTTAGCTCAGTGGCACAAGCGCCTGCCTTGCAAACATACGGTCGTGAGTTCGATCCCCGGTACTGATTAAAAAAAAAAAAAAAGACCAAATTAAAATGAGACTTGTGTTCTCAGTTCTCTCTTTTAGCTTTGGTCTCTAAGCTTCAGTTGTTGGAACACTCAGATCGAGCAGCTTTAAATTTTGATGAAGCCCAATTAGCCTGTCTTTTGTTGCCTCTGCTTTGGGTATCATATGTAAGAACTCATTGTGGAATCCCGTATCATGAAGGCTTTCCCTTACATTCTCTTAAGGGTGTTGAGTTAATTTTTGAGCATGATGTTAGGTGAGGGCCCCACTTTATTCTTTTGGATGTGGATACTCATTCCCAACTTGTTGAAGACTTAATTTTCCCCAGTGAATAGTCCTGGCATCCTTGTTGAAAATCACATGATTGTATATAAAATACTATTTTGGTAACCTGGAGCAATGAAGGAAAGTAACCATGTGGGCATTAGGGAAGAGTTCCTCCAGGGTTAATGGCCAGTGCATAAGCCTTGTGAGAAGCATCGAGGGCAGGCTTGGGTAGAATGGAGTAAATAGGGTGAAATAGGAGAAAAGACAGGAACGGTGGTGGGGAAATCATGGAGAATCTGTAGGTCACAGAAATTTGCTTTTACCCAGGATGCAACTGGAAGTCATTAGAAGGATGTGGGCAAGGAGTGACATGATCCTGTTTTTATTTCTACCCTTGCTGCCATGTTAGGAACAGACTTAGAAGCCAAGGCCAGGACAAAGCAGATCAGGGAACAGGATACCCAAGCAAGAAAAGATGGAACCTGGGCCAGAAGGTGACACACACACACAAGCCAGTACTCTAGATCAGGACAATAGGAGAAATGGCTTGAAGGCATGTCAGGAATCAGAAAGCTCTCACCCTCTGCAGAATCAAAGGTAGAAAAGTATGACTTCGCATTGAGAAGAGAGTACCAGTACACCCTGCTGGAGAAAGGCTACTTACGGAAAAAGGCTTCCAGGAGTTCCTTTCATAGCTCACTTACAAAATGGGCTGAGACTCCTTTCACAGTGCTCAGCCACCACTCAGAGGCCCCTGCAGCCTGGGGGCTCTGAATGTTACTTGAGTTTATAGTAGACCTTGGTTGTCATTCCTATAGTTCTGGTTTTACCAGCATGCAGAATGCAGTTGTGGGTTCCACCCAATTTCAGAAAGCCATGGAGGCCAGGCATTATGCCGAGGGCAGTGTGTAAAGGTTAAAGAAGTCAAAATGGAGACTCCAGAATTTGGAGAAGCCGGGAATGTGAGACATGAGGAGGAAAGCCATGAGCTAAGCCAGCCTAAGCCCTGAGGATTATAACCACCAGCAATGCTGTAGGTGTAGGGCTGCCTGATTCTGTAGTTCACATCTCACTGGTTTGTCCTGGAGCTGGACAAAGAACTATCAAAGTAAATATTTAATATTTGCCCTGCTGAGTTTCAGTCTTGCTTTGGTCCCACTGGTTTTTATCCCACCTCTCCCTTTTGGAATGGGAATATTTGCCCTATGCCTTTGCATATTTTAAGTGTTTCTTTCCTTTGGATTTTTACAGGCTCTCATAGCTAAGAACTTGCCTAAATCTCAGGAAATTTTAATTTTTAAAATTTTTGTACCAGGAATCAAACTCAGCATTGCACTTGCCAGGCAGGCACTGTGCCAGTGGACTATACCCCCAGGCTCTAGGAAACTGGAGTTTTTGCCTTTTGCATGCAGATACAAATGAGCTGGAGGTGCAGAGGTGACAGTGTGGTTTATTAGATATTCCCCTAGAACCTGTTAATCATGAGTATGGGAAATGACTCCTTATTGGGGCAGGATAGCCAACTTGTTAGCAGATGGGTGAGTCCAATGCGCATGACCTGGAAGGTTGTACCTCCTTTTTGCTCCTTCCTTGACTGTTTACTGGATTGTCACAAAGTGAGTAGGTTTTCATCACCCAAGCCCTTCTACCATAGCCTTGGAGCTAAGTACTGAAACTTTACAAACTGATCAAACAAAACCTTTCTTTAAATTGGTTTTGTTCCAGTAAGGAAAGTGACTAAAATGTGTATGCTTACTTATGGTAGGATTATAAAGATTTAGGCACTTCCATAATTTCCTAGTGGAAAGCTAAGTCATCATTCTGAGAAAATTATACACACACACACAATTGTGTATTCACAAGCCTGAAGTGTTTGCATACACATCATGACTCAGATAATTCCCTTTTAGGATCAGGCTCATCTCATCCTGTCTCAGTATCCCAAAGCAGCTAGGAGTACAGACATGCACCAGTGCCCACCTGACAATTCCTAAACATTTTAGACATAAATTATTTCTCCAAGATATTTTCAAAGCAGGAAAATGTTCACATTATGAGCATGAGTGTAAAATATCTTACGTGTGCATATCCTATTGGTTTTCTCTGGAGACCCTTGATGATAGACACCAAAGGTATGCATAGGCCTAATGAAAATACCCAGGTCCAAAATGTTTTCAATGGGGTGGGGGGGGAAGGCCCCTTCACAGCAACTCAGAACATTACTTAATGCCTGTTTTTCAATCAACCATATGTAACACTAGAACATGTTTGGTCACTAACTGCAAGCTAGCCCGTGATGTCGTCTAAGCCTAGGTGAGCAGACACCAACACAATATACAGCTGATTCTCTGGACTGTCACAGATACGAGGCTCTAATACCCTAACCCTAACTATGCTGCTTACCTGCACATGCCTTGCCCCGTCCTTGTCAGGACTTGAGACTTAAGGGTTACCAGGAGCTTACATACAAGGTTGACAATGACTGAGAATGTGCATAGCAATAGTGATCCTAATGTAGGAATATGTATATGTTCAATGTATATCAACACATAAGATCTGAGTTTTATATGCTAAATAGCTTTAAATGGCGACTCCTATTTTAATTGCTCTCCAGTGAAGCTTTAACTTTCTCATGAGGTTAGACAGAAAATCTGAGGCCTTTCTTTGCCTGCAGCCCTTTTCACAGCTCCAACTAACCCTAACCAACTGTGCTTTCCTGACACTCCCAAGCCTTTAACCACACCAATGATTATACATTATCTATTAATTCAGGCACTTTCTCAAACCAAGACAATGAGATAATACTGTCAGGTTGCAATGGGGCGATGTATCCTGTTATGAAGCTTTCCTGAACCAGACCAGGATTAAGTACAGTTCAGGATCTACGAAGTGGGTAGTTCAACTCTTCCCAACAAAATGCCAACAAAAACAAACACCTAGTAGGATGGAGCCAGTGATTCAGGTTAAAAGTTGATTAGACCCTTGAGACCTTTCTCTAAAATAGAAAATGTTTTTGGTTTTGTGAAATGTGGTCCCTGACAAAACTGACATTGCATTTAGTTGTATATAACAAAGTGAACAGGCGCACATAATACAAGTAGAATTGGCTGGTAGGTATAGTTTACCAATGTGAGAACCTAAAAACTACTGGGCCAAAACAGAAAGGTGAAAGTTATTCCAGATAAATGCATATTGCTTCTGGCATTTATCCTAAAAAAATTCTAGATAATTTGGAATGGATGAAGTGCAAGGGACCTATCAGTGCCAGTCAAATAACCGGACTTCAATTAACACCTTTGTTACCCAACTGGTGAAAGGAATGCAAAGGAAACACCATCCTTTATTTACTTGAGCTATGCTTAATTGACTGGAGAGGCAGTTTTAATACACAATAGATGCTCTTAGTTTTAAGGTACACCCTGGTAATTCCATTGAAAAGATGAAAAATCAGTCAAAAATGCACTTCATGCAGGTCACTGAACATAGCCCACCAACCCAGCACACTGCAGTTTACCTGTGTAATCACTTGCTAGCTGAATTGTGCTGTTGCTAGCTGTGGAAAAAACAAAATTTCAAAACCGAGTGTACACCACTTTCACATTCAGCTATGGATTGTGCTTTAATAGGATGGAAAACAATCTTATATGGCTACTTGGTTTTTATCCTGAGATTCTATGTGCCTAGCTGTGCACATTTGAGGAACTACAACTCCAAACCAAGCCTATTGTAGCATGAATTTCTAAACACAACTGAACCAAATTCCTGAAGTTCCCATTCTGACTTGTAGGATTCTGTCTTCATAAAACTAGTAAAGGACTGAGGATCTCACTCAGTGGCACAGCACCTGGCTGGCAAGTGCAAAGTTCTGAGTTAGATCCCTGGTACAAAAACAAAAAACCCAAACTAGCTACAATGCTTTGGCAAAGCTGGGATCAAATATGATCTGTTAGGTTTCTGGAGGGGTTAACACACAACCAAGACAGACTCCAGTGTAGCTTTATCCTTAATTCCAATGAAAACATGAAACTCATGTCATCTCACAAATTAACATACCATACACTGTTACATATACCTGCCTATTTTTACTGGCCTCCTAGAACTTAACAGTTATCAACTGACTGATAACTAATCTGGTACCTGATTTCATCTTTTTAAAATATTAAGACACAATCATTAATCTTCCTCAAACAGTCATCCCCTCAACCCTACCACTGTTCTGACACTTTTTAAACATTTTAGAAGTCCTCTTTGACTAGTGTCTTTAGTCACACTGCATGTCCTCAATGTCCTGAATGAAGTGAAAAAATTTTCCTCCTTGGTCACTTAAACTTTGGCGCCAGATTTAGTGACTAAAATGACATGATGGTATCTTTATGAGCCTTCCCGTTGGATGGCATGCAGCAACAACACTATTTTATCACATTGAAAGAACTCATGAAAATGGACTATTTTGGCAATTTGTATGAGCGCATATATATTAGGAATACTGACAGATGTATTATCATCTACTCTGTTCCAGAATGATACACAGCTAAGCTAAACACAAAATATAGCATTGATAAAGGGTTATTAATTTCCTGTGGCAATTATTGAAGTGACTTCACCCAACCATTATTTCCATAGGAAATCCAAAACAATTGCACTTTTGTATTCTAGGTAAAAAAGTTCAGATCATTCCCTGTTACCCTCAACTTAGTCTTCCTTATTGTAGAAATCTTACAATTTGCTCTAAAATGCCTGGAGTGGTCACACTACTTAAGACTGGGACTTACTACACTGGAGGTTTAAAACATTTTCAGATGGAGGGCTCACAAACTTGTAAGCTCTGGCTGTGGTCTCTCTTGAGTGTAAAAGCAATAAAGACAGAAGAATGTATCACTAGTTAAAAACACTGGCTTTACAAAGGCTGGCCTGAGCTCAATTTGAGCAGATTAGAAAAGACAGGTGTTATATTGCACATATGAAAATTAAGTGAAACGAAGTATTTTGAGGTAGGCCTTGCCATGTGGCCTAAGTTGTCCTTGAACTTCAGATCCTAGCTCAGTTGCCTGAACAGCTGATTACTATCTTAATTATGAACTCTCCAACTGGCAGAATACCAAAAGTGAAACCATGCAAAACCCATCTTAGAATATAGACAGCCTAAATAGGACCTAAGTTATTGAAACGGACTAACCTCAATACCTTCATGGAATGCATCAATTAGAAACAGTGATTCCCCAAAGTGCTCCGGATCCTGGGCCAATCAGAAGGCTGGGCCATCTTTTTTGTCTTACTTCACTACTCACTCTGATGCACTGAAGGATGGATCTTCTAGTGGAATTCAGTGAGACCTATAATCAGACGCCACCTGTTCTCATGTCAAATACCTAGATGTTTAATCCCCCAATGAAACTATAAAACAGTATTATATGTTCCTTCATAAATATATGCAATATCACCATAAACTGAAGCTTTATTATTTTTGGTCTTTTTGAGACAGGGTCTCGCTATGCAATTCAGGTTGGCCTTGGACTCACTTTGTAGCCCAGGCTGGTCTTGAACTTCCTATGATCTTCTATCTCAGCCTCAAGTGCTGGGATTACAGGGGTGTGTCACTACTCCTGGCTTTTTATCTCCCCTTCTTTATTGCTTTACAACACAAGCCCTATATGACCCAATGGTTACCTCTTCTAAAACTGGTTAAGAATGAATCTAGAAAAATCCAGACACAAGATAATTTGAATTTCAAACTGCAGGATCAGAATTCTATGAAAAGCAAGCAGTTATCAACAACCCCAGTCAGGCATTTTTAAGAGCATGTCATTTAGTATTACAAAGGAAGGTTTAAAAATACTGTCTAACCAATTTAGAGGCAGAATGCCATCACAACTAAAAGCAAGTTATGAGGCTGGAGGTAGAGCTCAGTCAAGTGCAAGGCAAGCCCTGGGATCAAACTACATCACCTATCCTCCTCCCAAAACAGAATTCCAAACCACAATCAATTGCCTGATATCTCGAGCTGACCCTGAAAATAACTTAACTGTAAAAATACCGACCCTAATGTTTTCAGTTATCCTCAGATACATGTGGGTAGCTAGACTATCCCAAGAGATGACCATTCCATTCATCTACTTATCTCTATGAACTTTCAATGAATATAAAGTTTATCTTTCTTGCATACAATTTAACCCAAGAAATAATACTACCAGGGACTAAGCTATAGAAAGACTAATTATAAGTAATTAATAGTAGAAAAGCAACACTTCTTTGTGAACTGAGTTGCACCAGCAGTTTTTCTCGTTTTCATTTATTTAACACAATTCTCAAAACATTTGAGTGAAATTGGGCCTCCTTTGATAAGCAAAGGACCTGAAAATAATATTTAAAAAATGAACAGGCAGTCTTCAGTTCATCCATGACACAAGTATAGTGTTCCCTTCTCTTATCATCCTGTACTCTGAAGCACCCTTTTTTTTTTTAATGGTCTAAAAGCTAAATGGACAAGAGTACATTTGTGGTGGAATGTACTGTCATTTGCTGAGTAACTAGATGAAACACCACTATCCCCTTTTAACAGCTTTAAGTTATAGCCCTAAGGCATATACAATGTGTAACTCTTCTTATTCCCTGCTATACATAATACAGATTACATAAAGGCTGACAAATCCACATTTATATAAGCATTAAGCATTTGCTGTATTGAAAAAGTTCTAATACTAGCAGTACAGAGTTACAGAGCATATTTTTAACACTTAGTTGCAGGTATATTAAATATGGTATGTTTCATCGACTGGAGGAACACGGGTATTTTTGCCTTTGAATTTACTGGTAACTTAAATCTGAATAGTTCTGCTAAGCATCAATGTTAGAAAGAAAAATAAAAATCAAAGTGTTTATTGTTGCTTTTTGCCATTTGGTAGCATTTTATACACAGGCTTCGATCTTCAGATTACCCTGGATTCAGTAGAAAAACCTTTTAAATGAAGTTTTGTACAATAGAAACTTCTCAGCAGTCAAAATTTAGACTGTAAAAAAATACATGCAAAACATACTTTTCTGAAAACACTTAACTTTGAACAAAGCACCGAACTACACAAATGCAGAATGAAAACAGCATTTCAACTCCACCAAAAGTAGTCATCATAAAAGGTGTAAAAGTCACCTAACTTCACTAGGCACTGTTCACTTTTTAAACAGACAATAAAAATATTGTCCACAAACAATATCCCAGCTCTATGGCAGGTTTCAGAAAGTCTTCATCTTCATGCTTTAATAGCGACCTGGCAAGAAGAAAACAAGCATGTTTTAACACCAATAAATAAATACTTCAACTACATAACTATCCTACCATTAAGAAACTATAATGAGCTAAAGTCCTTTCAGTGAGAAGACACTGACAAAAATGTTAATACTAGGAATGATATAAGCAATGCTAAGTACTAGATATAGCTGAAGAGTTTAACTCAATCTCAGGGATAACGTTTTAATCACCTAAATAATTTTAAAGTTATTCAAAATCTGAAAGATGCCTAAAAAAACACATGGAGACAGAATATACTATATTTGTAACATCTATAGACTCAGTGTCTAAAATTAGTGCAGAAAAATTAAGATATGTGAATTGCCCTATTACTCCAAGAAGCCCTACTATTGTAGTATATACACAAAATCATATCAAGATTAAGAACTTACGAGGTGAGTAGGATCGAGATCTGGAGCGTGACCTATATCCTCCACGACTGTAATAAGGAGAAGGTGACCGTCTTCTGTATTAAAAACAAACAACAAAACAAAAAACCACAAAAGAAAAAAGAATTCTGATCAATGTGATAAAGTACATCTAAAATGTGATAAAACAATAGCCAAGGTAGCCCCAAGAGCACAAACTAAATAAAACTAAACCAACTCTACCAGTTCCCCAAACTAGAAGGGCCTAATAAACCTTTTAAAATTTTCCATTAAGCATGAGGATTTTAAGAGTTGAGAACAAAGGACACTATTAACACAAAGTTCCCATTATTCATGAATTTAACTTTCTCCTATCTTAATCAAAATTTATAAAATGGTACAATGAAGTAACCTACTATAAAGCCAGATTAATTCCTGTAAATATTGTAAACCCCCAGTGTCACTGCCTTCAGTCAAGTTGGTTTTTTTTTTTTGTGTGTGTGTGTGTGGGGGTGTCTTTTTGAGACAGGGTCTCTCTATGCAGTTTAGGCTGGCCTTGAGCTCACTTTGTAGCCCAGGCTGGTCTCGAACTTTCAACGATCTTCCTGCCTCGGCCTCCAGAGTGCTGGGATTACAGGCGTGAGCCACCATGCCCGGCAAGTTTTTTTTTTTTTTTTTAGTTTCAAGAAATCCAATTTTGTGTGAAGAAACTTTAAACTATCAAAATATTAGTAGGGTAACATCTTTGTGACACTTTCTACTTATTTGCTTAGATTTAAAATCTTCTGGCAATACCTGTAAATCTGATCCCTGTCTTGAGCAGCTCTCCATCCACCACCTCCTCCACCACCTCCTCTGCAAAGACAAAAAAGTTTAGCTGTTTAAACTCCCACAATGCACAGGACAGACTCAATTTCTTGTAGGTAAAGTGACAGAAGTTATTCCTCCAAGCATTAGAAAAATAGCATAGAGCTCTGCCTGGTGGCTGAACTGAGTAGTGCCAGCATACAGAACACATTTCTAAATAAATGTGAGTGAATTAGACCTTTAAACCTTACTGGCCCCCATAATCAGTGCTATTTTATGCAATACCAAATTCCACTAAATATCCATTTTTTAAAAGACAAACTTAACAATTGTTATACTAAAAGTCATTTGAGAAATTCAGCCTAGTTTACATTCAATGTTGAAAAAGAAAATGTTACTTTATTTCAGAGTAATTACTGCACAGAAATCTATACCAAGTTAAATACATAAACCTTAAAATTGGTTTCAATTTTAGCTCCTATATCCTATTATGAAAAACTAAGTGTAGGAACTAGGAATAGAGCTCGACAGTACTTACTTAGTGTGTACTAAACCATAAATTTAATCCCTAGCACCCTCTCCACAAGGTATACATTTATTGAGGAGTTCCTCAGACACATTAAGCAGGAATTCTATTATGAGATATATACTTCATAAAAAAAATTTTAAAGGCCAAAGGTTGAGGTACAGTCCTAGTTTAAATTATAGCGTAACAGAGTTCACCCTTCTCCATAACTTACCTATATGATCTGCTGTAGTAGTCCCGATCATCATACCCACGGTCATATCCTCTGTCATAATAGTCCCGACGGCGTGAACTGCCACTACAAATAATATTATCTTTTAAAATTCAAGTAGTCTTTCCTATCTTCCTGGATATGATTTTTGCTATTAAAACATGGTACAGATACACTATGCTGCAAGGTTCACTTGGATCTTAGGATCATCTAGTATACTGCTCATGGCCAACTTTTAAGACATGGCCTAGGCAAATGCTTGTTTTATTTTTCCAGACTAAAATGGAAATGAGTACTATTTCTACTGTAATTCTCACTAATATTGAACAAATATTATATTCTCTATTCTTTTGTTACAAACATAGGTAAACACATTAAATATTTTGGCTAACAAGGTGTACAGATCCTGACTTTGTAATAAAAGTCAATCAAGTCTATAAGCCCAGGTATTTGGGAGGCTGAGACTGGAGGATGTTAAGTCCATGGCCAACCTGAGTAATTTTCTAAGATCTAGACTGAAAATTAGAATAAAAATTCAAGCAATTCATTAATTTCACCTATTTCTAAAAGGAAAGAAAAATTTAAAAACTTCACCCCGAGAACAGTTTCAGTTGAGAGCTGAAGTTCCCCTTTTTTTGAACACGGCAATTACCGCATGTATTGTAACTGCAGTAAGCAAGTTTCTAACTTCTACTCCAGCAGAATGTTCCTAAATCAGATTTGTTCTTCAGTTCAATAAAGTGTGTCATACACAATGGAAGGTTTTACCTTGTTTCTGGATATCCTGGGCTCTGACTGAGCACAGTACTACAGTACAGTAAGCACACAGCAGCACAACTGTGACAATGTCTAGCAGATATATGAGCTACTTCTGCAATTTGTTCAAAACTTGAATGTTTGTAAGCTGGGGACTTACTCTATTCTATGTGAGTGTTCTTCAATAATATATATACACTTGATGGCTGCTGTAATGAAAGAGTTCTCTTTCCTATTCCAGTACAGCAACTGAAATCTCTTTTCTATTCAGTTGTAACAGAATGCTTTGTGTATTTTCTGTTGAATAGGCTTAACCAGTTTGACAGAAAGAAATGGTTAAGCGTATTTCTTGCAGTACACAAACAAATTAAACTATACATGTTTTTAATATTGAAAATAAACTTACTAGGTAGGTCTCCCCATGTAAATTCCTGGTGTTGGGGTATGTGGTCTTTTTGTTATAGAGAAATCAACTCTGATCCTACGCCCATCAAGTTCCATTCCATTGGCACGTTCCTTAGCCTTTGAAAGATGAAAAACAAAATAAATTGTTAGCCGGGCGTGGTGGCTCCTGCCTGTAATCCCAACACTCGGGAGGCTGAGACAGGTGGACCATTGCGAGTTCGAGACCAGCCTGGGCTACAAAGTGAAGGCCTGCCTGAACTGCACACAGACCCTATCTCAGAAAGACAAAAAAAAAAAAAAAAAAGTTACCATACAGCCCATCCTTGACAAATTATGCCACTAATCCTGTGATGGCTAACTGGATGTTTTGGTTGTTATTATTTTAATGTTGGTCAAAACACAAGGTTTACCTACAAATTATAAACGAGTTAGTCCTCTTAAGTATTTGTGAAAATAGTAAAAACAAGTTTATCCAAAATGCCACTGACCCATAATATACTTGAATCTGACAATATTTCGGGGTCAAAAGCAACTCCCAGCAAAATAATCTGCAAGCCAAATATGGTCAGCAGACTATTTTTCAATGACCCATACAGAATATAATGAACTATAACACCAAGTGAGAATTCCATAAAAAGCACTGATTGAGCCCAGCTCATTTCCTTTATGGCTACCTTGTGGTAGGAATGGTAGAAGTAAATAGTCTACTGTATTTATATATTTACTATTCAATCCTTAAATAGTATGTGGAGTCCTGCTCTGGAAGCCAAAAGTTGGGATGAAAACACCAAGAAGCTTTAATCACATACCATTCTTTTATCCATAATACAATGACTCAAAAAGCAAGCATAAAAACAAACAAAAAACCCCAATAAAACCATTCCAAAGTCTTTGAGGTTTATTTATAATTCAGTTGAAGGAATGGGGGTGGGGTAAGGTGGGGGTGGAAATTGGATCTTTATAACCTGCACAGAATTTACATTTCTAATTCCAATGTTATTTTTTAATCTTTAGAAATGTTCTAAGCTATTGCTTGTTTTAGTTTTTGGTCCTACAGATTCAGATACATTTGCCCTTTTAGAAACCACCAGTCATTTTGAGCAAACTCTACTTCTACTGGAAGGGCATCTGAAAATATCCCTTTCAAAACTCTCAAAATTCCAAGTCATCAAGTTAATTAGTTGTGCCTAGCATTTTGTGCCTTTACTCTCTTTATTACCTTCCCTTGAAGATGACACCAGCTATTACTTCCCTTTAAAGCCAAAAATATAAATGCTGGGTATCTGAATTTATAAAATAAGCCATTGATACACACAATAAATTTCCCCTTCTGATGCCCCCAAACCAATCAAAATCTTAAGAGTTAATGCCCTCTTTGGACAATGTATACTTTTTAAGAACTAGTTCAGTTTTCTCTTGAGTCATACATTATCA
Organism: Hydrochoerus hydrochaeris; assembly: GCA_004027455.1. Taxonomy (NCBI): domain Eukaryota; kingdom Metazoa; phylum Chordata; class Mammalia; order Rodentia; family Hydrochaeridae; genus Hydrochoerus; species Hydrochoerus hydrochaeris. The sequence goes on from PVLA01001872.1 coordinate 214,283, forward strand.
TTTTTGGTTATTTTCCATTCTAGAAAATAACTCCATGTAAACATTGACTAGGTATCCTGTATTATTCTGCTCATGTTTTATTCTTGCCAAAACAATATGTTGGTTCAGAAAAAGGATGCTGTGTATTTTGATTTACTTCAAAATGTGAAGAATTGAACTGGCATATAGTTGGCTACAACAGTCCCATCAGCCACTGAGAAAGTGACTAACTGCCCTAAGTTATACTTTTCTGTTATTCAGCATGGATTAAAATTTTCCCACAGTAAAATATTGGGAGAAAAGCTCTTCATTAAAAAAAAAAAAAAAAAACCCTGGTTCGAAGTAATGAATTTAGTACCTGTTCCCAAAAAACGTCTATTTCTTTTAAATCACATAGTTACATATCCTACTTACACCATAAAAACCATAATGAAACTTTTACTTACTTCCTTGGCATCATCTACATTTTCAAAATACACAAAGGCAAATCCTCTTGAACGCCTAGACTGCTGGTCATATACAATAGACACATCAGCAATTGGGCCATATTTAGAGAACACTTCTCTTAAATCTCTTTCTGTGGTGTACAAGCTCAATCCAAACACTCCAAGGCAACAGTTTGGATCAGGATTTGCCTAGAAATAGAAAATATTTCAAATTGTTACTTACAATAAAAATACATGATTATAGACCATGATGGCATTACAAAACATACTAAGTACTGCAAACTTTAAGAGTGAACAAAAAAGACCACAAACAGGCTAAATCCAACTTCAGAACTAATTAAAAAGTGGGAAATTCATTACTGGTAGAAGAAGTAAACTTCGCATACTATTCCATCCATTTACTTGGTACTGGGAATCAAACTCAAGACTTCACATTTGCCAGGCAGGTGCTACATTGCTTAACTCTATTATATATCCCTGGTCCCCACATTCTATTGAATTAATCTTAAAATCCACATACTATAAGCACAAATAAAGATAATCAGAACAAGACAGTTCCATTAGCTAGGAAAAACATTACTATTCAGGAGACATGTTCCAAGAACCCTGACGGATGCCAGATATCATGGACAGTACACAATTCTACTGTAGTCCTTCTGTACTCATAGGAGATTGGTTCTAGGACCCTTTGTAGATACTAAATCCTGTGGTTGCTTTACATATAACTCATACATATCTTCTGGGATACTTCATTACTACAGAGCAAAATGGCAGTGTGTGTAGCATGAACATTGGCCACAAGGTTCAATTCTTAGCACCATAAAGTTATCAAAAGAAATATTCACTACATTACAATGCCTACTCCAATGTAAATGTTACATAAATGATGAAAAAGATAGTGTTTAAAATACACTGAGCGACTGGGTTTCTTTAGCTGGGGATGGAAGAGAAATGCCATATAGGATGACAGGAGAAAATGAGTTCTATACCCGAGTTCCTGCACCAAAGGAGTCAACTAACCTCAGATGGAAAATATTTGGAAGAAATCCCATCTGCACTGAACAGAGACTTCTTGCCCTTTTTTCCTGAGTATAATATACACAACAATTTATATGGCATTTTCGTTGCACTAGACATTTGAAATAATCATAGTACTGATAAATTATCTGAATGTGGTCCAGAGTTACCAAGTAACCAGTGAATAAAGGCAGCATACATGGTGTGTATTAGCTAGACAAAAGGGATGATTCATGTCTTGACCAAGATGGTCCATGATTTTATCATGCTACTAAGAATTGAGTTAAAGGAAAATTAATAAATTTTTATTATGAAACTTTCTACTTAATTTAGACTCCGAGTTTCTCAAATTACTGTTAAAACAGGGCTGCTGTAGACAACCAAGTGTTCATACATGCACATAAATAACCCAGCATGATGTGTATCACCTAAATCTTTTACTAACAAGGATTAAGTAGAGCTTGCACTAGAAACAAAACACAAACACCCACATCACTAACACTGCAGTTTCCACAATGTTGTAACTATATTTGCCATTCATGTTATACACAATTTACATTGCACTTCTAAATTCTTCCCACAAAACCGCTTGTATTCTATAATGAAACCCCAATATAAATATATTATGTACTGTATCATCTTACTGGTAGCTCTCATAAAGTAAGTTTTAATGTCTGAATTATATTAACCTAAGACTGAATGGAAAAATTAGAAAAGCATCCTATAAAATTTATGAAAAATCCAGAAGGTATAAAGCTAAATATACTAATGCAATGTTAAAATATTAAACAGTAGCCTAGGGGCCAAGGATTTTGCTCAGTAGCATAAGCGCCTGCCTTGCAAGCACGTGGTTATGAGTTTGATCCCCAATACCGATTTTTAAAAAAAATTTTGAATTTAACAGTAGCCTAGCCCGAGTATCTTGGCAAGACTATCTCAAAACAATATAAAAAAAAGTGCAAGGATAAAGGTTACTGCAAAGGACCTAGGTTCAATTCCCAATAGCAAAGGGGCAGAGGGTTTAAAATAGCCTGAAAATACTCCATTAATTAGGCATTCTATTGCTTCAAAGTTTTTCCTATCTTACCCGATTTCCAACATGACGCCTTCGAGTAGACATGGGAGAATGGCTGTGGCTGTGGCGTCTGCGATAGTCTCGACTGTAAGATCTGCTACGGGAACGTCTATGAGAGCGAGAGCGAGACCGTGACCTTGTATAATGCCTTCGAGAACTTCTTCTAGATCTAGATCTGTAAGACAAAAGCTTCAAGGTTAAAACCAACTGAAATACACATGGATTCCAATTCTTATTACTCTACTATAGTGTTTAATTCCCAAACAGGGATACAAACCAGGTATAGCCAACACGGTTAGCAATTAAATGGGGTCACTGTCTTTTTTTCTCTATAATCATTTGAATATTGTCAAAGACCACAAACTCCCACATTTCTTCGAATATGAAAATCTTTCAAAAATCAAATCAGTTATTCTATTAACTTTGTTTATGCCCTTCTTCGCCTCTCAGAAGAGTATCACCCCACATTTAGTTTCTCCCATAATGCCTACCATTCATTAACACAAATCCCAGAGAGTTTGCCTCAATTTATCTTTTTTTAAATCAACATATGGTTCTTGGCTATAATGACTATATAAAACTGTCAATAAACCATCTGATAAAGAGGTACTACTGTGATTATGCCAGACAACAGGCATAAAGTGGGGAAATATCCCATGGAAACCAAAATGCATAGCCTTTTCTTCAATATTAAAAAAAAGTACACTGTGGTATTGTTTAATACATGTGTATAACACAACAGACTATACCTACTTATCAAGAATCGTAATTACTCAAAGTCAATATTCTGTAGTACATATTTTAAATTGACAAGCAATCTACTTATTTTCAGTGAATCCTCACTATTCCAGAGAAATGGTATTATTACTAATTGGCCTTTTATAGATAAGAAGCTATAAAAGGTATAACTATGAGCTTGGAAAAGCTTAATTTGCCCAAGACAGAAAAATAAAGGTAAGATTTGAATTCCATTTCCAAAAGTCAAGGCTCTTAAGTACTTATCTCCTCCACAACTTAAATTTAAATTCATTTCCAGTACCAATAATTAAATAAGCCAACAAATGATCTAGTTCTATCTTCCTAGTTTTCAAAGCACTGGCCACTTTCAGCGCTAAAAGCAAACAACAGAAGAAAATCTCAAGACAGGCTTTCTTACCTAGATTCAGATCTGGACCTGGACTTTGATCTGGAACGCCTGGAATCTTCCTTGGAGCGAGATCTTGCAGGGGTATGCCTTGCAGATTTCCCGGATCCGTGAGCACTTCCACTTCTGGAAGCAGAACGGGATTCCTACACGTAGATGTCAAAAGTTTAATTTGTATACTTTCTGGGTAACTTAAAAAAACAAAACAAAACAAAAAAAACACCCAAATAAGCTGCTGTGAGATAAATGGTGAGGGACAGCAATCTTCTTCAAAAGGTAAGAAAATATAGGTAAAAGGGTAGGAATTGAGTATATCTGGAGTAGTAATCTCACTGCTCCAAAATGGCATACAAATCACTTAGCTTCTTTCTTCCACCTTTCTGGAGCAGGGTAAGAATTACCTGACTCCACGCTCCCTTAAGAAAGGGTTGCCAAGTCAAGTGCTTAAGGGAACTGTCCAAGGACTGTCACTCCATAAAGACTAGGGTGAGAAACAATCTTATTAACTTTGTATGAAACCTGTACTTCGAAACTATTTCAATCAAGCTGCAAATGATAGAACAAAATCCTACAAAATCTGTAAACCTTAAATCCTTTTGATATTTCTAAGACTTCAATTTTTCAAATTGTTATTTATTGAGACAAAAGACAAGCACAATGACCTTAGTTTCAAGTCCTAAAAGTACAAAGTGTCAAGAAATCAGCTAGATACTATATCCTGCAAAACTTGTCATCTTGGAGACAGCAAACTTAAGAAACTCAAAGCAATCAGATGAACCTATAGCAAAAAGGCAGTGAACTGTGTAGAGGTTAAGAGCAGAGAGGTTGCCAAAGAGCCACAGCTTCTTCAACTTCATGGAGATGACCCATGATCTTTGAGGAATAAGGTCAAATTAAAAACCAGAATAGATTAAATCAGGAGCTCCTAATCTAGGGCCCAGGAAGGGAGCTCAGAACTGTGTGTAAAGATCAAAGACTAGATAAATACTATGAACTCATAGCTTTTCCAATCAAAACTGCAAATGGCAGGCAGAAAAGTGCCATCAAGAAGAAAAAAAAAAATCTTCAAAGAGACCACCAGCAAAGGAGTAGCTAAACAGGGTATGAGCTGAAGGAATGTAGTCAACTAGCAGTAAAGAATCACAAAGTGTAATTAACAGAATCAGGAAAAAGCTCTAACAAATGTACCAAAAAGTAGATGGAGAAAGAAGTACTCACTCCAGTCTTGACAGCTAAGCTAACTTTCTTCACCAAGCCTAAAAAGGAGGTGATATTACTTATTTTAACTGTATGAACAATCAAATTTCAAATAAACTAGAGAGCTCCTCTAATAGTTCTTCAGAATATACTAGCAATTCTTGAAAAGGATAAAAGGCAAAGGGTTAAATTATGGCCTAAAACATCCTAAGAGTCTAGACTTGTTTTATGGAATGCAGAATTGACCTGCTACAGTTTAAAGTTTAAAACAGGGAATAAAGTCACAGCCAAGAAAACAAGTTCAGGTCTCCAGCCCCAAACAACTTTAGAAAATTTCAAAATAATGCTTTCAAGTCACTATAAAAACATGGGTGAAGTGACATGAAAAATGACCACCTCTCTCATCTCTCCCCAATGAGTGAACTGAAAAGAAATGAAAAAAGACAACCTTTTCAAGTATCCATTAGGGTCTTTAATGCCAAGAAATGGTTAGAAGATGTAATACTGCAGGGTGGGGGGCAACTAACAAGCCCTTGAATCTATCAAATGCTAAACATCTTGTTTGTTAACAAAATGCACCTCTTCTATCCTTGTATAAAGGCTTCATGCTTTAAAATGGCAAAAGCAAATCTAAAAAAGACAGAAATGAAGAACTCAAAACCCACTAAATACCTTTATTAAATACTGGCAAGCTTATTTCATAGAACAATTATAAACTAATGGAAACAAGAATTTCTTCAGGAAGGAAAACAGACTAGCAGTTTCTCAAAGAAGTGAAAAAATAAATGTTTTAACAGAAATAAGCACAGAATTTGACTAGAAAGGATGAGCAGGTACAAAGTTTAACTCCTACTTTAACAGAAAGCTGTATCGCAAGCTGAGATGTTTCACTAGTCTGTCCATTAGGAGGAAAGATAGGATTCCTGCCCGGGAAGGAAGAAATAGTAATGAGGTTTTAATATTTGTAAAATCCTAAGTGTTCAACTTAGCCTCCAACTCTACCAGGGTTTACAGATAAGCATTTTATGAGCAATCATTTCTTAGACCAGGAATAAAAGAAACACTGGAATGCAAATCTTCCTTGTCTATACTCCTACACAGTTGAACTAACATCTGAACACCTCCTCCAACCTTCATCCCTATCAGGGTTACTTTCTTAAAGAAGCTAGTTATAGTAACACTTAGCTGGTTGGGAAAATATGCAAAGAATTTAGTTATAACAAGGTCCAGAATGATTAGCTGAATCCAAAGTATAATACTTAAACTGTAATGCATGGACAAACTATAAAACTAATTGGGAAGGAAAAAACCAGTTGGAAAAACTTCTACAGAGATTTCAAATTCTATTCAGGGCTAACAAATTTTAGGTGTCAACATTAACAGTCCCCTACCAAAAAAAAACTGCTCTGGACACCAAAGGCTCAAAAGAACTTAAAGTCAGCACAAATAAAAGCCAAAACTTAGCTGGAAAATATGCTCAGGGAATCAAATTTTACTGACTGGATCTTAGTCATTAATACACAATCTATAAGAAATACATCAGGTTAAAAAAAAACCCAAACTGCCTTTCAATGTGGTATCTTAATCAACATCTCCCAATTTCAGAGAACAGCAATAATCTCAGAACTTACTTGAATGAGATAAAAGTAGAAATAACCATCCAACTCATTTATTTAAAAACTAGATGCAGTATGTAAATTTAGAACACCAATATACTAGACTTACATGGTATATATTAAACTTCTACAAGCCTTTAAATAGGATTCTAGGGAGTGGGGATGTGGCTCAGTGGTAGAGTTCTTGCTTTCCATGTGTAAGGCCCTGGTTTGAGCCCCAGCACATTAAAAAAAAAAGGAACAAACGAAAGAAACTCTAGTAAAGCTAAAATTGAGTGTTCAACATTTTTAAAAAGTCAAGTACATGTGTCTGATTCTATTTAAGACTCACTGACTCAATTTCTGAAGTCATATGTAATGATTACTACTAGATGTCTTTCACCTTGGCAAAAGCACCTTTCTCTCTGCTGCTCCCAGCACTTACCAAGTCCTCCTAATCCATCGATTCAGTCTGTCCTCCCCTTAACTCCCTCCCAGACCCTCTCAAGACTCAAAGATGATTTGGCCAGAGAAAAAAATGCAGGAGATGGCCCACTAGCATCAAGATATTCAGCTTAAACCTACAGCTTGGGCCATATTATTGGATCCCAATTACTTTCTTTACTTTAGAGGACTAAACATTCTTTTTCCTTTTGGTCCCCATAATTCATGGGCTTGAGTAACACAACACAAAACATTGTTCATGTTATTAGTGTATGGCAATGTTTTACAAAGCAACAACTGGGACAAAGCAAATTCAGAAACTAACATAGGAGCAATTTTGTTCTCTTTTCAAGACAAAAAAAAACAAAAAAACAAAAAAAACCCCCACAAGTTTCACACTGTAGCCATAAAATTTAATGGCTCCTTCAAAAAGGATCATTTTCTTCATCAGGTTTAAGACTTGACAACTGTCTCAAGTTTTTTTAATGGTGTCTTTACTTTAGGAAGAAATGGGTAAGATAATACTCATGGCATTCACAATTAGAGCAGAAGGCAATTTTTTTGGTGCCTGATATTGGGTATTATTTTGCTATGTGTGTATCCCATCTCAACTTTAAGTAATACTACACAAATAAGCTATTACTCTATTTAGCTAAACTTGAAACAGGAAAAGCCAACTTTGGGGCACTAATTTTTTCAGCAAGCAGTAGGACTAATGAACCACAATAAAGCTGTTTTATAAACTACACATGTTTAACATCGTTATGATAGCTAAACACTGTTAAAAGGGAATAAAGCACCTGCTACTACTCTTGCACCCTGAATTAACTATACTGTTCACTTATATGATCCCTCTTCTAAAGGAAACATTTTAGCAGAAAAAGTCATTCAGCTAGAATAAGCATTAAACAGAATGTTTGGCATATAAGCAACTAAATATTAGAGGGCCTATACCTAAAATGCTCAGTTTTCTACTACTATGGAGGGGGGGGAAGTGTTTTTAATTCCAAAAGAAAACTAACTTAAATGCTTTGCTTGGATTTTGGGGGTTTGGGTGTGTAATCATTCTGGTAACCTGAAAAATTCTGAATGGGGAAACACTAACTATACATTATTCAGTGAAGGAAAAAGATCAATGCATTTTAAGAGTCCAAGGAGAGTGGCACAGAGACCATCAGTTCCAATTTTGGAGGTACTTATGCCCCAGAATCACCAAGTTAAATGAAAGACCTACAGGACAACAGGAGGTCAACTGTTACCCATGGTGGAGAGCTCACTATGCCTGTTATTTCACTACAAAGGGTTATTTTTAAAGATTTGCATTTTCAATCATTGGACTAAGCAGTTAAAATTAGAATTACCTAATTTAAACGTTTCCCTCGGAAGGCACTTCTTTACCCTGTATATATTTTCTTCTATTAAACAAATAATGCATGCATGTTTAGCAAAATATACAGGGACACATAAACAGACTAGTAATTACTTAGCGTAGTGCTTTCTGATTCCAGATTACTTCTTATCTTAACTTCATTTTTATTTCTTTTCTTCATTCTTCCGTTTCAAATTCTGACTTCTTTCATCTTCCCCACTTCACACAAATTGCTCAATATTCTATAAGTGGGACTTCTGGTCTGATAATTAGCATGCATTCTTTCTTTTATTTTTTCAAATTTCAGCTTCACTTATTCCTGAGCTTCAAATACTCATTTATAAAACTTGTCATATGACGACTTCCGCATTTTCCTTCTTCAACATTAACCTTAATAGAAAAAGAACAGGATGAAGAATATTTTAAAACTCCAGGATAAAATCCAGTGCTGAAACTAGAAAAAAAAAATCCCTTTTGTCGTTTTGGATTAAAAAAACCCTAAAATACGCAGCTCAAAAAACCAAAACTACATAGTTTCTGTTGGCGCTATTCAACTTCATTTATCTACTCTAATTTATCATGCTTAAATTGAAAGTGAAGTGCCCACTGAACATTTACTGTTCATTTAACATTTTAAAAACTATTTACATTTCACACTTAATGTATTCAACAGAAACTGTTAAGTGTCAAAGCACATCTGTAGTCAAAAAGTGACACATTAATACAAAAGTGCAAGAAAGGAAAGCATGGACAATTCATTTGTACAATGATGACAAAGGCTCAGGGTCCGAGGTCTATAATATTCTGGCTTCCCGATGTATGACAAGAGAAACGTTCTTTAATGTCACGTTTTATACTGTATATTTGAATCTGTAAAGTTCAATCCACCCCAGGGAAACTTGCTCTAAGGAAATTTTGTAATATGAATGCACAATGACTAAATTTAGAACTAAAACAAGTCAACTACTATATGGCAGTAGCTACAAAGGAAAGCAGAGCAAACAAATTCAACAGTGGTATTTTCAGAGAATTTTGCTGTACAGTTTCTCTCTCAATGAACAAAATATCAAGTTTTCTGGATGCTCAAAAGAGACATTCTACTTTGAAAGGTGGCAATATTAAGAGAAAATTATAGCTCACCTCAAAATTACTGAAGTATTTAGGTCAGTAAATTTTAAATTTGCTGAACATACACATCCTAATACTGCCTTCATAGAACATTCTAATTTTCCTTTTATCCTATCTCTCCATATGATCTTTCATCTTACCAATCATTTCCTCTCCATTTTCCTTCCAAAAAAGAAAAAAATTTCAAAAAAATTTTCAAGCTTAAAAAACAAAAAGGAGACAGAAGTCTTTATACCTATCTGAGCATAAAAAAAATTGTTACACTGCCAAGTGTTGTAATGTCTTTCTAACAAAGTAGAAGTGTAATTTCCAGTCTAGTTGTAAAGTGAACTACTATTTAATTTGGGGAAAAACTTTAAATTGCTTTTTATTTCTTTTAATCGGTACCGGGGATCGAACTCACCACTGTGTGCTTGCAAGGCAGGCGCTTATGCTGCTGAGCTAAATCCCCAGCTCCAAACTGCTTTTTATTTAAGAGTCACAGTAACTGGTTTTCATATCTATCACTAAATGTAATGTTTGCTGGCAGCATAAATGTAATCGTGGAATCAGAATGCCCAAGAAGGTTTCCTCAGGCCTCCTAAAAGTTATGTAGATATAGGGCACAGATGCAGAAGACACTGGAATAGAGGCCAAAGCTCTAGATATCACTGTTTCAACAGACACCTTCCTGCTATTATTTCATTATTCCTTTCCAACTTGTTATATTTTAAGAACAAAAATAGTAAGTATCAGGCTTATTTCAACTCAGCTGCTGAAGTTCAAACAGTCACTTTATAAAAGATGACCAATGATTAAGTTAATGTGCTTTGGCAAAAAACAACAAAAACAACCTACTTAGAAATAATCATCAACACGATTTTTATTAAAATGATTCTAGGGACCATCACTGGAGTCCATTTACCATTAAGCATGTACAAATTATTTTTTGATAGTTGTCGTTTTTAATAAATGGGAGACAGGCAAAGAAAAAAAATTCAATCTTGCTACAGGAAAGTCAATGTTCCTATCAGTAAGGACTATTACTTTCATTCACATCTTCTACCAAAAAGGTGGATAGAACAATCCTCAAAGACTGAGAACAGTCTGAAAAAACCATCTGACATGCCTAAATGAATTGTAAGCATGTTTTTTAGGAAATCTCAAGCAAAACAGCAGACTCTTAAATTTACATACACAAACCATCCAATAGTTTTCAATAAAAGCAACTATGCTTTTCAATGTTTTCTGAGAACTGTTTTTACCTGACAAACAAAAAATTTTAATGCAACAGGGGCTTCATCCAAGTTGCCATGCCAGTTTACATTATTAAAACTAACCTAAAAACCTCCAAAACCCAATTCAAAGCAAAGAGTCTGGGAATTTGAAAACCGACTTGCTATGGTGAAGAACTTTTTGTGGCTTGCAGCTTAAAAGCAACACAAAGTGAGTACAAAACCTAATTTCTGTTTAATACTTCCTTCAAAATACTAGGTAGTTAAAATAAATCCCCGGAAAGTTCCTAAACATCAATCACCGTATCTCCTTAAGAACACAGTACTTTTTGCATAAATAGATCAGCATAATAAAATATGCTAAGGATCAAGAGACACACTGTCCTTGTCTTGGGCAAAATAGGAACTTAACTATCAAAGCATGTACAGTATTAACATTTATCACTTGGTCTTGGAGTTTTACCCATAAAGGGGAACAGGGTGCAAAAACAAGGTAAACTCCATTAAATCTTGCCATCTGAATTCCTCTTCAAACTTAACAAAACCAGCAATACTTACCTTGTAATTTCAGTTTGAAAAATCACCTTCTATCTCCAGGCAATACCCACAATATTAAAGCATTCTTAAACCAAAGAAAAACATTTCAACCTGGCTTCAATACTTTCATATCTAGCCAGTCACAATGTACATAACAAACAAAGCAAAACTCTTTTCCTCAAAATTCTAATTAATTCTTTTTAAAAGGAGTTTGGTATGATGGCTACAGTTCTTTAGAAATGCTTCGGTTTCAAAAACAAGAGTTTATAGTTACCACTTACCTAACTAGAGACACCCCAAGATTAAACAGGTTAAACAGGATTAAACAGATTAAACAGGAGAGAAAAAATGCAGAATTTTAAAGGCCATTTGATAGATATCCAAAAGCTACTCATCTTTTCAAATAACAAAGGTGCCAGCCGTGGTGGAGAACACCTGTAATCCTAGCACACAGGAGGCTGAGGCAGAACAGCTGTGTTGGGGGTTAGCCTGGGGTACAAAGTGAGTTCAAGGCCAACCTGAACCATGTACTGAGAAGCCCTGTCTCAAAAGGAGAAGACCAGAAAAAAAAAGGTGTCTGTGTTTCAAAACATTCTACTGGGGAACCTGTTGGGTTGCACACCTTTAATTAAACTGCTACTGTACTCTTGAATTATCTTTTAACAAATTAAAAACCTCTAGCCCATGCAATAGTTTTTCCTTCGTTTCTGGATTCTTGATGTAGGTTCACTGTAATTATAACCTCAGAGGGTAGAATAAATATCACGTGGAAGAGCAGAGAACACGCAAGCTCCACAGGCCTATATCTGACAATTTTGGAGCTTTAAAGAGTTACTTACTACTCCAGTATCACATCTATAAACTTACTTACAAACTCTCACATTATTTATGTTTTAGAATTGAGGCAAATGACTTAACTGCTAAGAGTGCCTCTTTAAAAAAAAAAAAGGTGCTAGTCAACTCCAAGATGTGAACCATTTTTGGAATATACAGAGACATGAATCTGGAGATGAAATGAGACTTTTCTTTGCATATGGTTCCGTCAGATTAGGGAAGTCAACTAACTGTATTATAAATCAACTAGAAAAAAACACTAAATTCTGCAGATAACTAAAGATGAGGAACACACAATGACCCACAGTTGTTAACTGTGTTAACTGTCCATATTCACCCATTACTCTATTTGTGACCAAACTGATGATCAATACATCCAACCTCAGGAGAAAACACTGTACTTAAAGGGGAGAACTCAAGAGTTACTTAACTGACAAATAAGGTCACAACGAAGAGATGTATGCGTTTTCACATTAACAGTTTACAATGTTTATGAGCCTAGAAATAATGAAACCCTTTTTCCAAGCTCCAGAGAGGCTACTGTCAGGTATATCCAAGAATACCATCTTTAACATTTTTAAAAATCCCTTTAGAACACAAGTATTTCCAAAAGGGGCGGATGTGGTGGTGGACGCCTGTGACCCCAGCCTCAACTACATACATAGTGACACCCTGTCTTAAAAAAGTTATGAAAGGGGAGTTTAGCCAATCAACCTAGTTAGCACTCTTCTGCCTTAAGTGTATAGCGCTGAGGCTTAAGCTATGTTGCATTTTTAAAGTAGGCCATTGAACTTATTTATGGTTTTGCCAGGTATTGTCTGTTAGTTTCAGCTGTTTTCTCATCATTTAAACGTTACAACTGGAAAGCAAATACAGCCACCAAACAACGCGGGTACTCCATAACTGTAGTTTTGAAATCTCTTTCATAAGGTTCTTATATTGGGGAAAAACCACTTTTAACAGTTTTTCCTTCTCCTTTAATTTAAGGAATGTCCATTCGGGATCGTGAATAAACAATAAATTATCTTATTAGTATAAGTAGGCCCAATTTTGAAAATTTCTAACTGTGGAGTGAAAATTTCTCTTTAGCTGTCTCAAACTGGGCCCTACTTCCTTCTTTGTGTAGTAAGACTTTAATTTTAAGATCATATGCAACACCGAATAGCATCAACATTACATTTAAAAGGTATCAACTTGAAAGCTCAAATTCTTACTGTAACAAAACAAGAATTTAAGGAAATTACGCATTGGGGACAACAAAAGTCAATTATCCTGGAGGAGGGCGTAATACCTAAAACCTCAAGATTCGCCAGTACATATACAAACAAGCAAGGTCCGACTGGCTTAATTTGGGTTAATCAGATTTGGCTTTAAGTTTACTGAGGTACCAGGAGTAAAAAAAAAAAAAAAAAAAAAACTTTCTGAAAAAGCCCTTTCTAAGGGACCACCTAAGATCTTTTTAATGTACAAGTCTGCAAGACCTTTGAATACAATTACTTAATAATAAATAGTATTCAGACCTTGGGGTGACACCTACCAACTAGGAAAAACTTCACAAGCAAAAACTGTATAAAAGAACCAGAATCAACCAGCCAACAAGTTTCCTCCAACTTATTCCCATAAGCTTCAAAAAATCTACCACCTCTATTTTAACGCGTTTTCCTTAACCTCCAAATAACAGTTAAGCGAGTCCCGAATTTTGGATCTTCATTCGGGGCCACCCGCATCCAACAGGAACTGTCTCAGTTCCGCAATCTCTGCATCTTAATCAACCCCGAGACTCCATCTTTGCGTGGAAACCAAGGCGAAATCACGCGTTACGGCTCGGGGTTAGGACGCCCTCGAACAAAGGAAGCAAAGGCGCCAGAAACTGCTGCCCGCCAATTTCTCCTCCGCGACCCCGTGGAAAACCATCTTCCATCAACCCTGGGATCTACTCTGACACTAACGATGAGTTCTGCCTGCACAGCCTTTTCGACACTAAAAACACTCCACTGAGGACCAACACAAAGCCCTCAGGCAATCACCTCCAGCTAACAGAACCACAAGTGTACTACATATCCCAAGAGGGCCCCTAGATACTCCTGTTATCTTTTTGTCACCGCTAGGGACTGAGAAAACGTCCTTCCAACTCAGCCCTGAGGACCGGGTGAAACCCTCCCTCGCCCCGCGCAGACCTGGGAGGCGCGGCCCGCCGCGGTCCGGCCCGAGATGACGGGCGGCGTCTCCGCCATTTTGTGCCGCTGGCGGCGCGCCCGGCCACCAGCTCAAGATGGCTGCGGTGAGGCTTCGCAGGAGAGCAACGGCGAAACCAGACACTGCTCCCCTCCCCCACGCAGAGGGAACGCAGCGGCCATTTTTAATCTTTCCCCCCTCATAACGGAAAAGACGGCCGATCGCGGGACCGAATCCCGCGAACCTCAGGGCGGGCGGACTCACGGCCACAAAAGACATTCTCTACAAGGGTTTCCAAACCCGGTCTCCCATCGCTCCTGGCTTCACACTTCGGAGACTATTATATCCCCGACTTCCAGCCCGTGGCGGATGGGCCTAGGAGATGCAAAACGGGACCACACAGCCGCCCCCTACCCCAGCCATCCGTACCCGCTCGCCGTAGTTCTGCTCGCCGCTGTCGCTCATGACTCCTGGTTTGACGTCGCCGTTCGCTGGGCTTCAACTGAAGCGGCCAAGCTCTCGTGCCTTCTAGACGGAGGCTTCGCCGCAGCCTGGCAGGACACTCCGGTTGCTGAGTCGTCCAGAGCCGAAGCGCTCCCCACCGCCTCCTCACGGGCTCTAACTCCACCGGACGTGACGAGCTGCTCCTTAACTGGCTCCTCCCCCTCTCAGAACGCGCGCTTTCTTGGCTCTGCCCCCTCGCTGACTTCCATACACAGTGCCGCGTCCCGAACCGGATGTGACGTTACCCGCCCCTCTCGCGGCCCCGCCCCTATCTCTGGAGCTCTGTGAGGCGGGAAAGCGAACTTCGGCTGGCTTCGGAGGTGGTCGCCACGCTGCGCGGTGACGACACCAGCCGCGCCTGAGTGGTTTCTAGAACTTTCCGCGGAAACCGTCCGGGGTGGGCGAAGGGAAGAAATGGCTTCCGTTTCCCTCATCCCTTATTTTTTATTTTCCCTTATTCATTCGTCGCTTTTTGTGCATTTCCTTGACTGACGGACGAGAAGGGTATCCGTATGCTGGGTTCCCATTTGTTTTGCATTTTAGTCTTGTACAGCGTTCCTTTCCTCCCTTCGGTTTTTAAAAAACCACCTTTTTTTTTTCACAGTATTAGACACAAACTCTGTTCTGGAAATAGTTGTAGTCTAGTAGGAGACTGTCATATACACACGTATAAACTATGATTTTGTGTGTGTGTGCTGAAGACATGGACAATTTTAGGGATACTGCAAAGAAAAAAATTAATTTCGCATAACCCAAAACCCCAAACTTTGAATCACATTTGTGAACCATCTGCACTTGTGTGCTTCAAAACTTTAAAAAAAAAAAAAAAGAAGTGGAGACCTAGTTAGTCAGGGCCTTTGATACCTGTAAAAAGCCACTTGATGTTTCAAAACAAAACAAAACAAAACCAAACACTCCACCTTTTTTGGTTTGGAGTAGTTGGAGTGGCAGAGCCTTGCCTCACATGTGTGTAGCCCTGGGCTTATCCCGGGCTTAATCCTCACTGTGACAGTTAAACGAAGAACAGCTTGAGGTATATATAACTCACAGAATGTGCAACTCAAATGGTTTTTAGTGTGGTCACAGGATTGTACAACCATCAACACTATTTCAGAATAGTTTCATCAGGTCAAAATCTGGACTCCTTCATAGTTATTTCTAACCCTGCAACTCTTCCAGCTCTCAGCAATCACATCTATGCCCAATCCACAGATTTGCTTGATCTAAATGAAAGAGGCCACTGGGTGTGGTGCCACACGCCTGTAATCTCAGCATTGGGGAAACTGAGCCAAGAGGATCACCGCGAATCAGAGGTCAGCCTGGGTTATATAATGAGTTCAAAGCCAGTCTGAACCACATAGGAAGACTCTGTCTCAATCAAAAACTCCATAAATGGGATGAGAGAAGTGCCCCACCCCTCACACTTCCCACCTAATGCCCCACTCCGCCCCATCTGGAGGGGGTGTGGTTTGGCCAGCAGCTGTTTTCACTTCCGGCTTGCTCCCCTCCCTGCCAAAGGTCTGCCACAGTTTGTTTCTAGGTCCTCCCTGGTATCTAGCAGCCATTCTCCTCCACCCCACCCCAACACAGGGGCAGGGCTCCTCCTCCACTGTTCCCACCATAGTGGCTATGCAGCCTAGTTAAAGAAAGTGGACACTCTGTTGTGACTGAGTCAGGGAGGGAGGGGTCTGGGCCCATTGTTAACATCCCCAACCCCTACAGCTGATCTTCCAGAAGATTCCATGGTTTCAGCTCTGTATTCCCACCTGATCACTGCTATGACTGCTGAGGCCATCCTGGAACCCTGAACCAATCAGAGGTGCTTCCCACGAGTTTTCTCCCCATTAGACTAAGAAGTCTCTCTACAGAGTACTGACTATCTGCCACAGCACAGGCCCCCTTGGTGGTCCTATAAACCTGCTCCTGATTTATTTGTTGGGTACCATGAGCTCCGAAAGTTCTATAGTGTGGACAGAGTGGTATTTTCAAAAGAAAGCTCAATAAATACTAAGGACTCTTAGCACTGAAGAGCTCCTGAGACCAGCAGCCAACTCAGTGACACAGTAGCTGGCTGTGTCAACTGGTGGCACCCAGCATTATCTAGGGTAATCAGGACTGCTAGCCGAGTTGTGCTTTGCAGATTCACGATTTCCACCTCAATGGAGCAAAAAGAACCCTAGGTGGACAATAAAATCATGCAATTTATGCTTCTTTGTAACTGGCTTCCTCAACTTAGAATGTTTTCAGTTTTCATCCTTGTTATAGAATCTACCAGTATCTCATTCCTGGTTGTCAACTTGTATTCCAGTGTATGGCTATTTCACCTTTTATTTCTCCAGTCATTATTTGATAGACTTTGGGTTTCCATTTAACTCTTATGAACAGAGCTGCTACATTCACATATATGACTTTAATAAACATGTTTTCACTTTTGAGTGTGTACCTAGGAATGAGATTGTTAGTGTAATCAAGTGCAATGAATCTGCCCTTGTTGAATGCAAAGAGAATAAGACAGAAGATAAAAGCAAAGAAAGTGTTATTATTTGCAGTAAGTACTGCAATATTTCCCAACAAAGGAAGCAGGAGAATTTTATTGGGGGGACATATGCTTATGCATACAAAAGACACTTGCCCTCACCTGTAGAGACAGGTATGTTCCTGTTCTTGTCCAATTCAAGCTCATATACTGCAAGTTTAAAAATGCCAATTGGAACCAGACATAGAGGAACATACCCATATCTAGCACTCAGGAGACTGAGGCAGGAAGATTGATGAAGGCCAGCCTGGGCTACCCACTGAGTTCAAGATCTGAACTACCTAATGAGACCCTTTCTCACAAAGGAAAAAACAAACAACAGCCAATTGGAACACACTGGGCAGATAATTTAGCATCATGAGATTATAACTGAGAGATCATCTAGGAAAGTGACTGACTAGTTTAATCCAGTTAGTTAGGCTTTTCTGAAGGAACTCATTTGAAAACGGAAACACCTTGGAAGGACTTTAGCAGGTAGCAGCGATCCCTCCAGCAAGCACAAGTGCTCAACCTTCTAAATCCTTGCCTAGAAGCTAGCATTAGGTTGTGTATTGTATCATATGGTAACTTTTTTTTTGTAGCATTATACTGGGAATTGAACCCAAAAAATGCTAACCTAGGTCTCCTGGTCTTTTTAAAACTTTTGTTGTTGTTCTGAGATGGGGTATTGCTTAATTGCTCAGGCTGGCCTCAAATCCACCATCTTCCTGCCTCAGCTTCCTAAATAGCAGGGTTTACCAAACCACCAAACTGTTTTCCACAGCTATGACATTTATCTTACATTTTACCTATCTACCAGCAGTGTATAAGAATTCTAATTTCACTACATCTCATCAGTACTTGTTATTTTGCACTTTGAAAAAAATCACTGTAATGGGATGGAACTGGTGTCTCCTTGTGATTTGCAGTTTTATCTTTATCATCGTCATCTTTTCATGTACTCATTGGTTATTTGTAGATCTTATTTGAAGAAATAGTTATTCTGATATGTGCCTTTTAAATTTTAAAAAAATTATTTATTTATTTAGACAGGGTTTTATGCAGTTCAGGTTGGTCTTGAACTCATTATGTAGCCCAGGCTGACCTCAAGCTTGTGGTGATCTTTGTGCCTCAGCCTCCTGACTGCTGGGATTACAGGCATGTACCACTCACTATACCTGGCTAGTTACCTTTTTAAGAAAATCAATAATGGGGATTGAACCCAGGGCTTTGCCCTGATCTACATTCCCAGCTGCTTTTGATTTTCTATATTGAGAGAAAGTCTTGCACAATCACTAAGCTACCCAATCTATGCTCGAATTTGCAATCCTGCCTCAGCCTCCCAGAGTGCAGGGATTACAGGTGTATCACCACACCTGACCTTATCCTTCCTCTCCTCCACTGCCACCATTTACCAAAGTCTCTTCAACTCATATATCTACAGTATTCCAAAATCTCTTAGACACTAAATTAGTGTTTGTGGTGCTTTTACAACTTGAAGCACTTTATTTCAAGTTTTCAGGAGCACTAAAGGATTCAAACCATGGCGTTGGAGGCATAGTTCACAAGGTAAAGTAGGATACAAGGTGATCTAACAGAATAACAGTTGCCCCCTTTCTTAAAATACCTGTCTACGGAATTTTTCAGCTTCTGGTTTGGGGACCCCGTGCCTTACCAGGAAGGGAAATAAAGGCAGATGGGGAATTGATGTGTTACTGAGACATCCAGACGGAGCTGTCCAGTGAGAACTGGTTAGAGCAGGCTCAGGCTCAGGGGAGACATGAGTGAATATACGATATGATCAAAAAGTACAATGAGTTTGAAAGGTTTTAAGGTGTGTTACAGTAAAAGCAGCCTTGCTGTTAGCCTCCTTCAGGGACTCCTCACTTTCACCACACTTACCTCACAGTTCTTGCCACTTTCTGAAGCAGTTCTAGAAGTCCTCTTTCATGTCTTTAGTGGCACGTAGGGCTGCCTCGATGTGTTGAATGGCTTCTAAACCTTTACGGTTCGTGATTGTTTTGATTTTGCAGGAGAACTGCAGCCAGGCCCATGGCATACACTGGGTGAGGCCCCGCCATGACATTTTTACCAGCCTGCATTTCCATGGGACGGCGCTCGGCAGGAGCATTCACTGGATTTTTTCTTAATGGAATAGAGTAAAGCAAAGTTTCATAATAAAACAATAGGCTGGATTTTTTCAAAGAGGTTTTTTTTTTCTTTTTTGTACCAGGAATCAAACACAGGACCTCATGCTTGCCAGGCAGGTACTGTGCCACTGAGCTATATCCCTGGCCTTATAGGCTGGATTTTGTTGATCACATCTTGTAAACAGACTCACAAAAGAGGACATACATCCACAGCTGTTTTGAAAAGTGATGAGAATAATGGGATAAGTGTGTTCAAAATGAGGGGAACTATTTCACAGGGGATTAGTAGCAATATGTCTTTTATTGTAATGAAATTTTAAAAAATTTAACCATTCACTGTATATTTTGAGCGTATCTCCTCCTCCTCCTTTTCTTTGGAGGGGGGAGGGTTTCACTATGTAGTTCAGGCTGGCCTTGAATTCGTAGCAATCCTCCTGCCTCAGCCTCCTAAGTTCTGGGATTGCAGGCATGTGCGACCATGCCCAGCTCTTCTGGTCATACCTCTTATACAGATCTAGAATTAGCAGTATAGAGATGGTCAAGAAACCTTACTTTGAATAAGTGGGGTCTTCAAGGGAATGGTAATGAGCAGGTCCCTTTAGAGAACTAACAGCATTGCCTCTCTGTATATAAAGTAAAGCACTCAATGCTTGGAAAAATGAATTAAAAAGTCAAAATTTGGACACTTAGTTAAAACAAATTTTCATGAACCATTTCAGGAACTGAGAAGATGAAGAATAACCTGACTGTATTGGCTAATCTTGTTTGTTTGTTGAGACACGGTCTCTTGTTGCAGTTCAGGTTGGGCTTGAACTGACTATGTAGACCATGCTGGTTTGAATACAGTATAATCCTCCTGCCTCAGTGTCCCCAGTTTCCCAGTACTGGGATTATAGGCGTGTGTCACCACATCTGGCTGCCAGTTAATCTTCACTGTCAACCTGATTGGATGAGCAGACTCCTGGACCATTGAGATGCTGTACTCATCAGTGAATGAGTCCACCACATCCAGGGCAGAGTGTTCTGCTAGAAGGGGGCCTGAGGTTGGGGAAGGGGTTCTGAGGGCCTCTCTTTTGGGGTACACCTGTCCATCTCCCTTCACTCCTCTGGAAGCCACAGAGAAATCAGCTGCTGTGTTTCGACACCCCCTTCTGCTGTGCCGGTGCTGCCCGGAGCCAGCAGCCTCAGATTGAAATTTCTGAAACTGTGACCCCAGTAAATCTGTCGTCTAAGTATAGGTGTCAGGAATTTTGTCCCAATCGCAGGAAACCAGAACGCTATACTATTCTGTGCAATGAAAATAAAGTTGGGTCAACCAATAACTTTGGACTATCCTATCGATAAAGAAAAAGCTCAGCTGAAAAGAAATTTTTTTTTTAAAAAAAAGCCATAGAAGTAAACAAATAGAGGTAAAATTTTTTTAAAAGCCACAGAAGTAAACGAATATCTCCACATACTTAGAAAAATCTAAGAGATGAAAATAGCAAAAATTAAAAACTAAAATAACAAAACTTAGAACTCCAATATTTAACACATGAAAAAAAATATTTTTGTACCAGGGATCAAATTCACGACCTAGCGCTTGCCAGGCAGGCGCTCTTGCTGCTGAGGTAAATCCCCGGCCCCAAAAAATGTTTATCTTAAAATTATTGTTATTGTATTACTTGTATAGGTTGTGGTAAAATATTAAACAAAAAATGTGCCAGGTAAATCAAACATGGTGATACATTCCTGTAATCCCAGCACTGTGTGAGGCTTAAGCAGGAAGATGGAAAATTCAAATCCAGCCTGGGTAATTCAGTAAAATCCTGTCCCAAAATAAGAAAGGGAGGAGATGTAGCTCAGTGTGAATGCCCTGGGTTCTATCTCCAGTGAGAAATGTACAAAGTAAAAAAGTGAAAATACTGTTTTTCCTCCTGCCTTCCTTCTCAGTCCTCAGTGTTCAGTCCTCCAATTAATAATATAGTGCACGGCTGAGATCTGATAGATTGTAAATTGTTTTCTTCACAAAGAATCATGCTATACATATTTTTAATCTTAACATGCTATTTTGCAACATATCTTTTTCCCTGAGTAACCTAAAGTACACTACCATATCTTTGAATATTGGCACATGTGAATACATATTTTATTTTATTTTTTTTATCTTTTTTTGAGACAGGGTATCACTATGCAATTTAGGCTGGTCTTGAGCTCATTTTGTAGCCCAGTCTGGTCTCAAATTTGTAACGATCCTACTACCTCAGCTTCCTGAGTGCTGGGATTACAGGCATGTACCACCATGCCTGGCTCTTACATTTTAAAATAGTTTCATAGTTTCACTGCAAATATGTACCATGACCTATTTTCTCATTTCTTACTTATGAAGACCTGGAGCGTGAGAACCCAGCCATCTAAAGAGATACAATCAATGGGATTACAGGGGTGGTGGCATAGGCCCATAATCTGAGCACTTGGGAGGCTGAGGCAGGAGGGTCACAGGTTTGAGGCCTGGCTGAGCAATTCAACAAGATATTATTTTAAAACAAAATAAAAAGACCTGCAAGTGTAGTTCAATGGGTTTGATCCCCAGTACTAGGGAGAAAAAGGAATGATTAAGGATTCGTAAGGAAAGATTTGATTCACTCTTTATTTAATTTATTTGCTTTTGTCTTTTTGAGACAGGATCTTGCTATTCAGTCCCAGCTGGGCTTGAATTCACTTTATAGCCCAGGCTGACCTCAAACTCACAGGGATCCTCCTATCTCAGCCTCCCAAGTGCTGAGAGTGCAAGTATGTATCACCACACCTGGTCAGTTTTTATTTTAGCAAGATGATATTCCCCACAGGATGGACAGCTAGCTTGGGAGAAAATGAAAGCTAGGAGCCCTGTTAGGAACTGCTCAAGAAAGGGACCGTGGCAAAATGGTAATGACAAAGGGGATGGAGCGAAATAGACTCAAGATCTGTTTTGGAGATGAGTTGGACAGTTTTCATTACAACTGCACAGAAAATGGTTCAGTGTAGCAACGAGTTTTCTGAAGTGGATTTAAAAAAAGGAGCTGACAAACCTGATATAAAAATTGACATTTTACTGGTTTGCTGTGGGTACATGAAATGTCTTATTATGTTAATATTCTCAAACCAGGCATGGTGGCACACACCTGTAATCCCATCACTCAGGAGGCTGAGGCAAGAGGATCACTTCAAATTTGAGGCCAGCCTGGGCTACACAGTAAATTCAAGGCAGCCTGAACTACACAGTGAGATTCTGTCTCAAAAAAAAATTAATATTCTCAGAATATTATAGGACCAACTCCATTAAAAGAAAACTCAAAGAAAAAAACTCAGAGAGATGAGTTTTTAGTTTATTGATTGTTGGATTGATTGATGATTTTTTTGGAGACAGTCTTCCTCTGTAGTTCAAGCTGGCCTTGAAGCTTGAAATCACCGTGCAGCCAAGGCTGACCTTGAACACTTTGTGTTAATCCTCCTGCCTCAACTCCTGCGTGCTGGGATTACAGGTGTGTCCCACCACACCTGTCACTGAGTTTAAAGATGTAACACATATCCCAGACCACGTAATGTGGCAAAGGAACAGGTCATATGACCAGTACCAAATTTAATTTTTTTTTTTTTTTTTGCTGTTTAGTTCTGAGGATCGAACCCAAGACATTTTCACTGAGCTACATCCCCAGCCTGTGGAAGATAACTCCAGTGACTCCCCTCGAATGCAAAACAATTGCTGTGACTTGGATTATATGGAGACTTATTTTCTTATACTGATATGTACAGAGCTGGCTATGGTATTTCCTTCTCTCTTCAATTGGCTCTAAGCATTACAGATAAGGCCAGCCTAGGTACTGGTATGTAATCTCTAAAGCTGACAGACGGCTCCTGTTTCCTTGGATAGTGCTCTCTGTAAAGGATATGAGCACAGCCAGATGGTACAGCCATCAGCTCTGGGAATGTCAACTGGGTATGAGCCTCAAGGTAAAGAGGTTATGACTCTCTGAGACACAAAAATTTACATATCTGAAAAGGAAGCAACAGCTCCTAAAACAATTCAATTGCTACCTTAATTGGATTGTGCAAATTGATCCTTCTGCATATCCTTATCTCTGCATTTTGCAGAGATGCTTTTCTCCCCACCTGGCCAGCTCAAGTTACTCACAGAGTCCCCGCCATCGTCACAGTCACTCATCCCTGAGCCACCCCCCTTCTTCACAAGATAATAAATTCTGGGAGAGGCCTTGGATCAGGGCCCTTTCCGAACGTCCTCACAGGGATTGGATTTAGGACCACTTGGCTGCCCTTCACTTGGAATATGTCTTGGTGTCTTTACTCTCACCATGGGTTGCATTGGAGGTGGTAGATTGGAATTAACTTGCTGAGATTCCAATAACGACTCAATGGGATTGTAAATATAACTTTTTGGACTGTGAGGAAGACTACAAAGGGGCTTATAATATTTGGATGACTACACACAATATTTGGGGTTACAATACCAGCCCTTTTTTTATTTTTATTGTGAGACACGATCTCACTACATCACCAGATTGCTGGAGGTGGGCTTGGTCACAGGCATGTGACACCATGTCCAGGTACAAAACAGTTGCTGATGCTCGATGGTGACGTCCTTCCTCCCATCTCCATTAGCCTTCTTCCTCTGGATTAGGCCAGGGTGGTTACGCAGACATCTGTTGCTGGTTAGCCCCTGTGGCATTTTGCTACCACCCTCTGCCAGGACCTTGGGAACCGAGGACTGTGATTTATATGCATGGCTTGGGATCAGGGTCTCAGGGATTCCACGGGTAAAGTCCTTTGATTTGATTTTCTCTCCACTATGATTTTGAATCTTGTTACCAGGGTCCTGAGATTCTTTTGCTTATGAAGTCGTTTTTTGCCCATAAATCACAAAGACATTCTTTATGTTCTTCTCTTTAGTGTCTCCATCTCTTACATTTAAATCCAACTGGAGCCTACTTTCATGTATAGTGTGAAATACGGAACCTTTATAGATAGACAGACAGACAGAAAGACAGACAGACAGATAGATAGATATCATCAGTTCCCCCAACACTGGGTGTTAAACAGCTTGGCCTTTCCTGCATGGTGCTGCTTTTATTATGTATTACGAGTCCATATATAAGGAATGGCATGCCACGCAATGCCATGTTGGTGGTAGAAGAACTGGTTTTGTTTGTTTTTGATCTTTTTTGACGCAGGGTTTCATTATAGGGTTCAGACTGTCCTTGAGCTCACTTTGTAGCCCAGACTGGCCTTGAACTCACAATGATCCTCAGCCTCCAGAGCGCTGAGATTACAGTCGTGGGCTGCTAGACCCAGCCCAGAAGCAAGTATTTTGAAGTTGCACACATTTATGGAAGGACCAGGGGCAGTCAGGAGAGGGGACCATATGCAGAGCTTGGGGAGACAAAGGAGGAGGGTGGGGTGGCTCTGACACTGACCGCTGGCAATTGTGTCCTTTGATGTAAAAGGTGACCAAGCAGAGTGTGCTTGTGTCTCTGGGAAAGTTATGTTTCGGTCTCTTGACATGTTGGTTGTCAGACACACCGAGGTTCGAGGCATGAGGAATGTTCTCACTGTGCTACTGTCCATAGCGAAAAACGTTTTCACTGTACTGTAGTCTAATTCCAAAATCTCTATTTTGTCATGGTCTTTCCCACAATATTACTTTCAAGATTTTTTAAAAAATTATTATTACAAAGGCTTGTACCACATCTTTCAAAATAAAAGGGCACACATGCACAAAAGACAACAAAAATTTAAAAAAATAAATAAAATGAAAGGGCATGGCCTTATCGATGGTTTCTGTGATGTGTCGACAGGGCTGGGTATTCAGCGGAAAGTAAGCTAAGTGTTGCTGTACAGGTATTCTGTATGTGTGGTTAAACTATTGATCTGTTTTTTTTTTTTTTTTTTTTTTTACTATATTGTTCTGGCTGGCTTTGAACTCACTGTGTAGCCCAGGCTGGCCTTGAATTTGAAGCAATCCTCCTGCCTCAGCCTCCTAAGTGATGGGATTACAGGCATATGTCACCACACCCAGCCTCAATCTGCTGATTTTAAGAGAACTTGTCCTAGATAAACTGAGTGGGCCTGATTCAATCAGTTTAAAGGTTTTGGGAGCAGGGAAATGACTTCCCTGAAGAAAAAATTAATCTGGGCATGGTAGCACATACCTGGAATCCTAGAACTTGGGAAGCTGAAGCAGGAGGATCACTGTGAGTTCAAGGCCAGCCTGGGCTACATAGCAAGACCTTGTTGAAATAGAGAAAGTGAGAGAGAAAGAAAGTAAGAAAGCAAGAAAGAATGAAAGAAAGAAAGAAAGAAAGAAAGAAAGAAAGAAAGAAAGAAAGAGAGAGAGAGAGAGAAAGAAAGAAAGAAAGAAAGAAAGAAAGAAAGAAAGAAAAACTGGGGGTTGTAGCTCAGTGGGAAGGCCCTGGTTTCAAATTTTGAATCCTGCAAACTGTGTAAGTAAAGAAATTAGTTCTATGGAGCACAGCTGGAACTTGGAGGGTTCCAGTTCGCTGTCCCAATGACCTGCTCTGTGGATTTCAGAGGCACCCAGGCAGCCCCACAATTGTGCAAGCCAATTTCTTGCAATACGTTGATTAAAATGTATTTCCTTCTGACTTTCTTTCTCTGGTTTAACCCTGATTGGTAAACACCATGCTCCCCCCCGCCCTTTTATGGTTGTTTTAGTTATTTATAAAACTATTCTTCTAAATAAGTTGTGCAAATGTTAATTGAGTGCCTAAAATAATTCTTACAGAAGTCCCTGACAGAGCTTGGATTAGCTGCAGCACATCAGGCCCTTCCAGAGAGCCAGGTACCCCTCCGACGGCAGGCTGGGTATCGAGGCCCTGCTAGGGTGGGAAGGAGAGAAGGGAAAATGCATGTGGGGAGGCCAGCACACATCCTGTCTCTCCCGGTCATCTTTACGAGGCTCGTTACCCAGCCAGCCCACCTACTGCCAGCTTGCAAAGCATACTCAGGGGCTCCCCGGGATCATGTAGGGGCCATCAGGGGGACCTAGGGACACACCTTCCCCACCTTGGCAAAGCAAATCTCTGTGACTGCCAGATAAAAGCTAGAGCTGTCAAAGGTGTACAAACTGGAGCCACAAAACCTCTCTGCAAATCTTGTCTGAAGAAGGAAGATAACACACCTAAACTACAGAGTATTTTAAACATGAAATAGTTTAATTAGCCATTAGTCGCCTAATATAGTGATTGGGACATGGTGGGCAGGGAGTCTGTGACAGCTTTGGGTGGCAGAACAGAGAAATCTGTAATCCCAGCTGAGGGGACCCAAGTTAGACCCAGGAGACTCTTCCTAGTCCCCTAAGTGTGTACACATACATCCCACTGGCACACGGTCTGGAAACACCAGTGTGGGCAAAAGAACAAGCAGAGTACAGGACCAGGCTCCTGCAGTAAGGGTTTTCTTTAGTCTCATTCACCTTCCTTGTTACTGGGACTAAATACCAGATACCCACAAGTTAGAGGAGAGACTGATCTTGGTTCATGTCTTAGCAAGACCCTGCAAGTGTCAGTCCATGGTCAGTAGGTTCAAACAGAGACATGGGGTGCTGGAAGGGCCTTTGCAGGGAGTGGGGGCAGGTGCTCACCTCATGGTGGAAGCAAGGAGACAAGGGCTGAACTGGGAGGATATAAATCCTTCTAGGCCATACTCCAGAAACTCCTCTCCTCTGACCAAACCCCACCACCTATAGCTATTCCACCGTCTTAATTCCATCAACTTCCAAAAGACCCACCTCTGAGCACCTGAGGTTCTTGAGGATGTCTCGATATAAACCATAACATCTAGATTTTTTTAAAAAAATTACACATCAGGAGGCTGAAGCAGGAAAGATCACTGCAAGTTTGAGGCCAGTTGGTTTCACCCAACTCCTGCCCCACCAGCCCGCCTCTCCAGGTCTGGAAGCCTTTTTGGGTCTTTGTTTCTTTGCCTGTTGCTGCTGACATGTGGGAGGCGGGTAGAGCTGCTCTGTGCCGGACAGATTCTAACCACGGATTCTATAATCACTGGAATACGCTTTATGTCTCCTCACTATTCCCAGGTATGTTTGTTTCCATTTTGAAATCTTTCTTTCTTTCTTTCTTTCTTTCTTTCTTTCTTTCTTTCTTTCTTTCTTTCTTTCTTTCTCTCTCTCTCTCTCTCTCTCTCTCTCTCTCTCTCTCTCTCTCTCTCTCTCTCCCTCTTTCTCAGCTAATCGCTATTCTTTGAGTACCTATCAATCAATCACTTTACTGCTGTAGGAGATGGTAAAGCATGAGAGGCTGCTTGGGGGAGGAAAACAGGCTGATTGTGAAAAATAACAGCAATCAATTTCTTTTGAATGTGCCACATGGATTAAGTGGTTTAATTTCACTTAACCCACATTATGACTCTGTAAGGTAGACACTACTGTTGCTCCTATTTTCTACATGAGGAAATAGAAACTTGAAAGAATTTTAAAACTAGCCTAAGGCTGCACAGTTGGTAGGTAGCAGCACTGGGTGTGAAGCCCAGGACTGTGGTATTCTAGAAGTTTGATCCATTACGCTACATGGCCTTTTAGTTGAAGATGGAAGGGTGGCGGGACACCTAGAAATATGAGGTAAACATAGGCTGAGAGCTGATTCTCTTCATTGGATGGACCCCAAAGCCAGACTTCTTTCATCAAAAGGATGAAATAAATACTTGACATCAGCCCAAGATGCCTCCATTTCAAACTTTAAAAAACTATAACGGTGGGCCAGGGATTTAGCTCAGTGGTGTAAGCGCCTGCCTGGCAAGTGCAA
The DNA here is from genome assembly GCA_004027455.1 of Hydrochoerus hydrochaeris. Taxonomy (NCBI): domain Eukaryota; kingdom Metazoa; phylum Chordata; class Mammalia; order Rodentia; family Hydrochaeridae; genus Hydrochoerus; species Hydrochoerus hydrochaeris. Next base: position 242,419 of record PVLA01001872.1, read on the forward strand.
GGTCATGAGTTCGATCCCTGGTACCAAAAAACAAAAACAACCTACAATGGGATGGGAGATGGGGCTCAGTGGTACAGCGCCTGCCTGGCAAGGGCAAGGTCCTGGGTTTGATTCCTGACACCACCTCAAAAAAAAAAAAAAAAGAAAACCTGGCAAGAATAAAGTCATCATTAACTATTCTCTGTGAACACACAGTTGGATTTCGTTGTTGTTTTGGTTTGCAGTATGGGAGACTGAGCCCAGGATCTGAACCCATGCAAGGCAAACACTACCACTGAGGTCTGCCACTAGCCAGCCACACTGTGTCTCTAACAGGGTACTCCTGGGCTGGCAGGGACTCACCTAAATAAAAGCCAAAACCTCTTTGTTTCCACTCAGTATTTATGTTTGCAGGTTGGTACCTGCCCAGTCACTTACATTTATTTTTATTGAAGTTTAAGATCCACAGGGAAGGTGAGTTACATCTCACCTGTACAGCTGTCTGTGGCCCCTTTGTCAAAGACAAAGTAGCTGGGTGTACTCGGAGTTGTCTCTGCATCCTCTGTTCTGCTCTGCTGAGCCACAAGTCTGGTTTGTTTTTGTTTCTGCCAGTATTGCGCTGTTTCTATCACTGTAGCTTCGTGGTGTAAGTTGAAGTCCGGGATTGTGACGATTCCTGCATCGCCCTCATTGACCAAGATTGCTTTTTCCATTCTAGGACTCTTCTGGTTCCATATGAATGTTAGGATTGCTTTTTGGTGAGGAATGCTTTGATATTTCGATTTTGATTGTGTAAAATCTGTATAATGGGTTTTCTTCTCTCCACTTATTTTTCAAATTAATTTTATTGATCCTCTCTTGATTGAATAACAGTTTTGGAAGTATGGCCATTTTGACTATGTTGGTTCTGCCTATCCAGGAACAGGAGATATCTTTCCATTTTCTGATGTCTCTTTGATCTCTCTTTTTTTTTTTTCCAGAGTACTGTAGTTTTCATCATAGAAATCTTTCATCTCCTTGCTTAGGTTGATTCACAAATATTTTGATTTTTTGATACTTTTGTGAAAGTTATTGTTTCCCTAATGTCTCTCCTTGTTAGTTTCTTATTGATGCAGGAATGCTATTGATTTTCTTTCTTTCTTTTTCTTTGTCTTTCTTCCTTTCTCTGTTTCTTTTTTTTTTTTTTTTTGAGTCAGGGTTTTACTGCACAGTTTGTGCTGGCCTAAAACTCACTATGTAGCCCAAATTGGCCTTGAACTCACAGTGATCCTCCTGCCTCAGCCTCTCAAATACTGGGATTATAAGTGTGTGCCACCACACCTGCCTAGGAATACTACTGATTTTTTTTTTTTATTTAAAGAGAGAAAAAAAGAGGAAGAGGGTAGAAATAATACAGAACTTTTTTTAAAAAAAGATAAACAGGGCTGGGGGTTTAGCTCAGCGGCATAAGCACCTGCCTTACCAGTGGGTGGTCATCAGTTTGATCCTCAGTACCGATAAAAAAAAAAAAAAAAAAGATAAACAGTAAGAAATCACTAGTTGATAAATTACATACTTGTTCAAATTACAAAATTAAAGCTTACGAAGTAGACATTCAAACAGTGTGACTTTAAACAGGTACACATGCATGAGTTTCTACATGTATTTCTATGCTTTCTGTATTAGAGGGAAAAACAAAACATAGCAAGACAAAAAAAATTCCTATAAAAACATGAAACCAAAAAGTCAGATAAAATCACAGTACAAGGTGATCTGCAATGGTTACTGTGTTGTCTCTTGTTATCTTCAATAGAATTGTCTATATTATCAGGCATAATTGAATATAGCAATATAATTGAATATAGCATTACATAACAATATTAGTAAAAATAAAACATTGTAGACAGTGTAAAAACTTTAAGGGCAGGTAATAATCAAACCAGAGTGGGTATCCTAGTGAATCTTGTCATCTTCAGTGCAGTTGCCTCTACTCTCAGACTTGATACTATCAATCATAACAGCTTTAATAAAATCTGTCAATACAAAACAGCAATTTAACAAACCAGATTCAATTAAGATCAGTCATGGTAAAACAGTGTAAGTTATACAGAGCTTCAGATTAAGTTAATAGGAAATTAAGGATGATTACTGTACTATATACTGCTATATTCAGGATAACTGTGCCCTCAAATCTAGTACAAGTAGACAAACTGGAACAGAATATAATCCATCTAAGCAGAGTGGTGTAATATGGGTTTTAAATCCTGGTACACTATTAACAATATCCTCCGCCTTTTTTTAAGACTGTTCCTCCCCTTTCACTCCCACAGGGTGCTGCGCATTTTGGGTCCCACCAACTCCCTCAGTTTTTAGATTTGGGGTGCAACCTGCTTTTTACCTAAGTGGTTCTGAACCTTCTCACTCCTGGACTTGATCTCATGTTGTATTCCTTTACCTACAAAAGCCTCAAGGTTTTCCTTTGTTATATCTGAGTAGTTCTCTACTGCACATAAGTATCTATCTTTCCAACCTATCTGCAGGTGGTGGTTGAGTTGCTCCTATTTCTCTCTGGCTCCCTGTCATGTAGAGCATTGTTTTCTTACATTTGATTTTCGGTCCATAAACCCTCTCTCAGGTTGATTATAGTTCCTATACAGAGCATCTCAATGGACCCTACCTCTTGATCTACTCTGCCTGTCTTTTTTTTTTTTTTTTAGTGTATCAAGGCCATCTATGTTAGAGATTATAGCCAACCTTCTCTGCCTCATTTCTGTTATGCTATTTTTCTGCCATTGTTTGTCTACTTTTCTCCTTCATTCTACTGCCTGCCCCGTTCATTGAGGCCTTTCTGCCACTGTTCCGGAAATCCTGGTATTTTTTTTCTCTCTCTCTAGAATGTCCTTCAGTATTCTCTGTAGGGTTGGATTGATGGTCACAAATTCCCCCAGTTCTTCTTTGTCATGGATGCATCTTGTTTCTCCATTAATTTCTAGTGACAGTTTTGCAGGGTACATCAATTTGGGCTGGAGGTTATTTTCTTTCAGGGCTTGGAACATTTCGCTCCAAGCTCTTCTTGATCTGATGGTCTGTGTCAAGAAGTCTGCTGTGATCTTGATGGGCCTTCCTTTATAGGTGATCTGTTTCTTTCCTCTGACAGCTTTTAATATTCTGTTTTTATATTGAATTTCTGGTATCTTGATTATTATATGTCTGGGTGTAGCTCTGTTTTGGTTGTAGGTGGCTGGAGTTCTGTATGCCTCATCTATCTGAATATCATTTTCTTTTCCCATGCTTGAGAAGTTTTCCTTAATTATTTCCATGAATAGCTTTTGTAATTCACCTGTTTTTATTGCTGCTTCTTCATTCATGTTTCTTATTCTTAAATTGTAGATTCTCTTGTCATCTTCTAGCCTTTGTATTGTTACTGCCTTGTTTTTTAAGAGAACTTTCCTTTCATGATCACACATTGCAAACTTGTCTTCAAGTTTTGATAGTCTGTTCTTAGTTTCTTTTAAGCAGTTTTGCCAACTTTCAATGGAGTTTTTAATTTCCTGGTAATCTCTTTGAATTTGCTTCATGTATTCTGGATTTTCTTATATTCTTTATCGAATCTTTCTCTCCTTTTTTTGTGTTCCTGCCTTCTTCCATCAGTGTCTTCTTGAGAGATGCTTAGCATTTCTTTTATTAATCTACTTATATCTTGCTTTACCTGTTTTAATATTTCAGTTTTGAGCTCATCTACAAGGTTCCAAAGATATCTCTTAATGTCCAATGAAGGCATGTCTGATGTTGCCTGTTTGCTGCCCTCAGTCTCTTTTGTATTTCCCCTCTCCTGGATCAATGTTCTCAGGGTTTTGGCTTGAGGGCTTTTTCTTGTTTCTCTACTACTGATTTTTGAGTGCTGATTTTGTATCCTGTTATACTACTGAATTCAGTTATTAATTCTATGAGCCTTTTGATGAAATTTTGGGGTCTTCTATGTAGAGGATCATGTCATCTACAAAAAGTGACAATTTAACCATGCTTGTACCCAGAAATGAGGCAACTTTCTCATCATCTTTTTGATGATTTGCTGCATGCTGTTTGCTAGTATCTTACTGAGGGTTTCATATCTCTGTTCATTAAAAAGATTGGGCTGTAGTTCTTTTTTTGCTTGTGTCCTTTCCTGGTTTGGGAGTCAGGGTAATACTTGCCTCAGGGAATGTCTTTAGAGTACTACTTCCCTTTCAATTTCATTAAAGAGTTTGAGGAGCATTGGTGTTAGATCTCTATTTCTTGTGGAATTTAGCAGTGAATCTGTTGGGACCTGGACTTTTCTTAGTTGATAGTGTTTAAAATCACTTCTTCAATTTTATTGATTGATATTAGATTACTCAGAATTCTTATATGGTTCTTGGTCAGCTTTGGTAATTCATATGCATCTAGGGGTCTATCTATTGCTTTTGAATTTACAGTTTTATTAGAGTACAGTTTTTTGAAATAGTTTCCAATGATCTGGATTTCAGCAGAATCCATTGTGATTTCACATTTTTCATTTCTAATTGCATTAATTTGGGTCTTTTCTTTTTTTTATTTTGTTAAAATTGGCTAGGGATTTCTCTATTTTGAAACAAGCTCTTCAATTCAATTGCTTTGTATTTTTTTAAGCCTCAATCACATTAGTTTCTGCTCTTTATCATTTCCTTCCTTGTACCAGCTTTGAGTTTGGGTTGTCCTTGTTTTTCTAGCATACAGAGGTGTATCCTTAGGTTATTTATTTGAGCTTGCTTTGTTTTTCTGAGGTGGGCATTCCCAGCTGTGTGTTTCCCTCTTAGGATGCTCTCATTGTGTCCCATAGGTTCAGGTATGTCATACTGGCATTATCATTGGATTGTGGGAAAGCTCTAATTTCATCCTTAAATTCATTGTTGACCCATTGATTAGTAAAAGGGTATTGTTTAATTTCCATGTGCTTGCATAGTTTCTGCAGTTTCTTTTTACCATTGTTTTATTCTTCCACTGTATAATGATCCAGTAATATGGATGGGATAACTTTGATTCATTTGCATTTACTTAAGCATGCTCTATTGGCTAATATGGGTTCAATTTCATGGACAGTTTCTGCTGTTGCTGGATAGAACACTATGAAGATATCTGTTAAGTCCATTTGCTTGAAAGTTATTATCTTTTAGGTCTCAAAACACTTCACTCTGAGCCCTCTTAGCCTATAAGGTTTGTGTTGAGAAGTTTGCTGCACTTCTAATGGGTTTACCTTTATATGTGATTCATTGTCTCTCTCTAACAGCTTTTAATATTTTGTACCCATGTTGGACTTCTGATGCTTTGAGTATAATGTGGCATAAAGATGTTCTCTTTTGGTTTTGTCTATTTGGTATCCTATATGCCTCACTTATCTGAATATTTGAGAAGTTTTCTGCCATTATTCCTGTGAACATATTTTTTACACCCTTTGTGCTGTCTTCTGATTTTTCACTTACTCCAGTTGCTTTTAGTCTTCTTTGCATCCTTTAGCAGTTGTGGGATCCATTTTTCTTCTTCTCTTGTTTGTAAGTTGTCTTTTAGTAGTTGGCCTTTGAAGGTATTGCTGCCTTCTAGTTCTGAAATTCTGCCCTCATGTTGACTGTTTTTGCTCCTCATACTTTCAATATGATTTTTAATCTCCTGGATTTCTGATTGCAACTTTTGATAGACTCTGATTTTTTGCTGAACTTGTCACTCATGTTTTATATCTTTTAGCTCACCTAGATTTTTATTAGTGTCTTCTGAAGGTGCCTGCATCTTTTTGGTTGTAACTTGCATTATCTGTTCAGTTATAGCTTCTCTGATTCCACTGAGTACCTCTTTGATCTGTTTTCTAATCTTCTCTGTTATCCTCCAAGCCATTTGGTTGTGTAGCTTATGCCATTCTGGTTCTTGATGCCCCCTGGATTGACCCTGGGGGAGTTGGGAGTTTGGGGAGGCATTTTACCTTGTCTTCTAATGTTTCTATTGGTTTCTTTTGTTTTGTGCTAAGGTTTGTGGAGGTTTATAGTGTAAAGACTTTATATGATAGTATAGAGACTTCTCTTAGTTGCTGTTTAATGATGTAATGTAGACATAGCTAACAACAGTGCTTTGCCTCAGCCCCCAAATCTGACCATCTTGGTTATACTGGGAGAAGAGGGTGCAGTATAATTAGCCAGACACCATATCTGGAAATATACTCCAGAACTATTAGTGTCACAAAGGTAATGTGAACGTTGGCTTACAGAGAAATAGCAACAACTATGCAGCTCTGGTAACAGCAGGTAAGTCAGCTGCAATAGTGTGATCCAAGACAAAGTGGATATTAACATCCCATAAGGACCAATTTTGTACCACCCTCAATCTTAGAAAGAAATTTACAACTACAGTGCAAACATGAAGACAATCCAGGCTGCAACAGTTTTATCTCTATGGTAGAAAAGAATTCAACAGTAATTTTACAGAGTTAACTATGGAAAGATTAATAAAACTTTATGGTTATACCATAAAGCTATAGGGTTTGGGACTGGGAGAATACAAGAGGGAAAATGGAAACATTAAACTATAGAAGGAGGAGGAGAAAGACGTGGCCAAAGGATCTTACTGGGGAGTAGGACAATGCTTATAGAAAAAGGTAAAGGTAAGAGTAAAAACTGATGAGAAATAGATGAAAAAAGGGCAGAAAACATAAATTATTTGGGAAGTAGAAATAAGAGAGAAAAAATTAAAGGGGGAAAAATTAAAAGAGAAAAGAGGAAAACATTACTAAAAAAAGAAGAAAAAGAGATAAAGAAAATGTGGCTCCTATATACAATGGAGAATATGCTCTTATTAAGAAAGATAAACTTAAAGCCGGCATGGTGCCATGTGCTATAATCCTAGCACTTGGGAGGCTGAGGCAGGAGCATTTCTGTGCGTTCAAGGCCACTTTAGACTACATAATGAGTCCAAGGGCAGCCTGAACTTCACAACTACACCCTGTCTCAAAAAAAAAAAGCAAACAAACAAACAAGGGAAAAACTCGAGGCATTTGAAGCCTGTACTTCGTATGATTTCTCTTCTGTGAAAAGTTTAATAGGAAAGAGGAGAGAGGAAAGGAAAAACACAAATGATACCCTAAGCGTGTCTCTGCTGTATTTCTCTGGTCTCACTCCAATATGGTGTGAGAGCTCACATTGGCAGGATTTATTCTTCCTTGGGTCAGTTAAGGTCTTTGCTGTTGTGAGTGTGGTTTTGAAAAATAAAAAGGAAAGTTGTCAGAATAGAAAGATCTATGAAGATAGAAAGTGGCTCAGGGGTTTTCTGGATTTCAGGGGCAGGGTCTGGAGATGACCCCCAGTCAGTAGAGCGCTTTGATCTGGGAGGGCAAAGGTGGCCTAAGTTTGAGTGTGGCTGTGGGTTGCACAACTCTGTCGGTGTGCCGAGGTCTACTGAGACTTACACTTTGTTTGGGAATCGTGTGGTGTGCAGATTTTTGGTTTAATAAAGTCGTTTTTTAAGGGAAAAAAAAAGAAGAGGCAAGGAAGCAGGACAAAGAAAAATTCTCCAAGCTCCAATAAACTGGAGAAGAAAGAAGGAGGAAAAAAGAAAAGGAAACAAAGACAAACACAAGGGGCTGGGAAGATAGCTCTAAAAAACTCAGTTCGGCACTTGAGAGGCTGAGGCAGGAGGACTGACAGTTTGAGACTAGTCAGGACTATGTGGTGAGTTCAAAACTAGCCTGAACTATGTCTCAGACAAACAAACAAACAAACTAAACTAAAAACAATGCACACATTCACCAAAAAACCAAAAACCCAACAATCAAAATTTCCCCGTGATTTCAAATGAGTGCTTTTCTCCGGTGTTCTGTAGCCTGGGCTCAGGGTTCAAGTCAAGACGCATCCCCCTGAGGCTGGTAAAGGAGGCAGCCAGCGCGCAGCTCCTGCTGGGTGAAGCATCAGCAGGCCGGAGCGTTAGGGGAGGGTGCTTGCTGACGCTAACATTTCCCGGGGCTGAGCCTGGCCTCCGGCTTGGGGGTGGCGCCCGCGTCCTTCAGCTCAAACCCCTCAGGGGTGTCTTTCCAGCCTGGCCCAGCTGTGTCCTGTGGCTGTGTCCTCTTGCTGTGTCCTCTTGCCCTGGGAGCGTTGGCGTGAAGCCAGCTTGCTGCTGCTCTCAGGCTAGGGTTCAGACAGTCCACCCCTTGGCAATGGCATCTGCCCAGGCTCTCCCCGGGGACACGGTTGGCACTTGATCGCAGGGGAGCGGAGTCCGGCAGGCCGCCCAGGTCGCTCGCCAGCCGCCAGCCGGTCTGGTGCAGCACCACCCTTCAACCTGGAGCCCTCGGAGTCCCAGCTCCCGCTGTGTCTGCAGATACGGTCTCCCCGTCCTAGGAGCCACGGCCCTTCCCTGCTCCACATTACGGTCTGCCTCTAATTTCCTTGTAGAGCTTACTTTTCCTGTGGGATCCTTCCTAGTTGCCAGGAATCTGCTGCTCTCTTTCCCCCTTTTCTAGTTTCTGGATGCTGAGGCTGGGGAGGCTGGGTTGTTACTGATCACTCCATTTTCCTGGAAGTGCTCAAGGCTGGCTACTTCCTGAGAACTGCGTTGCTAATCGATTTCATCCTTTCCTGAACATCAGGAGTGTAACTGGGCAAACCTAGATGGCCTGGGACAGTCGCTGGACTCTTAAAAACAAGGTGTCTGTGGCACACTGTTTTAGAGTAAGCTTTTTTTTTTGTCATAATAGGAGCATATTCTAAAATAAAAATTAAGAGCATATTACAGTGGCTGTATAAACCAGTCATGCAGACATTTATTGTCAAGTATGTGCTGCACATAATTGTACTCACTAAACCCTTGTGCAACGAGCCGCACAATAGGTTTGTTCACACCGGCATCACTACAGCTATGGGAGTCGTGAATTGTGCTACAGCCTTACAAAGAAAAATTTCAGCTCCATTATAATCTTTTGGGACCATTATCATATCTGTTGCCCATCACTGACTTAAATATCAAGTGTGCAGTGCATGAATATGTTTGTGAAATTCTTCCAGGTTGTTGTCTATTGCAAAAGTTTATTTATTCCTGTCACTGTATGGTGTTTTGCTCTATGAATATGTCACACTTTATCCATTCTTCTCTAAATGGATAGACGGCATGTTTTCAACTTTCAGCTACCATAAATAATGCTGCTGAGACTTAATTTTTTTTCATTCAGTTTGGAATGTGCATGTTGTGTAGTATTGTGCTATTATCAAAGAATGAGAGTGATAATTTCATGCCATGCCCAGTCCTTTAGTTATACCACTAATGTTTTGCATAAAATTACTCAACTACTCATAGGTACTAAATATGTGTGTGCATGCAAGTGGATACGTGTATATATAAAATATTGTTTCTTTACAACTGCTGATCATATTATACATGCAAATCTCTGTTCTGCTGACTTCATATAACTGCATCATGAGGATTTTACTACATTGTGAAATTTCTTAGAAAATGTACTTTTCTTCTTTTTTTTTTTTTTTTGTAGTACTAGGGATCAAACCCATGAGTGCTCTAATACTGAACTACTGTTATTTACCCCTGTGAGATATAGCTCAGTGTTAATGTCCTGGGAGAGTGTCTTAGTTACCTTCTCATTGTTGGGACAAAATGCCTCACACCCGCAGGTTAAAAGGTGAGAGGTTTATTTTGGCTTACAGTTTGTGGAGGTTTCAGTCCATAGCCAGCTGGTTGCAAGACAGGGTGGCAATGACAGAGGGGCACTGCAGAGGAGAAACAGCTCATGGCATGGCAGACAGGAGCCATAAAGGAAGGAGGGGGACATAGACATAGACATAGATTAAAATATAGATAGATATAGGTATAGAATACCCTTCCAGGCCACATCCACAGGCATCCACTTCTTCATCCAGCTATAAGCCCCCTCAAGGGACTAATCAGTACCACACACCCATGATGCATTCACCTCCCCGAAGTGCTATCTATGAGTATGTGAGGCTTTGGTGGGACATCTATATACAAACCATAATGGAGAGACAGAGAGAGAGAAAAAGAAAGAGAGAGAGAGAGAAAGGGAATTGATAGAGTGGCAGAATTTTTCTTGGAGCAGTGACAACAGAAGTGTTGTTTCTCTTCTTTCTTGGGGATTGAACTCATGACCTCACACTTGCCAGGCAGGCACTTGTACCACTGAGCTAAATCCCCAGCCCCAGTTTCTCTTTTTGTATGAGAATTCAAAGCCACTTTCCTGTTAACACCACTGACTACTTCACATGTCAGGACACTGAAGTTTTCTTTGTATTTCTTTCTTTTTTTTTTTTTTTTTTTTTGGTGATCAAACTCATGACCTTGTAAGTGCTTGAGCTGCTGAGCTAAATCTTCAGCCCGGGTTCACACCTCCACTTGCTCATTTGCTAAGCAAACGTGTACTGAGTGCCTTTGGCACAGGAAGCATTGACCGAGGTCTGGCTATTCAGATTAGCAAAGAAACTAAATCAAAGTCCAGCACAGAGCTGAGCCGAGGAACTGAGGGAACCAAGGTCAGGTGGGGGAGAGTAGGGAAGGGGTTTGGAGGAGATTAGGCCAGAGCTGGCCTGGAGACCCCAGGGGTGACTCAGAGGGGGACAGTAGGGAGAGGTACCACTGCAGGCAGGAGGAGCCCTGAAAGGCCACAAGGCAGGAAGATCAGGTCACAAGACTCCCGAGGTGACAGCCAGGCCAGGTGAGCAGCTGCAGGGCTGGGAAGAATGGCGGGGGCTGGAGCAAAAAGTGCCTGGCAGGCATGGTCAGGGGCTGTCCCCCTCCCCTGCAATGGTCACTGCAGATCTGAAGTGAGCTGAGCCAGAGGGATTGGAGCGAGACACTGCTGGAAGCAGGGACACAGAGACAGAGGATGTGACACAGGTGAGAAATGCCATGGACTTGAACAAAGGCAGTGTAATGGGCTGAACTGCGTTTCTCCGAAATTCATCATGAAGTCTGAACCCAGTACCTCCGAATGTGACCTTGCTCGGACTCAGGGTCTTGGCAAATGTGTGGTCAAGTGAAGGTGGGGTCATCAGGGTTGGTCCCAAGTCCAATACGATTTGTGAGGTTTTGTTTGTTTGTTCGTTTGTTTGTTTTCTGGGTTTTTTTTTAGTGGTATCAGGGATTCAACCCAGGGCCTACTTTTGGTACTATATCCTCAGAACTTTACCACTTTTATTTTGAGATAGGAACTTGCTAAATTGATAAACTGACCAGGTTGGGCCTGAATTTGTGATCATCCTGCCTCAGCCTCCCCAAGTGCTGAGAAAATGCTTCTTTTCCTTTTTTTCCTCCCTTATTTTCAAGGGTATGTTGATTTTGACTTTGCTTACTGTTCTTTCTGATTTTAGTATATGTGCTGCCGACACAAGGACTCTTTCTGATTTTAAACTTCATAGCCTGCAAGTGTGGCTGACCAAACAGCCAGAGGAAATTAAAAAAGGTATCTCATGCCTATAATCTCAGCACTCAGGGGGCTGGACAGAAGGATTGCTGACAGTTCAAAACCAGCCTGAGTTACAAAGTGAGCTCAAGATCAGCCTGAACTGCATAGTGAGATCTTATCTCAAAATGGTTTTGTTTTGTTGCCACTGGAGATTGGACCCAGGGACCCTCTATCCCTAAACTACATCTCCAGCCTTCTTTATTTTAGGATGAGGTCTCACTGAGCTTCCCAGGGTGGGCTTAAATTTGTGATTCATTCTCCTTCCTCGGCTCCTGAGAATCTGCAATTACAGGTGGGCACCACCACACCCACCTCGGTAAAGGGGCAGCAGGGTGATTTGACTGGAGTCGTAAAACCTTTTCTCATGAGGACAAGGACAGCTAAGCTCCTCCTTCCTGCACAGAGGCCTGTCTGCCTCTGCACAAGCTGCGCTCTGGTGTCTTTTCTCTACTTCCTGCCGAGCAGCAGGCACACAGGTGGGAGGCCCGTTGTGGCGGAGGGGTATCAGGCGCTGCCCAGTGTGTAGAGTCCTGAAAGAGGGTGGCATCAGGAGGATGTGCAGCGGAGCCTCTCCTGGGCCCTTTGCCAGGTCTCCCCAGTTGCACTTCTAGCCTCCCTAACAGTCACTGCCCAGCAGCCTGAACCATCCTTGCAAAATGTTGATCAAATAAGGTCAGTCTCCTTGCATCTGCTCTAGAAAGCTAGCTCTATGAAGTCAGGGATTTAGCCTGGAGGGTGAGGACGAATGAATGCAAGGAGGAGGAGGAAGTAAATCTCCAGATTCCGCCACCAAGTTCACTGTGATCTTGAGTGAAGACAAAGGCAATTGGGTAGGAGGCTGACTGGCAGCAGTGACAGAAAGGATGTTGGTGTGTCCAGAAAGAGGAGAAATCGCTGAAGGGTAAGGATCAGGGAGTGGTGCTATGTGCCTATGTGGTGGCACATACTCTAGGAGGCTGAGGCAGGAGGTTCAAAGATCCAGCTTGGGGCAATTTGGGGATTTAGAGACACCTCTCAAAATAAAAGGCCCGTGATTCCAGCACTTGGGAGGCTGAACCAGAAGGATCACTGTGAGTTTGAGGCCAGCCTGGGGTTACATAGTGAGTTCAAGGCCAGTCTGAATACATAGCAAGACCCTGGGTCAAAAAAACAAAAAACAAACTGGGCGTGGTGGCTCATGCCTGTAATCCCAGCACTCGGGAGGCTGAGGCAGGAGGATCGTTGCAAGTTCAAAACCAGCCTGGGCTACAAAGTGAGCTCAAGGCCAGCCTGATCTGCATAGAGACCCTGTCTCAAAAAGACACAATTTTTTAAAAAAGAAAAAATAAAGGAAAAGAATAAAAGATTATTGGAGTTTTACCTTTTAAAGAGACTGTAAGAGTCAAGGAATGAGGCAGAGAGACCTGACTGAGGCCTTGGCCATAAACCAGGCATGATGACACTGGCTCAGACAGTAGTGGCTGCGAGACCAGGGGCAGTGGTCTGAGGCCAAGTCAGCTGAAAAGGGAGAGTAGACAGGTCAGATGTCTAGGGTTATCTGGAAGGGCCTGAGTGTAACTTCAAAGTTTTCTGGCTCAGGCAACTTGAAGCATAAATCTGAGACTCACTGATGTGCGTGAGAAGGAGGCCTGGAGCTCTGTTTCAGCCTCTTTAAACTCAAGTTGCTGACTAGACCTCCAGGGCTGGATAAGAGCCTTGGGAGTGACAGATGTGTCAGAGCTCAAGCTAGATTCCTAGTTAGCCAAGGGAGTGGGCTGCTGTTAGGGTTTAGATCTGCTAGATTCCCCCAAGGTCTCCTGTGTTTGGAAAATGATTGGATCACAGGGCACCACACTAACCCACTGATGAGGGTATTGCTGAACGTGCTGTGAGGAGGTGGAACTGGATTGGAGGTGGGTTCCTTCAGCTATGACCCTCTTCTCTGTTGCTCTGCTGGCCTGACTTGAGCAGCTTTCTTCTGCCCAACCCTTCTCCCACACCTTTTCTGCCTTGGAGCCAGGTGACCATGGACTGAATCCATTAAAACCATGAACCAAAATAAACTGGTCCTCCTTTAAATTGTGAGTGTCAGGTATTTTATTCCAGGGACAGGAAAATGACTAATACAGTTGGGCACTTTAGTGCCCAGTTTTTACTCTTTGTTCAGTAACCTTGGAGAACTGGGTGTGTTGGCATGTTTGAGGCAAGGTTATTGGATTTAGCAGATAAAAATAAGATGCCCAGTTAAGTTTGGATTTTAGATAAACAATGAATTATTACCTTAATTGTAAGTTTGTCTTGATTATCATATGGAAAATGCTTGTTTGCTGTTTATCAGAAAGTCAGCTACCCTGGATTTTACCCTCTAGTAAGGTCCTTCCTCGTGAGCCTGGAAGTGCTGGGTCTGGGAGCTGTAGCTGCTACTGTTGCCGACTTCTGGGAGATGAAGACTCCGGCAGCTCTGGGGCAGGCCCTGGAAATGACCATGTGGTCATGCATGATCCTAACCCAGGCTCAGCCCAGGTCTACAGGCCATGCTGGGATAGTAAGAGCTCCTGTAGGGTGCTGGACCTGTGCTACTTGCTCCACCTGTTTAACCTCCCTGTGGGAGGAGGGCAGGTCACTTACAGGTAAGGACAAATTTGTCCAAGGTCATGTAGCATAAGGACAGAAGTGCTTGACAGGGAAGAGAATCAGGGCTTATTTGTTCTTCTCTGCCACTTGGTATCCACGTTACCTCAGGCAAGTTTCTTAAGGGCCCTGAGGCTTAGTTTTCTATTTATAAGTTGATACTGTCTTAACTGGTATATTGGTCAGCTTTTCATTACTGGGACAAAATACCTGACATATACAATTTAAAGGTGGAAGTGGTTTATTTTGGCTCATGATTTCAGAGGGTTCAGTCCATGGTCAGAAATACCACAGTGTGGTAGAGAAATGAGGTTCAATTCACAGTGGCTGGGGAGCAGAGCAAGTTAGATAGAGCTGGGGAAGAAGCCCAGAGGAAAAAAGGGCAATGACCCGAGATAGTTCCCAAGGTCACTCCCCCATGACCCAGCCAGGCACACCCAGAAGTGTGCTTTACTAATCTTTTAGGCAGCTCTTACACCAACCAAGTTGACAATCAAGATTAGCTAACACAAAAAGCCACTGCAAAAATTGAGATAATGTGTGAAAATGCCTTGTTAAGTACCCAGTATGTGTTAAGAACTCAAAAGCAAAATTAACAGGATATATTTCTCTCTGAATCATGTATTTCATCTAGGTATGGTGGTGCATGCCTGTAATCCCAGCACTTGGGAGGTTGAGCCAGGATGAACACCATGACTTTGAGGCCAGTCTGAGCTATATAGCAAATTTGAGGGCAGCCTAGACTACCTTGCAAAACCCTATCTAAAACAGAAAAGACACAAAACAAAAAAACAAACAAAAACACCAAGCACTTGAAAAAATAATCCCTTCCTATAGTCTTCAAAAACCACCAAATGGAAATGATCTCTAGGGAAAATCTGAAGAACCTATTGTATACATAGTCTCCACACTAGGTTTTGAAACTTGTAAAAGAGAAAAAAATAACAAAATAAGTGAGAGGAAGAAGAAGGAGAAGGAAGAAGAGGAAGAGGAGAAGGAAAAGAAGAAGGAGGAAGAGGAGAAAGAGGAGGAAGAAGAGGAGGAGGAGGAGAAGGAAGAAGAAGAAGAAGAAGAAGAAGAAGAAGAAGAAGAAGAAGAAGAAGAAGAAGAAGAAGAAGTCCCTTACCAAGATGAGGTGGTAGCCTCACAGATGCAGGTTTACTGAACAATGGGGGAAGCTGGGAGCCGGGTAGGCTGCTCTTCCTTCCTGGGCTCCCATCTCAGACACTTGGTGCCAGAGAAAAGTGTTCTGGAAGGGCCTTGCTTTGCAGATGCTGGACACCCTCATGCTGGGCCTGACGATGAGCATCTAAGTGCCCTGCCCCAAGCCTCATGAGAGGACAGCTGGGGCTTTGGGGGATAGCTGTATCTGAGGGTTCCCAGCTGACTTGCCATTAGGAGGTGGAGGCTGATTTGAAGATGGGGTCACTGAGGGTGTGGCCTGGAAGGGTCCCGCTGCCTCCTGGCATCTGGCTTCACTCTCTCTGCCATTCCATAGCAGCCCTGTTCAGTTCTCCTCTGCATGTCCCTCTGCTATGCCACCCTGCTTCAGAGCCAGCAGACTGTGGACTGAAACCGTGAGCCAAAACCAGCCTCTCCTCTTCTAAGTTGTGGTGTCCACATGTGCTGTGCCCCAGCAATGAGGAAAGTGACTAAAAGACTTGGGACACACGTGGATGGGCTTGCATAACCAACCCTGAGCAGCCCCTGCCAGTTAAATGCTACTTTCTTTTTAAAATTAATTTTGATTTTTAGTAGCACATGTTTTCAGTACGTAATGATTACTTTCACCATAGGGTGCTGGCGCATGTACATATCACATCTTAATTCTTTTTATACTTCTTTCCCTCCCTCTGTGTCTTGGTCCCCTTTCAAGTGCTGCATTTGCCATGGAATTGCCCAGAAGGGAACAGGATCCAAGAGGTTGTAATCTGCAGTAAGCAATGATGCCCTGGGGCGGGTGTGATGTGGTGGTGCTGGGGAGGCCGCCCTTTCCGGCTAATGGGTTCATTGTGCCCTGTTGGTTTAAAGGGGCAGGGTTAGACTGAATGAATTCCTTTTGGTCTTAGCTCTTCTTATTCTTCCTTGCTGCTCCAATCATTTACTTCCTCATTGTCCAGCTCTAAAACTGACCATAGAGTACAGTGGCTTCCATCTTTCCACTCCATTCATTCAGTCCTTCATTCAGCAAGTTATTTTGAGAACTTGTAGGAAGAACTCTAATCTCAGCACACACTTGGGCAACAGGGATGGACAGAAAGCAGTTTCTGTCTTCAGGGAGAGCCTAGAAGATAGGAGGGATGTAAGGAGATAATTATAGTGGTGGATGTTAGGAGTGGCATTGTGTCATTTCTCCCACTCCAAATCCAGAGGTGGAAATCCTAAATGCTAGTACTTTGGGAGGTGGCCATTGGGAGACAGAGCCTTTAAAGTGATGACCAAGTTAGAGTGGGACTGTTAATGCAAAGTGACCTTGGAAGGAAGAGGGAATTTTGAAGGAAGCGGGGAAGAGACCGTGTGAGGACCCCGTGAGGGAGGCTTCTGTCAGCCGTGGAGGCAGGACTTGGGGGAAGTCAGCCCTGCTCACGCCTGGGCCTTGGACTTCTGCCTTCCAGAAGGAATTGTGAGGGATAAACTTCCCATCTCAGGCCATCAGGCTGTGATGGCAGCCCTAGCAAACAGAATTAGCAATAGCTTTATTAAATGTTTATAGAAGGGCACACTGGTAGTTTTAAAGCTCACTAGTAGTCTCTCAAGGCTTATAAAGAAAACCGCTGGGCCTTGCTTCAGTCCTTCCCACATCTAACTCTTCTGTTTATACTGGCACTTGCCTCCTTATTTCAAAATAAAGAAAAATCCTGTTGTTCTTGAATTTTTTTTTTTTTTTAACTTTTAGATGCTACCCACTGTTTAGCTGGGCTGCATCCCTGGCACGGAGCACATACTTCCTTCTCCTCGTTCTCCTATAGTTTATTACAATCTGTGGCTTTCACAGGTATGACCCGTTCCTATGAACTCATCATGACTGTGTAGACACCACCCACACCGGAGTTGTGGGGAACAGCTGTACTTCTTATACAATTTCATTTGTCCTGAAATTAATAAATGCCTTTCTTGTTTTGTTTGGTGGTATCTTTTGTTCATGTTTATGTATGCGTGTATGTATTGTATTAGTACACATTGGCAGTACATGAAATTTACATTCCTTTTAGGGGGCAGGTACATTCCTTCTTTTTATTTCCCTTCCGACCCCTTTCCTTGCCTCTCCCTCCATCTTTAGATTGTTTCTGTGGTGCTGCAGAAAATTTTAGAATAAAATAATACCACGCTCAGCGGCGGGGGTGCCGATAGTATGGGGAGTCGTAGCAGAGGGGACAGATGCATGCATACAGCACATACAGCTCTGAAGCCTTGAGCGAAGCATTGGCTATAATAATAATAATTGTTATTTTGGGTTGTTATTAAAAAAAATTCATTATTGTGTCGGTGTTGCATTGCTCCGGTAGGCGGAACACACAGCGTGGCCTGTAACACGGCTATGGTAATTGTTCCCATTCCTTTAGCTTCTTTCCAGCTTGGCCCTGTGCTGGAAGACTTTACACTGGCCGCCTGCAGTTAAATATAGTACTTTCAAAATTTTCCTTTCAGGGCTGGGTTTTGAACCTAGGGCCTCAAGCATGCTGGGCATGGACTGGAACCCTGAGCCTTACCCCCTCTTTTTTTTTTTTTTTTTTGCTTAGTTTTCTTTGTATCTGCCACTCGTTCTTCTCCAGGGTCGCCAGGGAAGTTGGATGACGTCTCTCAGAAGAATCAGACACGCGGCGCGCTCCCACCCCCAGGACCCCTCTGCTCGGTGAGGCGCAGCCTTCCTAGGTCTTCCGTTTCCGATATTCTAATCCATCTCCCGGCCTCTCTCCCGGGATTGGGTTCCGTCTCCGCGGCCCCAGCCGGCTTTGCTCTCTCACTTATCCCAGCCGCTCTCCGGTAGTTTAGTTGCAAAGAGTGTCGGAGTTGAGCATCTTGAGACCTCGGACGTCTGCAAATGTCTTCATGCAGACGTCTCAGCTCTGGCTGACCCCTCGGCTGGACTGATCCCTTGCCTAGGTTTAGCACGGAGGACAAAAACTCACTTCCCCGCCGCAGAGATGCGAGCTCGGCGGCTGCAGCTGCAGGGCTGAAAGTGGATCCTGACGCGCGGCCCCGTGCGGCTCGTGCTCGCGCACGCGGCGGGGGGCGGGGCAGGAGGGCGCGCACGGCTCACGCGCGCCCTCTAGCGTCCTCGTCCTGTCGCGGCCTCTGCCAATCCCTCGCACCTAGCTCACTGTTGGGGTGCCTACCTCGCACCTCTTAAAAGAAGCTGGAAACTCCGGAGCTCACCCTGCCCCACGCAAAGCCCGACGGAGGCGTCAAAATTGAGAACACCACTGTGTTAATTTGAAGGTGGCAGGGAGGGACGGTTCCGTGGTGCAGCTCAAGATGAATTGTATGCCACATAAAAAGAATAGGGTGACCACAAATATGCATCAATGAGCGATGATGCCTCGCAAGGTTCTGGAATGACAGGAACAACCCAGAGCTGAAGCCAGCTATAATCGCTGGAATGGAAATCAACGAAATTAAGACTGAAAAAACTAACACAAAGGATCAATGAATAAAAGTTAGTGCTTTTTTTCTTCCTTTTTTTTTTTTTTTTTTTGGTACTCATGACCTTGCGCTTGCCAGGCAGGCGCTTACGCCACTGAGCTAAATACCCAGCAAAGTTAGTACTTTCAAAGGGCTCTGGGGAGGAGGGAGACGGAGGGAGGGAGAAAGGAGGTAAGAAGGATTAGTGATACATGCAAGTACCAAAGCCCGAGGACGAGTGTCTTTACCATGTGTTGCAATCCTAGAAGCTAAGCAGGGTCGGGCCTGGTTAGTACTTGGACGGAGGACCATGTATCACAGATACACACTAAGAAAGATGGGAGGGAGAGATGAACTGCACGCCCCACTTTGCTTTTTGAGGCAGGGTCTCGCTATGGAGTTCAGGCTGGCCTTGAACTCACTATGTAGCCCAGGCTGGCCAGAAACTTGCAGTGATCCTCCTGCCTCAGCCTCCCAAGGGCTGAGATTGCAGGCGTGCGCCACTCTGCCTGACCTTGGCCCACTTCACTGTGAAATGCACTGAGAACTACAGTGCCTCGGCGGGCCCGTCATACCGCCCTTCCACAGCCGCTGAAGCTACGCAGCGACACAGGGGACAGTGGCAGCCGAAGGCGGGCAGAGGACAACCTGCTCCAGAGCTCCGCTCTCAGCGTCTCAGTGAGAAACCGTCACCTCCTGACACCACAGTCCATGTTCGCTTTTCCTGGTAACCTCTGTTGTGCAGGAAGTGACTCGTGTGTGTGTGTGTGTGTGTGTGTGTGTGTGTGTGTGTGTGTGTGTGTGTCTGTGTGTGTGTGTCTCTGTGTGTGCGTGTGTGTGCACAAGCACATTGCTTAAAAAGGAAAAAACAAACAAACCAAAAAACCTGAATGACCAGTGTGGATTTTGATCAGCCTCCAAGGGAGCCAGGGTGGGGAAACACCCTTCTCCAATAGCGGCTCTGCTCTCCGGTTCAGGAAGTTATTTGCTCTGGGATTTTTGCCTGGTACCGGGGGAGGATCACAGAGCCCTTTGCCATCGAGCTGCATGGAGTCCGTTTGAGTTTTTCACTCTGAGACAGGGTCTGGCTATGCTGCCCAAACTGGCCTAGAATTTGTGATCCTTCTGCCTCAGCCTCCAGAATCACTGGAATTGCACACCCAGAATGTTCACCATTTTCACAACATAAAAATTCTTACACACCTTGTTTGATTCAGTCTTTTTCATGTATTGCCATGAAGTGAAGGATAATTGTGTAAATTTTTGTATGAGGCTGTTACATCTACGGGCAATCTGTCATGAACTGAGAATGGATCAATTTCTCTAAAAGATCTGAGCTTTCCCTTTAAATCAAACATTTTGTTGTTTCCATAAACTTCTTGCTTAAAACAAACAAGAAAGAACTGTGATGCAACATTTAGTTTAGGATTGATCCCTGTCTTCTCGGAGGTTCCTCTTTCCTTTCTGCTGTTCTGAAATTTCAGTTATCTGCATAATGTGGGACTTTATCTGTCATCCTGTCGGGCACTGGGTGACCCTTCAGTGTGGCAGATGTGTCCAGGCCTTTGGACTCTGAGAAATTATCTCCTTTCATAATTTTCACGGCATCATTTTCTCTAGTCTTTCATTTTGAAATACCTTTTGTTTGATCTTCTAATTATTTTCTCTCGTTCTTTTACGTCCTTCCTCCCTCCCTTCATTTTTTTCCTTCTTTTCTAACGCTGGAAGGTTTTCCCAATGTTCTTTTTTTTTTTTCTTCTTTTCCAAATTCATTTTATTTCAAGGGTAAAAATTTTTAGAAAAGAAGGAAAAAAACTACAACAAAATTTCAAAACACGTCAATTGGGGGCAACAACAGTACATTGCACATTGTCATCCCCAAATCCCAATGTTTCCTAATGCAGCTTTATTACTGTTATATTTTTTAAATGTTTAAAAAATCATTTTTAAAACTGAAATCTACTCATTTTTTTATTTAAAGAGAAACAGAAGCATGTAAAGAATAGAGATAATACAGAATTCCAAAAAAAAAGAAAGAAAGATAAACAATAAGAAATCACTAGTTAATAAATTACATATTGTCCTCTTAGAAATAGTTGTTCAAGTTACAAAATTAAAGCATACAAAGTAGATAGTCAAACAGTGAGAGCATTAACAGTTACGCATGCATGAATCTTTACATGTATTTCTATCCTTTCTGTATTAGAGGAAAAAACAAAACTTAGCAAGACAAAACAAAACAAATTCCTATAAAAACATGAAACCAAAAAGTCGTATAAAACCACAGTACAAGGTGATATATACTGATTACTGTGTTGTTTCTTATAATCTTCAATAGAATGACTATATCATCAGGCATAATTGAATATAGCAGTATAATTGAGTATAGCAGTAAATAACAATATTAGTACAATAAAACATTGTAGACAGTATAAAACTTCAAAGGCAGGTAATAATCAAACCAGAGTGGATATTCTAGTGGATCTTGTCATCTTAAGTGTAGTTGCCTATACTCTCAGACTTGATACTATCAAACATAACAGCTTTGAATAAAATCTGTCACTACAAAACAGCAATCCAACAAACCAGATTCAATTACAATCAGTCGTGGTAAAACAGTGTAGGTTTTACAGAGCTTTAGATTAAATTAATAAGAAATTAAGGATGATTACCATACTATATCCTGTTATTTTCAGGATAACTGTGCCCTCAAATCTAGCACAGGTAGAATGACTGGAACAAAATATAATACATCTAAGAAGAGTAGTGTGAGTACTGTGGTTTTTGAATCCTGGTGCACTATTACTATAAGCGTATCAAGGCCATCTATGTTAGAAATTCTAGTTATCCTTCTCTGCCTCATTTCTGCTATGCTATTTTGCTGCCTGTTTGTCTAGTTTTCTCCTTCATTCTACTGCCTGCCCCACTCATTGAGGCCTTTCTGCCACTGTTCCTAAAATCCTGGTATTTTTTTTCTCTCTCTCTAGAATGTCCTTCAGTATTCTCTGTAGGGTTGGATTGATGGTCACAAACTCCCCCAGTTCCTCTTTGTCATGGAAGCATCTTGGTTCTCCATCAACTTCTAGTGACAGTTTTGCAGGGTACATCAATCTGGGCTGGAGGTTATTTTCTTTCGGGGCTTGTAACACTTCGCCCCAACCTCTTCTTGATCTGATGGTCTGTGTTGAGAAGTCAGCCATGATTCTGATGGGCTTTCCTTTATATGTAATCTGTTTCTTTTCTCTGATGGCTTTTAATATTCTGTTTTTATATTGAATTTCTGGTATCTTGATTATTATATGTCTGGGTGTAGATCTGCTTTGGTTGTAGGTGGCTGGAGTTCTGTATGCCTCACACAACCAAATGTCATTTTCTTTTCCCATGCTTGGGAAGATTTCCTTAATTATTTCCATGAATAGCCTTTGTAATTCACCTGTATGTAAATTCCTGCTTCTTTGTTCACGTTTCTTATTCTTAAATTGTAGATTCTCTTGTCATCTTCTAGCCTTTGTATTGTTACTGCCTGTTTCCTTGTTATTTTTAAGAGCTCTTTCCTTTCATGATCACACATTGCAAACTTGTCTTCAAATTTTGATAGTCTATCCTTAGTTCCTTTTAAGGAGTTTTGCCAGCTTTCAATGGAGTTTTTAATTTCCTGGTAGTCTCTTTGAATCTGCTTCATGTATTCTATATTTTCTTTATATTCTTTATCAAATGTTTCTCTTTTTTTTGTGTTCCTCCCTTCTTCCGTCTGTATCATCCTGAGAGATGCTTCCTGAGAGCATTTCTTTTATTACTCTACTCATATCCTGCTTTACCTGATTTAATATTTCAGATTTGAGCTCATCTACAAGGTCCTGAAGATATCTCTTAATGTCCATTGAAGCCATGTCTGATGTTGCGTGTTTGCCACCCTCAGTCTCCCTCGTTTTTCCTTCTCCTGATCAGTACTCTCAGGGTTCTGGGCTGGGGGTCTCCTCCTGCCTCTCTCTCCTGTCATGGTTCTGGCTTCCTCCATACAGGTTACAGTGCAGGTCCCAGCACCCTTCCCTGTTGGCCACGTTTCCTCCAAAGCACACTGTCGAGGGATCTCCACCCTCTCCTGCCTGCTCTTGTCACTGAGTTGTAAGCAGTGGCTGCATATTCTTGCCCCTCCTCACCGGGTCAGCCAAACTTCAGGGGCCCTCACCTGGTTAGCGCATGCTAGGTGCAGGGAATCAATTTGGGAGGGCTCATTGGGTCCCTGCCAGGGGCATGGCCCAGTCCAAGCAAATCCTACGAATCTGCTTTGGGGAGGGAGCAACCAACTGAAATCACAGTCACTCCCAGTTCAGGCTCCTCCTGCCTGATTCCAATATGTCACCCATTTGGTCGCACCCTTCCCATGGGGGGGTCTCATTCCCAGCACTGACCACGGATTAATGAAGGTTCCTCCACCAGCTCCGCTTGCTGCTCTCCGTTGAGCTCACCAACCCCCGACTTCAGCGCTGCTGTGCTTCCTGTGAGTGGCGGCCGGAAAGAGTTTGGACAGCTCAGCCAGCCGGCATGGATTCAAGCTGGTGCAAACTTGGCGGGTCAGCATGAAAACACTGTGTCCCATAATTTTTAGCTGTTCCAGTTGTAGCCCCAAAGTATGTGATGAGCTTTCCTACATTTTAATTTCTTCCTGTGTCAAGAGGATCCATCTCCCTCTGTCTGGGTCTCTCCAGGGTGTTTTATTCTGGCATATAAGTTGTTTCTCCCAGGAGGCTTTGTATTTTGTTGCTCACTGATCGGCCATCTTGTCTCCAACTCCTAAAAAATCATTTCTATTAGCATGTATTTGCAGTATGTAAAGATTACCTTCATGGTGGGATATCTTAAACTCCTGAGAGCTTCTTATGAATACTTGCTTTTTCTTCTGTCCCTGCTTTTTTAGGAGGGTAGACACAGTGTTTGGAAACTCTGTGGGGAAACTGCTGGAGATGGACTGCAAGGCCCTGCACCACCAAGCGCATGAGACACCACCAGGCTGCATCTTCAGCCGGACGTCGAGTTTGGGATGAAAATCTCCAATACTGGCGCACATAAAGTCCTTTCTTTTCCTCTGTTCCCAGCATTGTTCTTGCTTGTTTGTTTGTTTGTTTGTTTTGATCAGCGTGCTTAGAGTTTTGCTCACATACCTACTGAATTTTGCCCACCCGTTCAAAGTTCCCACAGCCGATTTACTGCGTGACATGGAGGGACATGGCAAGAGCAGAGCCAGAGCTGGTGGAGGGTGAGCCCTTCACATAGGGCTGTCAGGAGCGCATCGGCCAAGGCCCACGGAAACAGCCACACTCTTCCAGGGAAGCGAGAGAGAGTTAATAAAGGGCACAGGGATTAAGGCAGCAGCAGGAAGAAGAAGGAGAAAAGGACAAAAGAGAGAGCTGGAACCTGGTCACTGAAGGTGGCCAGTCTTCCTGTCCCTGGGTTTTCCGCTGACCGTCCCGTTTCTCAGACCCAACCTGAGGGCAAGACAGCAGGAGTGTCACCCTCCCTCCCCGGACACTAAGCAGGCCAGAGAAAGTCAGTACAGATCTGAAGGCACAGAAACGATCCAAGGCGTGACCCAGGCCATCTGACCGGGAAACCCAAAGGTGGGGAATCCAGGGCCACTGCTGGCCAATATCACAGGTCATTCAGTAAATATGAGCAGAGTAGATAAACCAGGCAAGGGCTGGCCATGGCATGGTCTTAGATTCTATAAAGAGAAACTTGTGCAAGTTTTCAAAATGTTTGAAAATAGAGCTGGATGTGTTGCCACACGCTCCTAATCCCAGTCCTGGGGGGCAGGCTGCTGAGGCAGGGGGAGCACTGCAAGTTTGAGGCCAGCTGGGGCTACATAGTGAGTTCAAGGCCAGCCTGAACTGCATAATGAGACCGTGACTCAAAAAAACACACCATGAAGAGAGAGAGAGAGAGAGACTAAACTGGGGGTGCAGGTCATCATGGTAGCATGCTTGCCGAGCCTGTGCACGGCCCTGGATTCAATCTCCAGCACGCTCCCTCTTGGTCCTTCCCTCTCTCTTTCTCTTGACAGAGAGACCAGGGACCTCTTTTGAAAATAAGATTTTATGCAAACCCCTAATATAAAATCAATAACTGGATAATAGATAATTGCCCTTGTCAAGGCTCAGGTGGGAGGCCTGGCACCCTGCTCACACGGCCCTTTGTTACCCTGGCCTCTCCCACTCCTCTATTCTCAGGGCTCCTGCAGAGCTACCTCTTAAAAGGCTGCGAGACACCAGCACTGAAGGCCACAAGGACCCCACAGAACCATGTCACAGCACTAGGAGCTCCTTCCTGACCTTTGCTGTGTCTCTTTTTCCCTGGCCTTGCAGGAGCCCAGCGGGCTCTGTGACCAGGGCCACTCACAGTGCCAGTGCTGACCAGAGACCTGTGGCTTAACCAGAGCCCTGGTGCTGAGGGGGTAAAAGGTGACCTGAATGACAAGCATCTGTGGTCACCTTAAGAGGTGCCTAAGGAGCTTTGTGGTGGCCAGCTTCTGGAACCAGCTCAACAAAGAGAAAAACATGTGTCAAGTGGCAAGTTCAGCCTGCACTACAGACAGAGTGAGACACTGTCTCTAAATAAATAGAACTAAAAGACATCGGAGAGGTTCCTTCTAGAGAGCAGTAACCAGCTTTGGACTACAAGGAGCCACTTTTTTATTATTATAAGGTCTACACTCTCTTATAGAGAGCTATTTTGAAGAAAATGAGTGACATTGTGGTAGCCATTGTTGATTTCCTGTTGTCTTGTTTTGACATCCTGTATCACTTGCATTGTTCTGATTTGCTTTATTCTGTTTTGCTTTATTTTATTCTCTTTAAAGCTGAGATAGATGGGATCAGTGACTTGCCTAATGGCACAATTCAAAAATTAAGAGCAGGAGAGAAGTATTTCAGTAATGTCTGTTGGAATTGACCATAACATGTATGGGTTGTCTTTCATTTATTTCAAGATGTCTTTTATTGTTAAGCTCTGGAAGGGCTTACTTTAGGAGCTCTGAATTCTAATTCTGACATTCACCCACGTAGAACTTGGGGGTACTGTCAGGCTAGATCAGACATGACTCTCGCAGTACCCAAGTTGTCTGCCAGAACATGGTTCTCAGTTAGCTGCAGAAAAATCAGTATCCATTGGAATGAAAGACTTTGCACCAAAGATCTTGCTTCTTGATCTATTCTGTCTGTGTCTTTTGATTGGTGAATTGAGACCATTAACATTAATGGTTATAACTGATCTGTATTGACTTAACTTTGGTCATGTTATTTTCCTAATTGTTGGCTCCTCCTCTCTTTTTTTCTCCCTCTGTTTAATTTCTTGCCCTGCCCTGCTGAGTTCCTTCTGTTGGGGTTCATGGGATTGAAGTTCTTGTTCTCTTTTTCTACAATGTCCTTAAAAACACTTTGGAGTGTTGGTCTTGTGGTTATGAATTTCCTCAGATGTTCTCCATCAGTTTTGAAAGGTAGTTTTGCAGGCTACATCAGTCTGGGTTGAAAGTTGTTTTCCTTTTGAACTTGAAATACTTCACTCTAAGCTCTCCTTGACCAGAGAGTTTATGCTGAGAAGTCAGCTGTGATTCTAATGGGCTTTCCTTTATAGATGATTTGTTTCTTTTCCATAACAGCTTTTAACATTCTATTCTTGGCCAGGCATGGTGGCTCATGCCTGTAATCCCAGCACTTGGGAGGCTGAGCCAGGAGGATCATTGCAAGTTTGAGACCAGCCTGGGCTACAAAGTGAGCTCAAGGCCAGCCTGAACTGTATGGTGAGACTTTGTCTCAAAAAGACAAAAAAAAAAAAAGTAAAAATAAATTCTGTTCTTGTGGTAAATTTGTGGAATCTTGACTGTGATATGCCTGACTCTAGATTTTTTTGTTTCGATCATGGCTAATTGGAGTTCTATATGTCTCACTTATCTGTATGTCAAATTTCCTCTACCAGGAGAGTTTTCTACCATGATATCTGTGAATAGGTTTTTTTTTTATATATCATTTGCAGTATCTCTTGCCTTTCATTGACTCCAACCACTCTTCAGTTATTCTCTGTCTCCTCTAGCAGCTGCTGATTGATTTCTCATGGCCTCTTGCTATTCTTGAGAAATCTTTCTTTTCTTGGTTGCTAACTGCAAGTCTGTTTTCTATATCTGAGATCCTGCCCTCACACTGGCTTAATCTGCTACAAATACTTTCAATGGAATTTTTATTATCCTGGATAATCCTGATTATCCTGAATCTGCCTTATGGATTCCATTTTTTCCTATGCTGAGCATTCACGGCTTCCATAATTTCCTTTAGCTTTGTGATGTTCTAGCATCACTAAGCATAGTCTATATTTTAGACACTGTCTCTGCAGCTGAAAGAGAAACAATCTGAGAGATTATTTCTGATTTGGGTTTTTCCAGGGTCTCATTCAATTGGTTTGTTGTTACCATTTCAGAGGGATCTGGTGGGGGCTTTCAGATTGTCCTACCTCATTGCCCCCTGGGTTTCCCTTTGGTGAGGCTGCATCTTGTTTAAGTGTCTTTTCATTTTTTCTTTCTTTTTTTTTAAGTTTAATTCCTGGAGTGATACTTGTAAATTTCCTATGGTATGTTACTTTATTGCTACTTTTTAGGACCCTTAAGTAATGATTACTGCTCTGTGATATCTTCCAAGTGTAGCTTGTTTTGGGGTTTTGAGTCTGTTGGAAGATCCTACCTCTTCAATTTATTAGAGATGAGAATTTGCTGCTTGTTTGACCTAGTCCCTGATTATTATTATTATTATTATTATTTGGTACTGGGGATCAAAGGTCCCTTATTTTTTGGCACTGTGCTACAGTATTTTCTGTGACCCTTAGTCAGTCTCAGTCATGGAATACCAGAAGGAACAGCTGCTTAAAGCAATTATGTCAGTTTTGGTTATATAGTATCAACAGCATCAAACACAGCCTAGAAAATGACAAACTGAGCTAACCATTAGTTTTTCACTTTCAATCATATGAACTAGATTTGTGATTAAATAACAAAATGTAAAACAAACCAGAAAATTGTATGCAGTACACAAGTCCTTAATATGTCAATTTTGCCCTCAGGGGTTAAAATTTAAAATAGGTTAAGGAGAAAATAGAGAAGTGGAAGAGAGGAAGGGATTCGAAGGTTGGAGGACAAAGCGGGATCACGCCAACTTCGGGGAACTGGTGCAGAAGACTGGAGGGAAAGAGAGAAGGGAGAGATAAAAAGAACAGAACAGAACCACAACCACAGAGAGGCTAGAAACCACATTCACACTTGTATAAAAACAAGGTCAGTGAACGAGAAAAACCAAAACAAACCCACCACCATAGCAACAAAACAGAGAGAGAGAGAGAGAGAGAGAGAGAGATCTCCTTCCAGAGTTGTCTCTGCAGACAACCGATAGAGACAGTGTCCTGATCTGTATCAGTCCGTCCAGCGAGCCAGCGATAGCTTTTCAGCAGGCTAGTGGATCGTCTTAGTGAGCCTGTGCTTTCTGCCTGGCTCATTCAGCTCACCACCTTCTGAGCAACGTCCACAGGTCTGAGCCCAGCCAGGAGCCAACAGATGGAGCCAGCAGCGGCTCTGAGTTCTGATCTCAGCAGGTCTGTCTCCAAATGACTCCAGGCCAATCGCTCTGTCCTGTGGAAGGACTGAGCCCTCAGCACTCACCACCAGCCAGCATAGTCCTTCACACCCTCTACTCCCCTCCACTGCTGCGTCTCTTCACAGAGGCCTCTGGAGTCACCAGCTGTCACCGTGTGTCCACAGGTTCAAACCGCTCTTCTAGCACAGCAAGTCCTGGGAGAAGGCACTGCTGGCCACCTCCTCCTCCTTTCCAAACTTTCTCCCTTCACTCTCTCTTGGGCCTCCGTTCTCGCTTCAGATTCTTCCTGGGTCCGGGGAACCACTTCCCTCCTTCTTGTCCTCCTCACTCCAGCATCTAGATGGTGATGCTCTGAGAGGCTCCTTCTATGCTGTTTATCACTCTGCCATCTCAGGTTCCCCTGGCGAGCTGGTCCTTGCTTGGATGAATAATGACCAAACATGGCATCTTCCTGATCATGGTCAGACACTTTAGTCAGAAAATACCAGTGGGAGGATCCTCAGAGCCTCTTTCATGCTTTAGGGTCAGGGGGAATCCCCTGGCCCAGCTGAGTCCTTGCAATTGCAGATGCTGCAGTGAGAAAGGGTCTCCCCTTCCTCAGTTTCCCTCCCCCTCCCTCATACTTTTGTACCAAGGAGTTAGAAGGCAACTTTTATTATGCTAGCAGGCTGGTGGGAATCAGTTCCAAATTACCAGCCATAAGTCAGCTTAGAGTTCAGTTTAAATATAATTTGTAAGCAGGAAGTAAAAGGCTGATGGCAGGTTATTACATGATTGGTTACATGAATTAAGTTATATGTTGTCCAGCAAGCTAGCTCTAAATAGATTTACTTAAAAGGAATTGTTTACCTGGGAAGGAGGGGAGGGGTTTTGAGCAGAGCTGTATCCTTGTCTGGGCCTGTCATTCCCACACAAAGTGCTTGAAGCAAGTTGGAAAACTATATATTCTTCCAAATTGGGAAAAGCACAAACCTTGCAGCTGGACACAGTCAAGTTGATCTAGTGCATTACTAGGAAGAAGCAACTGGATGCAGATAGTCAAGGCTAACTGAATTTAGCAGGCTAACTATGTGACAGGCAGCAGGAGAATAGTCACAGGCCATTAACTGATTTTTAACTTCTGCTATAAAATATTTATAAGTTTGCTATTCTATAAATGTGCCCTTACAAGCTTAGCACCAGGGCCCTTGGCAAACATAGGATGTCATAAAAGAGATAAGATAGAACATGGAAGCTTCCAAACTCTGGGACATCTGGAGACATCTGGAGACACCCAAACATTCACACTGGATACCCCAAGGACTTTGCCCACTGGTGTTTACACCCAGAGAACTTTGACCATGAATGTTTACTAAAATCTTCCTGCCTAATGTGCCTTGCCCTATAAAATGTTCTGTCCTATATATATAAAAAAAAGCCTGCTTCTCTTTGGTCCCTATAGACAGATACCAAACTGTCCTGCCCCATAGCAGTGACACCACAGGGCAGAGAATCTGGGACCTGAAGTCTGAACACGCTGACTGCTGTGATTAGCTCTGGACCTCAAGCCTCAGTTTCCTCAGGTCTAATGTGAAAGCTGGACAAGAGGACTGCTGAGGGCCCTCCCTAGCTCCTCAGCCTGAGATTCTATGGCCACCAGGGAGGACCTGGGTCCCATGGGCAGAATTAGAACCCAGGGTCTGACACCTCGCAAGTCCCAGGAGACAGGCTCCCAGCCCTGCCCCCACCCCACCATACAGTCTGTGGAGCCTATGACCTGTGGTTAATAAACGAGTCCTGGGTAGCCAGGCATGATAGCGTACACCTGTAATCCCAGTTCTTGGGAGGCTGAGGCAGGAGGATCACTGTGAGTTCAAGGCCAGCCTGGGCTACATAAGTGAGTTCAAGGCCAGCCTGCACTACAAGAAGGTGCCTTAATATTTTCTAGGCACCTAGTCCTGTCTAGGAATCCCCAAATCTGCAAAACCAAGTCTTTGGTATCTCCGAATCTCATTTTCTACTACAGGGAAAGCTAACATTTACTAAGCAACTACCTTGTGCCAAAGAAAGCTGGGTGGGGTCAGGCCAGCCTGATGAGATTTACCTCAGGTTCTCACAGCAACTGTAGCTCAATTCCTTCCCAACCAGGTCTCTCCAGGACCTTCCCAGGATTTACCTCAGCGGTCACTTCACCTTATTACACTGGGAAGCGAACCCTAGGGCTTATAAATGACACCAGACCATAGCAGCCACCTTCCTGCATCTTTGTTGATGAATTTGGTTTGGAGGACCTAGCAAGGGTACAATATACTTAAACATTTTTTATCGCTTTAATTATTTAATTTTTTTTTGAGACAGGGTCTCATTATGTAGTTTAGGCTGGCCTTGAACTCGATGTGTAGCTAAGGGTGGCTTCACACTCCTGTCCATCCTCCTGTCTCAGTGTCCCAAGTGCTGGGATCACAGGTGTATGCCACCACGCCCTGCATAAAATTTTTATTTTTATTAGTACATGTTTGCAGTTGGCATATGTACATAACACATTTTAATTCTTTTTTTCAAAGCTAGGTGTTGTGGAATATGCCTACAATCTCAGCATTCCAGAGGCTGAGGCAGGAAAATGCCCAGCCTGGACTACATAGTAAGTTCAAAACTAGCCTGAATTATGTGTTGAGACCCTGTCTCAAAAATAGAAAAAAATATCATTGCCTTTCTCTCCTCTCCCTCCCTCCATTTATTACAATTTTTATCTTTTCCTTTTGAACTACTGCTGCCCACTGGCCATGTACCTCCGTGGCTGGCTGGAGTGGTCATCTCTAGTACTTTTTAGTTCTCCAGAGGAGTTTTTGGCTTCTGGGCTTCGGCACAGAGCACTCACCATACAGCAGTGTGCTGATATTCTGTCCGGGGGCTCAGGATAGGAGTTGCAAACTCTGCTGTGAGTTCCCAGGAGCCCTCAGTGTGATCACAAGAGGCCGCCTTGGCTGACACCACTGACCCCCAAGTTTGGAGGAATTTCAGTGAGTCAGGGCTGAGCTCCG
Source organism: Hydrochoerus hydrochaeris (assembly GCA_004027455.1). Lineage (NCBI taxonomy): Eukaryota > Metazoa > Chordata > Mammalia > Rodentia > Hydrochaeridae > Hydrochoerus > Hydrochoerus hydrochaeris. The sequence continues at coordinate 273,720 of PVLA01001872.1, forward strand.
GCAGACTGTGAGAAGCCATGGAAGAGGACTCTGGTCCCCAGGTGCGCCATCCCTGGCTAAGGCAGGGGACTCCCCCCAGGACTATACGTCTTTGGCTTGAGGCTGATCAGCTTGTTAGCATCCAATCACTTTCTGATGGGAAGAACTAGGAACCTGAAGGCACAGCTTTTCACTTCATGCCTACTCCCTCGCAAACACTCACCCCCTCAGGGCCAGCTGATGGGGGCGTCTCTCATCCTCAGTTTCCCCAGAGCACTCCTGTGACAGAGGACAGGTGTCAGGGGCTGTCTGACCCGGTACTTACTGAGGCCTGACCCGGTATTTACCAACCCCAAGGGCTCCATAGTGGAAAAACAGATCACAACGTGCCACGATCTCTCGAAACAGAACGCTCTGGGTGCTGGGTGCTGGGTGCTGGGTGTGGCCCTGCTGCCTCTGGTGCGGGGACCCCAGACGTGGGGAGGGAGGCGGATCCGGGATGTGCTTGAGTCCCTCGTGGAGCTGACCTCTCCCACCCCCGCCCCTACAAGTCCCTGTGACCGCCCCTCCCTCGCCGGCTGATTTGGAGGACGAGATGATGCGGGCGGCAGGTGCTGGGAGCTCGGTGAGTGCTCGGCCAGGCTGCTGCAGTGACGCAGGAGCGGCCTGGAGCACAGACAGGGCGAGGTCTTGGGACGGATGCGCCGTGTGGCCACGAGGTGGCGCTGCAGCCCGCCGACCCCAGCCCCAGTCTGCCAGGCCCAGGCTTTGGTCCGACTCCGCCAGGACCTCTGGGCTGGGTGAAGGCAGCTGACCCCAGAGGGACGTGCTTCCCGAGAAAGTGACACAGTAGGATAAACTGCAAAGAATCTCTTATTTTTCTAAGACAGTGGTAGTTGTCAGAGTTTCAGGATGAAAAAGTGACTTGAGGAACAAGATTTTTGGCCACCTTCCGTGCTTCTCAAGGACTTTCCTGCTTTCCAAAACTGCTTGAGATTTTAATTCCCCCCCCCCGCCCCCCGATTTCAAAAATAACACATGCTCCGGGGATATAGCTCAGCGGCACAGGCGCCTGCTTAGCAAGTGTGAGATTGAGTGTTCCATCCCTGGTACGGAAAAACAAACAAACAAACAAACCAAAAATAACACATGCAAGTTGCTGAAACTCAGAAGGTTATGAAAAACGCACACATAGTTTAAGGTTTCAGAAATAGATCCGGTAGCCAGGCATGGTGGTGCACGCCTGTAATCCCAACACTTGGGAGGCTGAGGTAGGAGGATCGCTGTGAATTCAAGGCCAGCCTGAACTGCACAGGGACACCCTGAGACTACAGGAGTGTGCCACCATGCCCAGAGTAATATATATAATTTTATAATAATAAAATTAAATGTGCCATCTTGTATCTGGTCTTTTTACTTAACATTCTATTACGAACTTTTTTTTTTCTAAATTAAAAAAGTTACATGCATGATATTCTTAGAGTATATTCCTCTGTTGCTGGACATACTGAGTTTTCATTATGAGAAGTAGCAGGAACAATCATGATTTACATAAATTGTCTCTCTGTCACCGTTTTTTGAGGCCAAGTGGAATTGTGACGTCAGAGTTTGTCCCTGGGAGCTAAGGACAGTTCATCCTGGGTCAGACAGTGGAAATGGTCTTTCCGATGTGGTGATTAATCGAGGTAGTGTCAGAAAGGACTCGAGCACTGGAGTGTGGGGAAGGTATTGGAAGACACCAGCTCGGTAGGTGCAGGGCGAGGTCCATCTCTGTGTGGTGCTGCTTAGCCCTGGCTGAGTCTGAGCTGGCTGGGGTCGGGGGTCTGGGCCCGGGAGGGACAGGGCGGTGGGGAGATGCGGATGAAAGGGCTGCAGATCGCGCGGGAAAGTGGAACCGCTCTGAAGACCGCGTCCAGCCGGCTGGGCCGCAGGCGCCGCGTCCGGGTAGGATCCGGCCTGCGCTTGGCCCAGGACATCACCGGCGGGGCTGGGGCAGGACCTGTAGCCCATGGGCCGGTGTCTCGGCAGGAAAGTGCTGGACTAATTCCACCACACGGGATAATTCAAGACTTCACATGGTTCACATGTGGCTGCCGCTAAATCAGTTCAGCAAGGTCAGTTTCCTGATAAAGTGCATGTAAAAAGCACCGTGTGTCCTGAACTGTGGAGTTACCCGAAACAGCTGTGAAACAGTTGTCCACGTGGACCATTATAAAGGTGAATATCAACTTCTCAAATCATTTCAATGTAGGTTATAACATCGACTGCCTGCCTGCCTCCCTTTTTCTTCTTCTTCTTCTTCTTCTTCTTCTTCTTCTTCTTCTTCTTCTTCTTCTTCTTCTTCTTCTTCTTCTTCTTCTTCTTCTTCTTTTTTTTTCTGCAGTAACTCCCCGATTTACAAACACGTGAGTTGCAAACTCTCACAGGTGTACTGTGTAAGACTCACTTCATCAGTTTATAAATGAATCCCACTTAGGATCATTCTTCCAGAACAGACCTGTTAGAGTAAGTTGTGGACTTCACTAGAGATTGAATCAGGGCCTTCACACTGAGCTACATCTCTAGCTCTTTTAAAAAATTTCTTTGGGCTGGGGATATAGCTCCTTGGCTTAAGTGCTTCTCTGATAAGCACAAGGTCATGAGTTTGATCCCCTGTACCAAAAAATAAAAAAAATTTTCTTTTTAAATTTTGAGACAAGGTCTTACAAAGGAACTTAAACAGCTAGTCTGGTCTTGAATTTACAATCCTCCTGCCTCAGGCTTCCAGATAGCTGCTATTATAGGTATGCACTACCATGCATAATTCTATTTGGCTATTTCTGTTTTTGTTACTTTTTGTTCTTAAATGATTACCCCAGAAGCTTAAGAGAAACTCAGATGCCCTCTGGCCAAAGAATTGATTGACATGTGTCATTTCTATGACATGAAGCCAGATTGCAACATTAAGCTCAGCCTTGTCTAAGCCCAAAAGTTAAAAGCTTCAGTCAGAGGAAGAAGACAAGATGAGCAACAGAATACAATGCCTCCCGGGAGAAACAACTCATTTGCCAGAATAAAACACCCTGGAGAGTCCCAGACAGAGGGAGATGGATCCTCTTGACACAGGAAGAAATTAAAACATAAAAAAGCTTGTCAAATATGTCAGGACTACAACTGAAACAGATAAAAATTACAGGACACAGTGTTTTCGTTTGCGGCGACCTGCCAAGTTTGCGATGGCCTGACTCCGCGGCAGCTGGCAGAGCCTCCCAAAGTCGTTCCCACCTCCACTCACAGGAAGCACAGCAGCGCTGAAGTAGGGGGTTGGTGAGTCCAACAGAGAGCAGAGCCAGCGAAGGGACCTTCATTAATCCATGGTCAGTGCTGGGATTGAGACCCCCCCCCCCGCTCCACGGGAAGGGTGCAACCAAATGGACGACATGTTGGAATCGGGCAGGAGGAGCCTGAACTGGGAGTGATAGTGACTTTGGTTGGTTGCTCCCTCCCCAGAGCAGATTCGTAAGATTTGCTTGGACTGGGCCATGCCCCAGGCTGGGACCCAATGAGCCGTCCCAAATCGATTCCCTGCGCCTAGCAAGTACTAACTTGGTGAAGGCAGCTGAAGTTTGGTTGGCCCGGTGGGGAGGGACAGGCATAGGCAGCCGCTGCTTACACCTCAGTGACAAGAGCATTCAGGAGAGGGCAGAGGTCCCTCGCCAGCGTGCTTCGTAGGAAACGTGGCCAACAGGGAAGGGGGCTGGGACCTGCACTGTAACCTGTGTGGAGGAAGCCAGGGCCATGACAGGAGAGAGAGGCAGGAGGAGGCCCCTAGCCCAGAACCCTGAGAGCCCTGATCCAGGAGAAGGAAAAACAAGGGAGACTGAAGGCGGCAAACACACAACATCAAACATGGCTTCAATGGACATTAAGAGATATCTTCAGGACCTTGTAGACCAGCTCAAAACTGAAATACTAAATCAGGTAAAGCAGGATATGAGTAGAGTAATAAAAGAAATGCTCTCAGGAAGCATCTCTCAGGATGATACAGATGGAAGAAGGGAGGAACACAAAAAAAGGAGAGAAACATTCAATAAAGAATATAAAGAAGATATAGAATACATGAAGCAGACTCAAAGAGACTACTAGGAAATTAAAAACTCCATTGAAAGCTGGCAAAACCCCTTAAAAGGAACTAAGGATAGACTATCAAAACTTGAAGACAAGTTTGCAATGTGTGATCATGAAAGGAAAGATCTCTTAAAAATAACAAGGAAACAGGCAGCAACAATACAAAGGCTAGAAGATGACAAGAGAATCTACAATTTAAGAATAAGAAACATGAACAAAGAAGCAGGAATTTACATACAGGTGAATTACAAAGGCTATTCATGGAAATAATTAAGGAAATCTTCCCAAGCATGGGAAAAGAAAATGACATTCGGTTATTTGAGGCATACAGAACTCCAACCATCTACAACCAAAACAGATCTACACCCAGACATATAATAATCAAGATACCAGAAACTCAATATAAAAACAGAATATTAAAAGCCATCAGAGAAAAGAAACAGATTACCTATAAAGTTAAGCCCATCAGAATCATGGCTGACTTCTCAACACAGACCATCAGATCAAGAAGAGGTTGGGGCGAAGTGTTACAAGCCCCGAAAGAAAATAACCTCCAGCCCAGATTGATGTACCCTGCAAAACTGTCACTAGAAGTTGATGGAGAACCAAGATGCTTCCATGACAAAGAGGAACTGGGGGAGTTTGTGACCATCAATCCAACCCTACAGAGAATACTGAAGGACATTCTAGAGAGAGAGAAAAAAATACCAGGATTCTAGGAACAATGGCAGAAAGGCCTCAATGAGTGGGGCAGGCAGTAGAATGAAGGAGAAAACTAGACAAAGAAAGGCAGAAAAATAGCATAGCAGAAATGAGGCAGAGAAGGATAACTAGAAACTATAATATAGGTGGTCTTGATATGCTATATTGTAAATAGTGCACCAGGATTTAAAACCCACATTACCCACACTACTCTGTTTAGATGTATTATATTCTGTTCCAGTCATTTTTACCTGTACAAGATTTGAGGGCACAGACAGTAATCCCGAAAATAACAGGATATAGTATGGTAATCATTCTTAATTTCCTATTAACTTAATCTAAAGCTCTGTAAAACCTATACTGTTTTACCATGACTGATCATAATTGAATCTGGTTTGTTAGATTGCTGTTTTGTAGTGATAGATTTTAGTCAAAGCTGTTATGATTGATAGTATCAAGTCTGAGAGTATAGGCAACTACACTTAAGATGACAAGATCCACTAGAATATCCACTATGGTTAGATTATTACCTGCCTTTGAAGTTTTATACTGTCTACAA
>PVLA01001872.1:279166-313325 GCA_004027455.1 Hydrochoerus hydrochaeris
CTGCTATATTCAATTATGCCTGTTGATATAGACATTCTATTGAAGATAATAAGAAACAACACAGTAATCATTGTAGATCACCTTGTACTGTGGTTTTATATGACTTTTTGGTTTCATGTTTTTATAGGAATTTGTTTTGTTTTGTCTTGCTAAGTTTTGTTTTTCCCTCTAATACAGAAAGTATAGAAATACATGCAGAGATTCATGCATGTATAGCTGTCTACACTCTCACTGTTTGACTATCTACTTTGTATGCTTTAATTTTGTAACTCGAGCAACTATTTATAAGAGGACAATGTGTAATTTTAACTAGTGATTTCTTATTATTTATCTTTTTTTTTGAATTCTGTATTATCTCTACCCTTTACATGCTTTTGTTTCTCTTTAAAAAAAAAAAAAAAAGCTTCGGTTGGTCCGGCGTGGTGGTCCACCCTGCTAAGCCCAGCACTTGGGAGGCTGAGACAGGAAGATCTGTGTGAGTTTGAGGCCAGTTTGAGCTACATGGTGAGTTCAAGGCCAGCCTGAACTGCATAGCAAGATCCTGTCTCAAAAAATAAACACTAAAACGAAACAAAGCTCCAGCCAGTTCATCTGAGAGGACCAGGGAGCCTGGAAAGACATGCAGAAAAGCCAAGCTGATCAGACAGGCCTGACCACACAGCCCCCTCTCTGCTCCGTTCTTTCAACTCGACACCTGCATCTGTAGGACAGGATCAGGAGGGCGCGAGGACATCATTGAGGGATTTGCTGCCGTCCTCTCTTTGGTAGGAGCCACTGCACTACTGAGCTGATGCAGGAATTTGATTCACCCGTAACTTTCCAGCCAGGGGTCAGGGTGGCCCAGCTAAGTGGACTTAGGTGTCTCAATAGGCTCTGGCCGGTGGAACATGGGTCCTTTGTCCTAATGGGAAAGCGAGGCTGTTTGGCTCTCTCCTGCAGCTCTGCTGGTGAAATGACCCTCGGCAGCTCCATTTCCTTCAGGGCCTCGCAAAACCCTCAGTGAGTTTTTTATTTTATGGTTTGCTGAGCTAAGGATCACACCCAGGGCCTCCGACATGCTAGGTGAGTGTTCTACTGCTGAGCTGCATCCCAAGCCCTCAGTGAATGTTTAAGTAACTTTTAAAACCGAGCCTCCTGGGGAGAACCAGCCAGCGTCTCCTGAGATCCGCACCATGGTGGAACTTAGGGCGCTGGGAAACCAAGCAAGCAGCCCGCCTTCCTGGTAAGCAGCCATGAGCCTACCAGCACTGGGGCTGAGAATCAAACATCCCATCCTCCCCCCACTTTAGCAAATGGGAGCCAGAGGTCTGAGCATCTCTTGGGAGGTTGACCATATGCAATATAGCAAATAGGGGTATTTCCTTCTACCTTCTCCTTGAAGGCAAATATTGTTATCACTGTTTTGTTTTGTTCTGATTAACTGTATTGTTCTATCCAATAGTCTGTTTTGATAAGTTCTATAATGTTTTGTATGTGGTTCGATTTTGCTATACTTGAATGAAAGAACAACTATTGTGAAGATAATGAGATATACTATGGTACCTATTACTGTTATCCCGGTAACCTGCTGTGACGTTCTGTACCAAATTCACTGCACTATCTCAGTTGGCTTTGTTCTGTCTTATTCTGTTGTATTTCACTACCTTCAAAATAATAAAAAAAGATTTTAAGAAAAACCTCAGTCTCCTTGCAGAGAATTTTCTGAAGAGCGTGGTGTTCACTGAACAAGCACAAGAACCGGAAATGCTAGAATTCAGTTTTGCTTCAAGGTTGGGTGTCCTTTCTCTGATCTGTTTATTAAATCACCTACTGGGTGGTAATTCATTCCCCTACTGTTCACCACAGCTTCAGCTCCAGCACCGTGGGTACCCTTGGGGACACCTTTCTCCTGTTACCAGTGGGTCCACTTGTCTAGACGCAGTGGCTCCTTCTGTTTGCGGTTGGGTTTGTGTCATGCCGAGGCCCAACCATTTGCTCTAAGTGTCACCCTGAGTGTCCGCCGTGGGTGAGGGCCAGGCAGCCAGAGGTGAGGCTGGGCCAGGCAGGAAGCAGGGCTGCTATTCCCTAAGTAAAACTCAGGGTCGCTCAAATGGAGACAGGCTACAGAACTAAGGGGTTCTGGGACCCATGACATGAGCTGTGGAGCAACAGAATGATTCTACATGGGACAAGGCTCGGGTAGCCACGGGCCAGCCCCGATCTCTGTTCCTGGAAGGCTTGTGTCCTTCAGAATGCAGAATCAAAAACTTGCCTTGACTGATCTGAAATAAAACTGTGCATTAATTTATTTAGGTTTGTTGAGGCAGAGTCTTGTTATATAGTTCAGGTTGGTCCTGCACTCATAGCAATCCTCCTGCCTCAGCCTCCTGTGTGCTGTGATTACAGGCATGAAACACCATATGCAGCCAAAACTGCATTTTAGAATCTTTAATCTCACATGACCAAGAAGGAAAAGCTAGTCTTATATATTTTACAGGACGTTTTAAAATATATACTAGAAATCAAACACAGAACCTTGTGATTGCCAGGCAGGCACTTGTACCGCTGAGCTATATCCCCAGCCTTAGTCTTAGACATTTTTATGTTTGTTGATCCTGTCAAGGGATTTCAGCAGCACCCTCACCCCTTCCTTCCAGCCAAGGGAGACAGAAGTCTCTCCTCCGGGTAGAGACTCTGGGAGCCGAGACGCGCAGAGGCGCTCATGGCTGCGCACAGTGCTGAGCAAATGGGTGGGTTGAGAGGTGGGGACAGAAGGGACACGGAAGGAGATTTCCCTCTGTGAATTGCAGCTATGAGGCCAGGTCAGCCTGGATCGGACCTAACTGTGTGGACCAGGTTACCTGACTCAGGGCTTCGGTTCTTCCACCCTCACTGGCCTCAAGAAAAGCATGAAGAACACTACGCATGGCCTCTGGAAAATCATAAGTGCTCCAAAATAGCTGTGATTGTTCCTGAGAGTACTTCCTCCCCTGGCCTCCTTGCTGTGCCCCCCCCCCCCAAGTTCTGAGATGCCTGCCCCGGGAGACCCCTAACCTGCCCACGCAGTCTGGCTGCAGCCAAGTCCATGGATTCCCCAATCTCCCACCTTCCTTCCCTGGCCACTAGATGGCAGCACGAGCCTAGCATGAAAAAGGGTGGCTCCGACCTCATGGCTCCGACCTCATCCTCGGTGTTTTCTTCTAGGCTGGTCGTGGGACCCAGCTGAAGAAAGCACGCGAGCCTGGCAGCTTTCAGACTTCCTGTCCCCCTCCGTGGCCAGTTCAGCAGGCAGGCACTGGGCACCGTCCTCGGGCTGCCACTGGGGTTTAGTGCATTCCCAGTGCCTGGGGTGGGATTAGAAAAGACCAGCCTGTCTCTCTGGGCTGTCTTGACCCACGCACAGGGAGCCCGTCTGGCCCTGGGGATTCCTTCTAGGTGGCGGACGCTGCCCTAAGAGTGCAGGACGCCAGGTCTTCTCTCTACTGAGGAGCTGGGACTGGGAGGCTTGTGCTCCTGTGGCCTCTGTCTCCACCTGCCATGGGCCTGGCATCGCTCCCAACCCAGAGACCCTGGGAACTCTGACTCCCATTGCAACTGCACGAGGGGCAGAGATGAGTCATTTAAACTGGATTAATTTGGGACACTTAAGGACACGCTAGTCAGGCAGTCCTCAAACTGTCCCTGTTCTGAAGTGACAGAGTAGAATACAGACAAGTTGTCTGCAATGCAGACGAGTCCTGTGAGCCAATGGCCATGAGTAGGGAGGTGATAACATGAGCCTTGAAGCCCTCTGCAGTAGTTAGGGCTGTAGCTCTGCGGCAGCACGATCTCCTAGCATGCAAGACGCCTCAGATTCAATCGCCAGCATCGCTGTTACACTGAGTGATGCAAGAGGATTAAAAATGTGTGTTCAAGGACCGGGAGATTTAGTTCAGTGGCATAAGTGCCTGCCTGACAAGCACGTGGTCATAAGTTCGATCCTTGGTACCAAAAAAAAGTGTGTTCAGGTGACTTCCGGGAAGATGGCAGAATGGTGAGCAATGGAGAAACAGTCTCTGATACCTAGAATCCAGATGCTGGACTACAGCAACGTGAGGAAGAAGGGAGGGAAGTGGGTCCCCGACCCAGCAAGGATCTGAAGCAAGAATGAGAGCCCATGGGGAGAGCGAAGAGAGGGAGCACAATGTAGAAGAGAGAGGTGGCAAGTGACACTTTATCCCTGAGTCCCGGGCTCGCGACGTAGGAGGGTAGCTCAAGCCTCAAATGGCGCGGTGACTTCTGGCAACCCCGGAGGTCTCCACGGAAAAACAGACCAGTGAGTTATTCAGGTTCAGATGCCCCTCAGGGTGATTAGCGGTCTCGTTTTGCAAAGGAACCCCTGGAAGTCAGAACTCAGAGCAGGTTTGAGTTGGCGCCATCTAGTGGCTCCCAGTGTTAGGGCGGCACTAAACCAAGTTTAGCAGAAGTCACTTTGCACGCTCGGGCTGAAAAACTCAGGTCCCAGCCTAACAGCCAGAAACCGGAAGCAGCCTGAACTTCAGTGGAACCCAAGGCCCAGGTTACATGGGATTATTCACCATTGCCATAATTCTACCGCTGGCTTGCTGGGATCGATCAACACGAATCTGAGCTCTGTCTGACCCCATCAACCAGTGACAGCAGAGATACACCCTGAAGTGGACATTTTTATTTCTGATTTTCTTCCTTTATTTGCTTTTTAATTTTTAAAAACTTTTACCTTTTTCTTGGTCCTGTTTTTGTATGAGGAAATTGTTTCTACTTTTTTTTTGTTTGCTTGTTCATTTTGTTTTGCTCTTGTTTCTGATTTTTTTTTTCTTCTTTCTTTCCCTCCTGTCTTCATCACTAGTTCTCAGACTTGCATAATCCTCCTTTGACCTCCAGCCCGGCTTCTAATCCATTTTGCTTCTTTTGCTCTATTTCTTTCCCAAACTTCTTTTAAATTTTCTCCCCTGAAGGCAAAATCACCATGTTGAGGGAATATTTACTGCACACAAATTTCTGGTTTGTTTTAGATTTGATTATATAATGACAAATCCTGTTCATAAGGTTAAAGATGGCAAGTTAATGTTTACCACGGTTTGTCATTTTCTAGGCTGTGTTTGATGCTATTGTATTTACTGACCAGACTACTTTAACCATTGTTCTAAACCACTGTTCTTCCTTGTATGCCAAGACTGAGATTGTCTGAGGACCACAACAAATACCACAGGTCAGTGCCCAAGAACCAGAGGCTAAGCCAGATAGGCAACAATTTCTCTCCCACTGAACTAAAGAGGTAGGATCTTCCAGTACACTCAAAGCCCAAAAGCCAGCTACCCCTGGAAGACATCTCTTAGAAGTAGTTGTTTCCTAAGGGTTCTTGATACTAGCAATAAAGATACCTAACATAAACAATTTACAAACATTAATGCAGGAATTAAACTAAAGAGAGAAAGACAGAGAGAGAGAGAGAGAGACAGAGAGAGACAGAGACAGAGAGAAATAGAAAAAAAAAAGAAATGATAAAACACAGAAGCAAGATGCAACCCCAGACTTCCAGTTCACCAAAGGCAAACCCAGGGGCAATGAGGTAAAACAATTCAAAAGCCATTCATTGACTCTCTGAAACAATAGCATCAAAAAGAACAAAGCAAATGAGACTGTAGAAAAAAATCAAATCAGAAATAATTACTCAGATAACTTCAGAGATGATGGCCATAACGAAGGACATGATTAGTGACTCTAGAGAAGATACAGATAAAAAGATAGAGGAGCTTAGGAAAATGATATAAGCCATGAATGCCCAACATAAGAAAGAAATGGAATCCATGAAACAGATTCAATCAGATATCCAGGAGATTCAAAATTTATTGAAAGTATACTCAGCAAAAATGAGCCAATGTGAGGACAGAATATCAGACCTACAAGACACGATTGTGGTTAACTATCATAGAAAGAAAGATTTCTTAAAAATAGCAAAGGACTATGAAAAAATCAACCCAGCAGCTGCTAGGCAATGCAATGAAATACAAGATTAATCAGAATCAATCCTGAAAAACTGGGAAAAATAGTGCAAACAACACAAAAAAAACCCATTCACAAAAGTTATGGCACAAAACTTTCCAAAGATGGAAAAACAATTTGACATACAGGTAAGTGAGGCATATAAAACTCTAATTAGTCATGATCAAAAAAATATTACCCAAGGATTCCAGAAATTCAAAACAGGAACAGAATATTAAAAGCTGTTAGAGCTGGTAATATATCTCAGTAATGCAGTCCCAGCCTGGCAAGTGCAAGGTCCTGAGTTCAATTCCTGGTACCAATAAATAAATAAGTAAATAAATAAATATTTTTAAAAAGCTGTTAGAAAAAGAAACAAATCATCTATAAAGGAAAGTCCATCAAAACCATGACAGCACAATACTTTTTTAAGTCAAGGAGAACTTGGAGTGAAATAACCTCCAACCCAGATTTAATCTACCCCAAAAATCTATCTTTTAAAATTGATGAAGAGTCAGGCATGGAAGCACATGCCTGTAATCCTAGAACATGAGAAGCTGAGACAGGAGGATCACTGAGAGTGTGAGGCCAGCCTGGGCTACATGTAAGTTCAAGGCCAGCCTGCACTACAAAGTGAGACTCTGTCTCAAAAAACAAACAAGCAAACTTTAATGTAGAAATAAGATACTTCAGTGACAAACAACACCTGAGGAAATTCATGACCACCAAACCAGTACTCCAAAATGTTCTGAAGGACATTCTAGAAAGAGATAACAAAGACAACAACTCCATGAACCTCAACAAAATGAATCCACCAGGTAAGACAAGTAACTAAACATGGCAGAAAGAAAGGAAACCAACAACAGGAAAATAACATGACAAGGTAAGTCAATAAAGAGCAGTTATAACTATCAGTGTAAATAGTCTCAATTCACTAGTCAAAAGAGACTGGCAGAATGGATCATGAAACATGATTCAACAATATGCCACATGCAAGAAACACATTTAATTCAAAAAGAAATTCATTCACTGAAAGTTAAAGGATGGAAAACAATACTTCAAAGGACAGGAACCTGGAAAAGAGCAGGGGTAACTGTTCTATTTCCAGACAAAGTGGATTTCAAGCCAAGACAGATCAAGAGAGACAAAGAAGTTCACTACATCCTTGATAAGGGGACAATTCAAGAGGGAGTGATAACAATCATAAATATACATGCACCAAATACCATTGCACCCAATTACAGAAAATAAATACTAACGGACATGAAAAATCAGATAATCACTAATACAATTGTATGGGGGAGCTCTATACCCTACTGTCATAAATGGATATGTTAGACAAAAAAATCAACAAAGAAATATCAGAAGTTATCAAAATTTTTGAACAAATGGATTTAGTAGATGTTTACAGAGTGTTTTACCCACAACATCAGAATATATTCTTCTCAGCTATACATGGGACATTCTCCAAAATAGACCACATATTAGCTCATAGTACATACTTAAGTAAATGCAAAGGAGTTGAAATTATTACATGCATATTACCAGAACATAGAGCAATGAAATTAGAAATCAGTGGCAAAAGAAACCACAAGAACTTCACAAGCACATAGAAATTAAATAACACCCTCCTGAACAAACAATGGATCACAGAAGAAATCACGCAGTTTTTACAATTAATAATTCCAGTACAACTTACTGGAACTTATGGGATACAATAAAAGCAGTACTACGAGGGAAATTTATAATGGTGAATTCCCACATCAGAAAAACAAAATAAGCTCAAATAAATAATCTAATGTTGAACCTCAAGCTTCAAGAAAAAGAAGAGCAAGTCAAGCCCAAACCTCATACAATGAATGAAATTATAAATATTAAAGCAAAATTAATTCAATGGAGACTAAGAAAGCAATACAAAGAATCAATAAATCAAAGATTTAGTTCTTTGAAAGAGCAAACAAAATTGACAAACTCTTAAGCAACCTTGAAAAGACTCAAATCCATGTGATTAGGAATGAAACTGCAATTGTGACAGATCCTGCAGAAATCCAGATCATCAATAATTACTTCGAGAACCTATATTCTAATAAGGCAGAATACAGGAAGAAAATGAATAGATTCTAGATACATGTGAATTACCAAAGCTGAATCAAGATGACATAAATATACTAAATAATCCTATAGCAATGAATGAAATTGAAGCTGTAATTAAAGTCCTACTAACAAAGAAAAGCCCAGGTCCTGACAAATTTACTGCTGAAGAAATTTAGAGAAAATCTAATGCAACTACTCTTCAAACTCTTTAATGAAATTGAAAGGGAAGCAATACTCCCAAAATCATTCTTGGAAGCAAACATCATTCTGATACCAAAACCAGAGAAGAATCCAGCCAGAAAAGAGAACTACAGGCTAATTATCCTAATGAACATAGACACAAAAATCCTCAACAAGATACTGGCAAACATAATGCAACAAATCATCAAGATTATTTACCACAACCAAATAGTATTCATCCCAGTGATGCAGGGATGATTCAACATACACAAATCAATAAATATAATACACCATATTAACATATATTAACAGCTAAGGACAAAAACTATATGATCATCTCAATACATGCAGAAAAAGCATTTGACAAAGACCAACACACATTTGTGATAAAAACTCTACAGAAGATTGGAATACAAAGTCTTTATCTCATAAATGCCACCTATGGCAAACCAACAGCCAACATCATAATAAATGATCAAAAACTAAAAGCTTTCACTAAAATCAGGAACAAGACAAGGATGCCCATGGTCACCACTCTTATTCAATATAGTTCTGGAAATATTAGCCAGAGCAATTAGACAAGAGAAAGAAATGGAATATGGATAGGAAAAAAAGAAGTTGTTATAATTATTTGCAGATGACATGATATTCTGCATAAGAGTCACCAAAAACTCCACCAAAAGACTTCTAGATTTAATAACCAAATTTTGTAGCATAGCCAAATTTTGTAACATGGCCAACAGGGAAGGGGGCTGGGACCTGTTCCAGTCATTCTACCTGTTTGAGGGCACAGACAGTTATCTCGAAAATAACAGAATATAGTACAGTAATCATCCTTGATTTCCTATTAACTTAATCTAAAGCTCTGTAAAACCTATACTGTTTTACCATGACTAATCATAATTGAATCTGGTTTGTTGGATTGCTGTTTTGTATTGATAGACTTTATTCAAAGCTGTTATGATTGATAGTATCAAGTCTGAGAGTATAGGCAACTGCACTGAAGATGACAAGATCCACTAGAATATCCACTATGGTTTGATTATTACCTGCCTTTGAAGTTTTATACTGTCTAAAATGTTTTTTTTTACTAATATTGTTATTTACTGCTATACTCAATCATACTGCTATATTCAATTATGCCTGATGATATAGACATTCTATTGAAGATAATAAGAAACAATGCAGTAATCATTGAAGACCACCTTGTACTGTGGTTTTATACGACTTTTTGCTTCATGTTTTTATAGGAATTTGTTTTGTTTTGCCTTGCTAAGTTTTGTTTTTCCCTCTAATACAGAAAAGATAGAAATACATGTAGAGATTCATGCATGTGTAGCTGTTTACACTCTCACTGTTTGAATATCTACTTTGTATGCTTTAATTTTGTAACTTGAACAACTATTTCTAAGAGGACAATATGTAATTTATCAACTAGTGATTTCTTATTGTTTATCTTTTTTTTGAAATTCTGTATTATCTCTACCCTTTACATGCTTTTGTTTCTCTTTAAAAAAAATTTTAAAAAAGTAAAAGGAGAAACAGAAAGTGCTCTAAAGGATATAACTGCATTTATGTTTAAGTGTGTAGGATTGATAACCATGTTGCTAAGTTGTTATTGGATCATTGAACTTCTTTGCACCCTCACTGTTTGAATGCCCACTCTATATGCTTTAACTTTGTAACTTAAACAACTATGTCTAAGAAGACAATATGTAATTTGTCAACTAGTAATTTCTTACTGTTTATTTTTTTCTGAAATTCTGTATTGTTTCTACCTCTTTTTCTGTTTTGCTCTTTTCCTCTTTAAATAAAAAATTTTTAAAAAAACATCAATCTACATAGAAGATCCCAAAGCTCCACCAAAAGACTACTAGATTTAATAAGCAAATTCAGTAATATAGCTGGATACAAAACCAACACTCAAAAACAATAGTCTTCCTGGACATGAATAACAAACTCACTGAGAGAGAAACCATGGAAACAATACCTCTCACAATAGCATCCAAAAAAATGAAACACCTAGGAATCAGCCTAACAAAGGATGTGAAAGAACTCTACACTGAAAACTACGGTGCCCTGAAAAAGGAGATTGAAGAGAATATTAGAAAATGTAGAGATACAGGGCTGGGATTTAGCTCAGCAGCATAAGCGCCTGCCTTGGAAGCATGTGGTCATGAGTTCGATCCCCAATACCGATTAAAAAAAAAAAAAGAAAAGAAAATGGAGAGATACCCTGTGCCCTTGATTGCAAAGAACTGATACAGTGAAAATGGTCATACTTCCAAAATTGTTACATAGAGTCAATGCAATCCCAATAAAAATTCCAATAGCATATCTCACAGAATTAGAGAAAACAATCCTAAAATTCATCTGGAACCAGAAGAGATCTAGAATAGCAAAGGCAATCCTGGGCAACAAAGAGAAGACAGGGGGCATCACAATCTCTGATCTGAAATTATACTGTAAAGCTACTGTGATAAAAACACTGTGGTACTGGCAAAAAAAAAAAAAAAACCAGACCCAAAGATCAGTGGAATAGATTAGAAGATGCAGAAACAACTCCAGACACATTAAGCCACCTTTTGTTTGACAAAGGTGCCTTCACTGGAAGAAAGATAATCTCTTTAATAAATGGTGCTAGAAAAACTGGCTCTGCAAGTGCCAAAGATTAAAGTTGGGCCCATATCTTTCACCATATACTAAGCTAAATTTGAAATGGATCAAAGATCTTAACATTAAAACAGAAACATTAAATGTGCTGGAAGATAGAGTAGGTAAAACTCTTGAAGACATTGGTGTAGGCAAAGACTTTATGAACAAAACCCCAATTGCACGGGAGCTGTCACAAAGACTCAATCACTGGGATCTCACCCTACTAAAAAGCTTTTGCACCACAAGAGAAATCACCAACAGAATGAAGGGACAACCCATGACGTGGGAGAAAATGTTTGCCAGCTGTACCTCAGACAGAGGAGTACTATCGAGAACATATAAAGAACTCAAAAAAATCTGTCCTTTCAAATTTAAAGACCCAATCCAAAAATGGGCATCTGAGATGAATACATTTCTCAGATGAAGAAATAAAAACAGCAAATAAATATGTGAAAAAGTGTGCAACATGACTGGTCATTAGAAAGATGCAAATTAAAGCAACACAGATTCTACCTCACTCTGGAAGGAATGGCTAGTATCAAGAAATCAAGCAACAGCAAATGCTGGAGGGGCTGTGGGGGAAAAAGAACCCTTCTCCACTGTTGGTGGGAGTGTACAGTGGTGCAGCCACTGTGCAAATCAGTGTGGCAATTCCTCAAAAAACTAGGATTGGAGGTCCCATTTAACCCAGCTGTTCTTCTTCTGAGTATCTTCCCAGCAGAATTAAAACCATCACACCATAGCAATATATGTGCACCCAAGTTTATAGCAGCACAATTTGTAATAGTCAAATCTTGGAAACAGCACAAATGCCCATCGACTGAGGAATGGATAAAAAAGATGTGGATTTTTATACAATGGAGTACTAGTCAGTCATGAAGAAGAATAAACTGGAGACTTTTATAGGTAAATGAATGTGACTTGAGACCATACTCATAAAATCTGATGCACGTGTAACCATCATATTGACTCACTAGTGTGAGAAGCTGAAAGAAACGTGTGTGTGTGTGTGTGTGTGTGTGTATAAAGATATACTACTGATTTCTCTGAGTTCATTGAAGATCTGTGCTGGTGTTGTTTGGACAACTGAGTGCAGATGTCTTGTGCTCTGTGTGAATGATTTGGGGATGACAATGTGTCATTGTTGCCCCTGATTGAAGTGTTTTGAAATGTTTTATTTTTTTCTTTTTGAAATAAAATGTATTTGGGGGGAAAAAGCATCGTACCACAGTGATGGATGCATATCCATGTTTATAATGGTACAGTTTGTAATAGTTAAATCTTGAAAACAGCCCAAATGCCCGTAAGCTGCTGAATGGTTAAAAAAAGTGGGTTTTTTAATACCATGGAGTATTACTCTGCCATAAATAAGGATGAACTTCAGACATTTCTAGGCAAATTAATGCACCTTGAGATCATACTCATAAGTAACCAGACACACGTGTGAATACTGCATTGTTTCTCTGGTGTGAGCAACTGAAAGTGTAAATAAGGACCAAAATGTATAATAGGTGTTATGACGTAGGAAGAAAATGTTCAAATGGGAAGTAGAAATAGGCAAGAGATGGTAAGGAAGGAAGGGAAAAGGGAAAAAAAGAATAGAAGAAAAAATGGAATTTTTTTTGTAAATTAGGAGGGGAAAGGGGTTGCAGAAAGGGGAGAGGAATGAGAAAAGAAGAAGAATCAAGCTATACCATGTACACTGGGTGTGATGGAACAGGCCTGTAATCGTAGCACTTGGGAGGCTGAGGCAGGAGATCACTGCAAGTTTGAAGCCAGCCTGGGCTACACAGTGAGTTCATAGCAGAACTCTGTCCCATGACACCTCCCCAAAAAGCTATATTATGTACAAGTACAAATCCCTATGATGCATGTGACCATTATGTATATCCAGAATGTACCAATACAATTAATTTTTTTACGATGTATGCACTTTTTACTTGGCAATACTCCCAAGAAACTACCTTAAGTAAACAAACACAAATATAGACAAAAAAATACAAAGAGACAAAAAGTGACACACTAAGGACTTAATATGAACAACAGCAAAAATGGAAGTGAGTAGAATGTTCAGCATTGAATAGTTAACTGATGTTTTAAAATTTCTTTAAATTTAAAATTCTTTAGAGCTAGTGTTTATGCAAAGCGTGGTGACTCATGCCTGTAATTCCAGCATTCTGAAGGCTGAGACAGAAGGATTGCTGTGCTTTGAGCCCAAGGCCTGCCTGAACTACTTAGCAAGACCCTGTAGGGTCTTGTTTTGCTACATAAAACAAAAACAAACAAATAAAAAGAACTAGCGTTTGTAAAGTATTTTTAACAAGGAAACATAGATTATTTTAAGTGAAAAACTGGACATAAAATAGTGCTGTGGGCTGGGGAGTGGCTCCTTGGAGGAGTATGTTTTAGGCTCGGGGTTCAATTCCCAGCATCAAAATGAATAAATATAAACTAAAGAAAACAAAATAGCATTGCATCTAGCCTAATCTCAGCTGTGTAAATTACACACACTCATAGTAAAACACCAAAAACATAGATAAGGGAGGTGGAGGCAGGAGGACTGCCATGAGTTCAAGGTCAGTCTGAGCTACAAAGTGAGCTCAAGGCCAGCCTGAACTGCATAGTGAAATCCTGCCTCAAAAAGACAAAACAAAATAAAAAAAACTCCAAAACATAAATAGGTGTTTTCATTGAGTAGTGAAATTTTGATCAACTTCTACCTTCTTCTAAGTTTCTCCCGTTTTTTTAATAATAAAAAGCAGTACTTATATATTGAACTTTTTGTTAAGGAAAGTTATTTTAGAAACGTAATTAATGTTAGAGAGGGTCTCCATTCTTCCTTATAGCAAATATAGCTGTTACTTATGAATGTTTATTATAGTCTAGTTACTATGCCGAGAAATGCATATGCTTTATTAACGCTTTGTATCTGTATGCCAGGCAAAGTCATCTTTTCAGATAAGAAACAGACATCAAGGAGTTAAATACCCTGTCCAAAACTGCATGGCTCTTAGGTTGGGTTGAAACCTCAGTCTGGCTCCAAAGTCTGAGGTTTTCACCTGATCAGAAACTTTGATCAATGAGTTCTCATTATGACAGGGCTGGGTCACCCAGTTCATTCAGAATTCAGCTGGGAGCTTGGACACACTTTTCTTAGGAACACTGTACAAGGGTTAACCTGCAGTGCTCTGTAAAATCAACCCTCTGAAAGCTTGTGAAATCACTCTATGGGCATGGAACCACAATATCTTTTTGTTTTGTTTTATTTTTTGAGACACGGTCTCATTATGTAGTCCAGGCTGGGCTTGAACTCACTGCGAGCCTCCTGCCTCAGTCTCCTGGGTGCTGCGATTACAGTCTTGTACCACCCTGCCTGGCAAGACCACAACTTTCAATGGGATGTTGTTTGGGAACATGGCCTCCCAGATGTGCTCACGGGAGAAGAGCAAAATCATCCGTGGGGTGAGACCAAAGCAGCACTTGGGGAAGTGGGTGCCACAAATTCTTCTATGTGAGCTAGGCTGCTTGAGAGGCTGAGGCAGGAGGATCATTTGAGCCCAAGGTCAAGACCATTCTGGATGAAACAACCAAAACCAACCGCTCCCCCAAACAAACAAAATAACTCTTGTGTGTGTGCAGAAGGAGAAAGCTGGTGCACGGGGCAGACTCACTGCGTGTTCACAGAGGCTGTGTCTCCTGCCATGCAGGCAGGCCCCTTTCCGAGTGTTTCTGCACCTCCTACTGTGACAGGTGCGCAAGCCTAGTGGCCTTGACAGCCACATTTAGCAAACAGTGTGGCCCAGCACCAACATTCCCTGGCAGAAGAGTGGCCCACAGATTACTGACACACATTTTGGACTTTATGACAACTACAGGTACATTTCCAAAGGATTAGAAGCAATTTCCGTTGTGTGTGTGTGTGTGTGTGTGTGTGTGTAATAGCAGTTAGCATGGTTGTAACCGACATAGTATTTTATGTGCATTTTTTAAAGAAGCAAACTGAGGTTGAGAAAGGTCAAGTAACGTACTCAAGGTCACACAGCTGAAATTAATGAATTGGAGCCCAAGTTTATCCAGCTCTGCTCTCCAAAGCTCTTGATGACAATGTATTGCTTTCGGCGTAACCATAAATTCTATTTTGCGATTTCTCTTCCTGTTGTACCTCCCCCCACCCACCCATTTTGGAATCTCCAAAATGCAAGCAAGCAAGAGGGCAGAACTGGAATAATGGGGGAGAGTGGCTGAGTTAGGAGGTTCTCCGCTAACAGCAAGTTGCCTGGAGAGAGATTCACAGGCTGCTGCAGGTCTGTATCCCGACAGCCAGGCAGGGCCGCAGGCGGAGAGGGCTGGGACCCAGCCCAGGAACCTGAAAACCCCAGAAACATTTTCCATTCCCAGTGGCAGCTCTTGCTGGTCCTCTTGTTCATTAACATCTGTGTCCCTCCGATTTGGGCTCTGGCTCGCACTCTGTGAACCACTCAGAGAGGCTCTTGCTACCTCTTTGTTCCAATAGACAATGGCCCCAGTAACAAAGGAAAATCAGATGCAGGTGAGGGTTTATTTTTAACATTTCTGAAGCCAAATGGGGATTTAACATGAAAACCAGGGACCTCGTTTCCGCCTGCTCGCTCCCAAAGTGGCCGGGTCCTTTGGGCCGGCCAGGACTCTGGCATACTTGGATCTCATCCAAGCATGCGCACGGCTTGATGAGACAGCCAGTCTGGTCTTTCTGGGGCCTTCTTTGGGCAAGACATGGACATGTTTGTGTGGAGGTAGGATTAACCCCACACCCACTGAGCCAGGTCAGTTCAGGAAGCGCCACTGCTCTAGACACCCCAAGTCTACATGGCTTCTTTCCACTGTAGTCCGGGCCAAGGGACACATGAGTACATGGGTAGTAAAGCAAACATTCTTTGACACCATTGGCTGAAACTCTGGTTGTGGGTCAGCTCTGAGCTTGCAAAAAGCAGAGGTGGGGGTTTCCTGTGAGAAACAGCAAATACTCCAGGGCTGCTATAGTCAAGGGGCACCCACTCTGTACTAAGGACTTGGTCCTCTGTTTCCATCACCACAGGCATCTCCTGAGACAAAATCACTGTCAGCTGGGTTGGATCCACAAGGGAACCAGCTTAGGAAGGCAAGGAGCAGCCCATTAGCTTCAGAGTACGCTGGTGATTATTCGACTGCAGGCCTAATTCTCTTTCCACTGTGCCATAGGGTGGATGAGCATTAATTTTCTTTCTCCTGATTTTCCACTCACTGAGGGAGGCAGGAACCGTCCTGTGTTTGCTCTCTCCTGAGAACCCCTGCAGCTGCAGCTTGATGTAGGAATCCAGCAATGATTCCTGGGTTCTCCATGGGCACGATTATAACAAAATGTTTCAGGAAGACAAAACAAGTAGTGAAAAGCAATGAAGTGGTCTGCTCCCCTTGTTGAGGCTTAAGAGCTAGGTTGTTTTTCTGATAGAAAGCAGGTTTCCTTTCTGTTTCAATCCTTCCAGCCGCAAGTCTGGGCTTGAGGAAGAAGCATGGACCTAGGAGAAAAGGAAGAGGAAAGGAAGGGGTCCCCGGAGCAGGGGGCTGCCTTTCCTCCAGGACAGCTGGCCTTCGCGCCCTCATCTTGCTCCTATTTTATGTCTGTGAAGCAGGGAAACCACGGGACCCTGAAGGGCAGGGCGGGCAGGGTAGGGAGGGCAGGGAGGGCAGGGCATTAGAACCAGCGCCCCCCGGTGGCTGGGAGTGACATCCCTCCTGCCGCCTGGAGCTCTGACGCACTGCTCTAGTCCGCCAGCCTCGGCATCTCCTGGTGCTGATTCCTTTTCCAGAACAAGAAACTGGTCCCCTCCAAATTCCGATCTCCAGCCAGCACCTCTCACCCCACACAGTCCTGTGTTATCTGGCACTAGAACTTCTGTAGAACCCAACAAGAATAAAATCAAGGCCAAATTCCTCCAAACCAGTAACAGCTGCTTCTCCTCCTTCCCCTTCCTCGACACCCTCAACCTTCTTGTTCTCCCTCTTCCTCCTTCCCTTCTTCCTCTTCTTTTTCCTCCTTTCTTGTTTTTCTTTCTCCTCCTCTCTTCTTGTCTTCCTCTTCCTCCTCCTCATCTTCTTATACTGGGGATCAAATCCAGAGGTGGTCTACTCTGAGCTACATCCCCAGCCCCACCCCTTTTGAGGGCAACATGTACTGGGGATTGAATTCAGGGCCTTCCACTGAGCTACAGCCCTAGCCTTTTTTAAAATTTTTGAGACAAGTTCTCACTAAGCTGGGTTCAAACTTGAGATCCTCCTGCCTCAGTTTCTCAGAGTGGTGTGATTACAAGCATCCAGGACTCCCTACCCCTTTTTATTTCTTTTTTTTTCCTTAATTTTTATTTATTTATTTTTTTGGTAATTTTTATTTTAAAGAAAATAAAACAGAATCAAGCCAATCAAAACAAAACAGTGTAAGTAATGCAGGACTTCAATGCAAGATAATAGGGAATTAACAATGGCCACCACCTTCAGCAGGAGATTCCCATAGATGCTACACTGCATATTGTTATCCTCTGAATAAACAATCAGATTATGGGCTTTAGGCCTGAAAAGTCAGTGAAACACTAAACACCACAAGCATTAAGTTGTATTTTACCTCAATAGCTGTCATCACAGCCTGTGTTTCTCTGGGTCAGCCAGTCACTTATTGGCAGGGTGGGGTTGGCTCTTTTTGTTAATTTTTATTTTTATCAGTGCATGTTTGTAGATCATAAGGATTTCATCCACTGTGGGGAGTTGGTACATGTACCTAACACATCTTACTTCTTTTTACAACCCTTTCCTCCTTTCCTCCTTCATCTCTTGGTTATTTCTTATTTTGAAACAGAGTCTCACTAAGTTACTCCGGCTGGCTTTGAACTTGTAATGATCCTGCCTCAGCCTCGCAACTACTTGGGATTACAGGTGGCATGACTAAACTCAGAATCAAAACAACTTCTTTCTTTTAATCATTAATTTATGTATGATTGGATGAACTCATATTTACTTATTTTTCAATTCTGGGGTTGTACATTTTATTAGGCTTCAGAAAGTGCACAGTGTCATGTACCCACCCTTAGAGTATCATAACAGAAGAGTGTCACAGCCTGACCCTCCCTGTGCCCTGGCTGCTTCTTCCTTCCTCCTACCCAAACCTTCACACCCTCTCCACGGTGCCCAGGATGTTCCCCAGTGTCATCCTTTCACACTGACTTCTTTCATGTGACAACCCGCATTTCAGGTGCCTCTGTGACTTCTCATGGCTCAATGATTTCTGGATGGACCAGAAATCATTTACTCACTCTTCTACCAAAGTTTATTTACTCACTCTTCTACTAAAGGACATCTGGTCAGTTCCAAATGTTGGTAGGGATGCACGGAGCAGCTGGAAACAGCCGGATGCCGGTTTGCTCATCTAGATACATACCTAGGAGGAGCTCTATCGCTAGGTTATGGGTGATGCACACATGTCACAGTTTCTTCCCTTGACAATCTGGCCTGTTAAAAGGAACTCTGAAAGGGCAGGGACTGTTTCTCTGTCACTGAGTGACCCCACAGCTGAGCAGGGAGTCTGGCAAGTGGTAGTAACTGCAGGGACTGCAGGAGACTCAGCTGTCTCTAACACATTCTACAGCCACTACCTGCAAACGTGGGGCCAGCCAACATTAGCTGGCTAAAAGTAACATGCAAGACACATGCAGGAGAAGCTGCCCTCTGACCTGTGTGTCCTGAGACCAGCAATCTCTGGGTTCATGGGGCCCAGCCTCATCTGTTTCTCTTCTCTTCTCTTCTCTTCTCTTCTCTTCTCTTCTCTTCTCTTCTCTTCTCTTCTCTTCTCTTCTCTTCTCTTCTCTTCTCTTCTCTATGATCCCACATAGCAGAAAAACAGTCAATAACTTGATGGACCAACGTCTTCCCAGCCCTTCCCAGAGTAGCCTACTTTCTTCTAGACCTCTAACTTCCAGTCCTAACCCCTCCGACTTCCTGTACTAGCCCCTCTGACTTCCGGTACTAGCCCCTCTGACTTCCGGTATTAGACCTGACTTCTAGTGTGTTTTTGCAAGCAAAGAGCTCTCTCTCCTGGTCTAGCAACAGTGTCTTGGTGCATATTGATCAGGGAGCTTTCTTCCCATTGATGTAAGTAAAGTGATTAAAGGTTCAGCCTCCTCATTATCATCCCACAGCATCAGGAATCCACAGATCAGCACTTTATTTGTGTAAATTTAGGTTCTTCCAATTTCTTGCTCCTACAGAACATATGCTGGTAAAGATCCTGGGACATGCCCAAGCTCCTCTTTGACGTCTCAAAGTTTTCTCCTCGTTTTTAGCTCAATCTTTTCTGAATCTTCAATTTCCTCCTTTCTCATACATCATTTTTATCAATTTAGGAACAGACTCTCCACAATCTTTCATTTCTCTTTTTACTCCCCCCCTCCACAAGGACTAGGGGTTGAACCCAGAGGCGCTCTACTTCTGAGTTACATTCTCAGCCCTTTTTATTTTTTTACTTCTTTCCAGGTTCTTGCTCAGCTATTTACAGCCCCCAACTGACCATTCCCCTGCCTCAGCCTCTTGAGTAGCAGGGATTACAGCACAATCTCCCTTCTTTCAGGAAGGTGTTCCTCAACTGATAAATTGCTTATTCCTCAGATAAACTCTTCATCTTTTTTGCAGTGTGTGTGGATTTAACTTCCTTCTTTCCATTTTTAACAGAACCATTGCCAGTGTTCAGGGACCCTGGCTCAGAGCTCAGGCTTAAAGTCAAGGGCTCTTCCTTTCCCAGTTCCTGGAACACCTGTCATCACAGTCCAGTTTGCCCTTTCTCCCACCTCTCTTGCATTCTTTCTTCTTTTTTACAGTTCTGGATATTGAACTCAGGGCCTTGTGCTTGCTGGCAAGTACGCTACCACTGAGCCACGCCTCCGGTCCTATCGTATTTCTTAGCTTTTCTTCACTCCCTCTGCCTCCGTCCTAGCCCATTTCCTTGCATCTGCCTTTCGCCTGGTTTCCCTGTAGACTCTTTCCCTCTGTCCCTCTCATTCCACTTTCCATCCATTCATCAGACCCCCCCCCAAGCGCCATGCTGGACACCAGATTCACCAGTGACCCAAATGTGGCTCAGTGGGGAGGCAGGTGACCGACAGGTAACTACAGAGTCTTGGAAGGAATGTGATGATGGAGGAAGGGGGGGCCTAGGTATTTCTGCCAAATTCCTCATGCTCGAATGACTGTTTCAACTAACATTGGCTCCCTGTTATGGCTGCTCGTTCACTGTCCAATCATTACTATCTCAGTTCCATGTTTCCTTCGATGTTTCAGCTTCACCCCCAGGATTCTCTCAGGTAAGAAATATCAGTGGTAATAATGATGGTGGTAATGGCAGTGGCCTTCATTAAGACTGTGTATGTCCAGACCCCCTTCTAAGTACTTTTTCTGTGTAGACTTCACAGTGGTCTCTATGGGCAAGGCACTATTTATGTCACCAATTACAGCAGGAGAAATTGAACCATGATAGGCAGAATCTGGGTTGGAATTTACAGGTGTGGCTGCAGGCCTGGCACATGAGACCCTGACACCACAGCACATCAGTTTGCCTAGTGGTGTGGGCATTAGACTTTACCTCATGCCCGGAGGTCCCCTCCAGCCCCTCTCTCTGGGAATGGCCTTCTTTTTTGTGTCAAACTCCCTGTCTTTCTCAGAGCCTCTCTCCACTGAGAAGGAGATGGGTCTGGACCCAGCTCTGTGCTGAATCTCTGTTTCCAGCTGTTAAACGCTTCTCCCTGACTCTCAGCGTCTCTGTTTTTACAATAGGAGTGTCACAATTCCCCTCAGAGTCATCCTGAATGTGATGTGAAAAGAAAACGTAGCCAGGCATGGGGGCGCACGCCTGTAATCCCAGCACTAGGGATGTTGAGGCAGGAGGATTGCTATGAATGCGAGCCCAGCCTGGGCTACATAAGTTCAAGACCACCTGAATTACACAGCAAGAAGCTGTCTCAAAAATACTAAAAAGAAACCCAGAAAAACAAACAAAAAAATTTAAAAAAAGAAAAAGACAATATGTGAGTATGCTTTGCAAGCCTACAGCAGTGGTGAACCTATGGCACACGTGCCGCGGCCGTTTGTTACCACTGAAAACTCTAAAAGTTTCGCCATCACTTGTCTACCGTGAGTCCTGTGCAGACTCAAAAGAATCTAAGTAATTTCCTCATCTTGTTTCTCAAAATAAGAATATTTCTAAACAGGCTGTACTTCACTGTAGCATATTTTGCTTACGCATGCCCTTAGGTACATGAGTTTTTTCTTTGCTTGGTTATGAGACAAGGTCTCCCTATGTGATCCAACACAGCCTTGAACTCACTGTGTAGCCCAGGCTGGCCTCAAACTCTCAGTGATTCTCCTGCTTCAGCCCCTGGAGTGCCGGGATTATAGGTGGGTGCCACCGCACCTGGCAACTATCTTTTAAGAGCTCATCTTCTGGGGTTGGGGATTTAGCTCAGTGGTACAAGCGCCTGCCTGCCTGGCAAGCATGAAGGCATGAATTCGATCCCTGGTACCAACAAAATGAAACAAAAGAGCTCATCTTCTTCAGTTGGGAAATGGGCATAATACCACTTGCCTCATAGCGTGATTGTGGGAAAGAAATGCAATAGGTGCTTTTAAAGTATTAGACACTGTATGCTTCCCCTAACCTTCCTCTCTCTGTGGCTGCTGGGGACAGAAGAAGGTGGTGTCCAGGACTGTGTTTTCCCTCTTCTTTTACTGAACGAATGACACCTGCCTTCTTGGAGCCTCTGACTTACCTCAGCGCCAGCATTGCAATATTTTTTGCCCCAAAAAGCACCCTAAGAACTCCTGTGTCACCCACATGTGCTTCTCCTGGCAGCCTCATGCCAGGTCCCAAGTCACTGGTTCCTTGTGAGCTTCCTGGCGCCCCGAGACCTGGGTCTGCTCGTTCAGCTGAAATTACTTGTGTCTGGCACGGACCTTCTCTTTCGATTTTGGCAGAGCTTCAGGGAATGAAAAAGCTGGGTTCGTGTTAGGGCTGGGATTAGAATTTGGGACTCCACAGATCATACTGTTAACACTTCTCCTCTCTGCTAACTTTATGAAGTTCAAGAAAAGCTTTCTGGGGAACGGCACCAGTTTATTTGCCAAAAGCTGAGACGGCCAAGGAAGATGTAGTCAGCATTTGGAATCTCCTTGCCTTAGAGTTTCACAGCCAAGGAGGGAGGAAGCATCGGCTGGGATGCGGGGGAGTGGGGGCCGTGTGGGTAGCGTGCAAAAAGGATTTGGATGGGTTCAGGATGCCGAAGAAGTCCGGCGCCTTCGCTTCCACCCCCACAGTGTCTCTCAGGCCTCCCTTTTTCTCCTTCTCTAGCACAGCCCCTTGCCTAGGCCCGCATTGTCTTCAGCAGCCTCACAGCTCCACTTGTCTGTCCTAAACACCATTGCCAGACTTTATTTCTGTGCTTAAAACCATTCCAAGCTCCCCAGTGCTGAGCAGATAAAAGCTTCACCTTTCATCCCAGGGCTGAGCCCCTGTATCAGCCACAATGCCCTCCTGTCCCTGTCTCCTTGTTCCACCCTCCACGAGGCCTCCAATGCCAGCCAACTGGGACACATACCTTCCTCCAGACCCGCCAACCCGCGAGCCTTCGCCCAGGCTGCCTCCTCTGCCCAGACTGCTCTCCCCTTGTGCCACCTTTGCCGGCCAGTTTTCTTTGTTATCCAGGGGGACCAATTAAATATCTCTCCTTCTGCATTACCTTCGCTTCTTGTCCAGGTGAAACAGTGGCTCCTCATCTCCACTCTGTATGCTGCATTCTTATGTGCGTGCCATTAGGACATTTCAAGGACAGGACTGTGCCTTATTTTGGGTTATGCACCTTCTACTGCACACGGAGTGTCCTGTTTGGTATATGTTACTTTATCTGGATTTTTGCAAGCTGGTGTGTGACAAACTCCATAATGCCAGGGAGGAGCCAAAGCTCCTGAGCTTTTAGCTGTGTCAGGCTGACTGATTTTTGCCTCCCCCTAATTTCAGAGAAGTGCAGTGTGCTGGGTCATAGTGCTGGTAAATGCTTCCTTATGTGACCTGGGAAACTGCTCCCTGTGAAAGAGTCTGTCCCTGAGAAGGCATCTAGGTGGGCAGGCACTGCAGCCTGGTTATGCTCATGTGACAGTTATCACCAATCCATGGCAGACTTTGTGTTACACTATGGGGACATACACATGACTGTGACTGTCCCTGCCACAGAGCCTAGCAGGGGAGAAACACACACACACACACACACACACAGAGAGAGAGAGAGAGAGAGAGAGAGAGAGAGAGAGAGAGAGAGAGAGAGAGAACTTCTGAGGTTCTCAGCCAAGCCTGGAAGCAGAAGGGTAGGCTTCTTGTGAGTGGTGATCACTGAACTGAACATTAAACGGTAGGTGAGAGCTAGGCAAAGATGGCAAGTGTGACCCCGGAAAGCCTCACGCTACCATGCACATTTGAAATAAAAAGATTCTTGCTTCAGTGGGAAAGTAGAGGATAGAGATACTAATAGACAAGATGATGGTGTAAAACTGGGCTTTGGACACAGATGGTTTTGGATAACTAGACATAGTAATAGAATGCAGTTGGAGGCTGAGCTCTGCAGAGGGCATGGGGGAGTGGGCAGCTTGCAGTTATCAACTCCTAGAAGCTTATCACTGGGTTATTAGCTAAGAGAGAGTCTCAGGGATATCAGGATCCTCTACAAAATACATAAGGAGGACCCTATTTATTGCAAAATAAACAGCACTGGAGGAGATTGCTGCATTTCAAGGCCTAGTTTGGGTGAGAGAAGGCATCGAGATGAGAGAATGTGGCTTCTATTGTTGTAACTGGAAACCTGAAGCTTAACACTAACCATAACTCACACTGCAGCTTCCCTGATGACCAAAACCTGTGTATCTCTGTGGATGACCCAGGGCAGGTCTTGGCCTTGTATCAGTAACTTCCCAGAGATGGGATAAAGGCTCTCCTAGCTGCCCTGGGACCTCGTTTGAGCTGTCTCGTGGAGGCAACCCCAAGCCCATCCAAGAAACTCTCCTTTGGTACCTACTGTGTGCAGGCAGAAACAGAAGCACCAGGTCCCCAGTTGCAGATAAGATCCAGTTTCTGCTCACAAAAAGAACTCTAATTCCAGCAATAGGAGGAGTGGAGAATAGAATTCATCAGTGATTACGTTTTTGTTTGATAAAGACACTGCCCGCAGCTGACTCAGCAAAGTAGGAGAACAGGCGTAACACGGGCCCGAGCCCTGGACTGGGTGTCTCTATCTGTGGGCCGCTGCCTCCCCTCTCAGCTTCTCCCCTGGGATTGGAAAATGGTTCCCAACTCATGTGGAAGGGGAAATGGAAAATAATTCTTTTCCTGGAACATCTTACAGCAACCCAGAGCAAGTGAAGTGGAGGGAGAAGGAGGAAAGAATGGCACAGGGCCAGGGGCCAAGGCTCCAGCGGAGAATGAAATAACAGATTTTCCAGGACAGGCCCTGGGTGCTGCGGGGACCTCTGTGACGGACTCCTGGTGGCATAGCTTGGAGCTGTGTTGATCATACTCACTGCTTTTGCTCATCAAACTCTCTTAGCTCCTTTAATGTTCTCCGCCAGGGGTTAGACCAGGCCCACCCCTGACTCGGGATGTCCAAGAGGACAGCGACAGATAGAACTCATCAGTGTCTCTGGGGACTTATCAGCCAGTCCAGGAGACCAACTTAATTCAGGTGTTACGGTGTTATTTAATTTTTAAAACTTTGACTCTCATCTTGTTCATGCTTTGAATTCAATGTCTGTTACTTACATCTAAAAGAATCCAAATTGGTACAGACTCAAACACACACCGTCAGACAAGGCAGTTCCTCCGAGTGTCTCAGAATGTGCCTGCCCCGTTCCACAGTGAGCTCCCAGCAGCGTCTTCACAGCTCCCCAAAGACACAGGGAAGGGCTCTGTCTGCCGTGGATAGCTCACCTGCCTCTGAGACTGGTTAGGTGCGGGAGGGCATGCTGTATTCTGAATATGCCAGTAATCTCCGCTCTTGGGTCAGTGGCGATGGCGAGGGCTGAGGGAGGAGGAGGAGGAGGAGGAGAGACGTGAGGCCTGGAGGTGGCCGGCCTATTGCATCTGTGCCCTCTACTACAGTGGTCTTCAAAGTCCAGCCCCGGACCAACCATGTGTACATCACCAGGGAAATTGTTCACAATGCCAAGTTATGGACCCCACTCAGGATCTCCTAGCTCAGACTCTGGGGGTGAGGCCCTGTGGTCACCTCCAAATGCCCTCGGGAACACTAAAGTTAGGCAATCACTGGGCCCCCTCACACAAGGACTAAAACCAGAAGGGATGATGTCAAAAGAAGCAGCAATAATGTTTGATCAGAAGGTGGGAAAAACTTTAAGAAACGAGGAAGTCTTTGTGGGGGCTTTTGGAAATGGGGTAGTTTGAAATAAATATAATTTCACAAATAATGTTATAATTATAATGAAGAGTTTTGAAAATCCTTTACCCTCCCTTCACTTATGGTTTTTCATTCTTGGTCCATGAGTAAAAGCATATTTAGTTGTAACTAACAGATACATTTTTTTGTTTTTCATTTTTCACTTAACATTTTCATAACATAGTATGGTTTCTATTACATAAAAATTTTTAACTATTTATAATATATTTGAGGAAGTTTATTCAAGAAAAAAAATTTTAACTGGTTCATAAGTCTTTATCTATTTTTTAGATCAAGTTTCTTGGTACCGAGGCTGGGAATATAGCTCAGTGGCAAAGTGCCTGCCTAGCAAGTGCAGGGTCCTGAGTTTTACTCCTGTTACAATTTAGATATACACAGTGATCATATTCACCGTAGGAAATTTGTACCTGTACATGATATATCTTGATTCTTCTTTTTTATTCCCATTTCCTCCCCTCTCTTCAACCCCTATTGCCTTCCTTATTTCTTTTCTTTTCTTTCCTTTCCTTTCCTTTCCTTTCCTTTCCTTTCCTTTCCTTTCCTTTCCTTTCCTTTCCTTTCCTTTCCTTTCCTTTCTTTCTTTCTTTCTTTCTTTCTTTCTTTCTTTCTTTCTTTCTTTCTTTCTTTCTTTCTTTCTATACCGGGGATCAGATTCACAACCTTGTACTTTCCAGACAAGCCCTTGAGCTGCTGAGCTAAAATCCCTGGCCCTTCCCTTCCTTATTTACAAAGCTTTGTTTCAGTTTTACCCTTCTCTTCCTTTCCTCCTTCCCCCTCCCTAGTTCTCCCCCGCTTTTTTTAACAGTTTCTTCTTATTTCACAATTTCTCTTATATATTTTAGTTCTTATTTACACTTTCAGTTTCTCACACCAGGGAGACAATGCAATACTTACACATGTCTGATTTATTTCATTTAAGAGGATAGTCTCAAGGTCCATCCACTTAGTTATAAATGTCTCAAGTTTATCCTTCTTTAAGGCAGAAAGTTTGTCAATTTTACTTAACCTTTCCAAGAAACAACTCTTTGATTTATTGATTCTGTGTATTGTTTTCTTAGTCTCCATTGCATAACTTCTGCTGTGAAATTTATAATTTTCTCCTTCATATGCAGTGTCAGCTTGACTTGCTCTTCTTTTCCTAGAATCTTGAGGGTCAACATTAGGTTGCTTATTTGAGCTTGCCCTGTTTTTCTGATGTGGAAACTCAACACTATAAATTTCCTCACAGGACTACCTTTATTGTGCCCCATAAGTTCCAGTATGTTGTATTGGCCGTATTATTTAATTATAGAAACTATCTAATTTCTTCTTTAATTTTATCTCTGACCCATTGGTTTTTCAAGAGGGTGTTATTTAATATCCATGTATTTATGAAGTTCTTGTGGTTTCTTTTGCTATCAATTTCCAATTTCATTACATTATGATCTAATAATATACGTGGGATAATTTCAATTCCTTTGCATTTAATTAAACATGTTCTATGAGCTAGTATGTAGTCTATTTTGGAAAATCCTGTGTTCACCTGAGCAGAATGTCTATTCTGATGTTGTGGGATAGAATACTCTGCAGACATCTACTAAGTCCATTTGTTCAAATATGTGGTTTCGTCCTGATATTTCATTGGTTTTTTTTTGTTTGTTTGTTTGTTTGTTTTGGTCTAGTTGATCTATCTATTTGTGACAGTGGGGAATTGAGGTCCCCCATTATAATTATATTAGTGCTTATTTGATTTTTCAAGTCCATTAATATTTCTTTTTTATGGTTGGGTTCACTGGTATTTGGTACATATATATTTATGATAGTTATATCTTCCTCTTGAATTTTTCCCTTTAAAAGAATGTCTCTCTTAATCAGTCTTGACTTGAAATCTACTTTGTCTGCAAATAGAATAGCTACCCCTGCTTTTTTTCCTGCCAAATGGGGTATTGTTTTGCATCCTTTGACTTTCAGTCTATGAATTTCTTTTTGAATTAAATGTGTTTCTTGTATTCTGCAGATTGTTGGTTCTTGATGCATTTTACAAATCTGTTTCTCTTGATTGGTGAATTGAGATCATTAACATTGATGGTTATAACTGAGATGTATTGACTTATCCTTGTCATGTTATTTTCCTGTTATTGGCTCCTTTTTCCCCATTTAATTGCTTGCCTTGCCTGGTAGATTAATTCTGTTGGACTTCATGGAGTTATAATCCTTTTAATCTCATTCTAGAATATCCTTTAGAACATTCTGGAGTGCTAGTTTAGTATTTATGAATTTTCTCAGGTGTTCTTTGTCATGTAAATATCTCATTTCTCCATCAATTTTGAAAGATAGTTTTGCAGGATATGTCAATCTGGGTTGGAGATCATTTTCTTTTAGGGCTTGAAATGCTTCACTCCAAGCTCTCTTTGACTTGAGGTTTGTGTTGAGAAATCTGTGATTCTGATGGCCTTTCCTTTATAGGTGATTTGTTTCTTTTCTCTAACAGCTTTTAATATTCTGTTATGTTGAATTTCTGGAATCTTGACTCTTACATGCCTTGCAGTAGTTTTTGTTTTTGTTTTGATCATGACTGATTGGAATGCTACATGCCTCACTTATCTGTAGGTCAAGTTCTTTTTCCCTGCTTGGGAAGTTTTCTGCCATGACTTCTGTGAGCAGGCTTTTTGTTGTTTGTGCTATCTCTTGCTTTTTCAGTGATGCCAGTTAATCTTATGTTTGTTTCTTCACACCACATAGAAGCTGTTGGATTGATTTCTCTTGATCCCTTGCAGTTTTAAAGAAATCTTTCTTTTCATGATTGCTAACCATAATCTTGTCTTCTGTATCTGAAATTCTGCCCCCACTTAGGTTCATCCTGCTGTGCATACTTTCAAGGGAATTTTTAATTGCCTACATATCTGTTCGAATCTGTATCATGGATGCCATTTTTTGCTATGTTAGGCATTCATGTTTCTATCATTTTCTTAAATTCCTCTATTTTAAAAAATATGTATCTGCTCTAGAGTCCCTAAGCATTTTTTTTTTATTATGGTCACCATCTCTGAAATTATCTGAGAAATTATTTCTGATTTGATTTTTTTCTAGAGCCTCAATCATCCATTTGTTACTTTTGCTCTTCCCATTTCAGAGAGTCCAGGAGGCTCATTGCCCCCTGGGTTTGCCTGCAGTGAACTAGAAGTCTGGGGTTGCATCTTGCTTTCATGTCTTCTCATGATTGTTTTCATTTGGTTTTTTTAGTTTAATTCTTGCATTGATGCTGGTAAATGTTTATGGTAGGTATTTTTATTGCTAAGGTTGAGAACCATTAGGAAATGACTACTTCTAAGAAATGTCTTCCAGGGCCAGGGATTTAGCTCAGTGACATAAGC
Source organism: Hydrochoerus hydrochaeris (assembly GCA_004027455.1). Taxonomy (NCBI): domain Eukaryota; kingdom Metazoa; phylum Chordata; class Mammalia; order Rodentia; family Hydrochaeridae; genus Hydrochoerus; species Hydrochoerus hydrochaeris. The sequence goes on from PVLA01001872.1 coordinate 307,938, forward strand.
ACTTGCCTTGCAAGCATGTGGTTGTGAGTTCGATCCCCGGTATCAAAAAGAAAGAAAGAAAGAAATGTCTGTCAGGTGTAGCTGGCTTTTGGGTTTTGAGTTAGTTGCGAGATCCTCCCTCTTCCAGTTATTGGAGATGAGAAGTTGCTGCTTACTTGGCCCTGCCCCTGGTTCTTTGGCACTGGGCTATAGTATTTTTTAATGACCCTAGGCAATCTCAGTCTTGGCATACCAGGAAGAAAAACTGATTAGCACAATTAAGTCATTTTGGCTAAAGTGGTACAATAACATCAAACACAGCCTAGAAAATGACAAGTTGAGGTAACTATTAATTTGCCACTTTTAATCATATGAACTAGCTTTATGGTCATATAATAAAATCTAAAGGGACTCAGAAAATAGTATGAAGTAAATAAGCCCTCAATATGGCAATTTTACCCTTGGGGAGAAAATCTAAAAGGGGTTGGGGAGGAGATAGAAAAATAGAAGAAGAGGAAGAGATTAACAGAAGCCAGAGTGGAGGACAAAGGAAGATCACACAAGCTTTGGGAAACTGCTGAAGAAAGCAGGAGGGAAAGAGAAGGAAAAAATAAAAACAAGAACAGAACAACAAAAACTAGAAACTGTTCACAACTCATATAAAAACAAGAACAATCAATAAAAAAAAAAAGGAAAGAGAAGAGCAAAAAATAAAAATAAAAAATGTCCATTTCAAGTTGTCTCTCTGCTGTGACATGTTGGACAACATGGCAGACAGAATCCAGATCAGAGCCAATCAATCCCAGCAAGCCAGCCATAGCTTTTCGGCGGGATTCGAATAATCTCAGAGAGCTGCACCTTTACTACCATTGGTGCAGACTGATTTCTGGCTGTGAGGCTGGAATCAGATCTGTTCAATCTGAACAAGTCCATGTTCCCAACTTGAATTCAGCTCCCTGACCCTGTCACTGGGGGCCACAAGATGGAGCTGTAGCTTTTTTGAGTACTGAGCTTGGTTAACTCCTTTTCTAGCTGGCTGCCAGCCAGTCACTCTTACCTGGGGAACCAGAATAGCTCACTGGCCATAGCAGTTGGTGCAGCGCCGGTGCAGTTCTCTGAGGAGGCCTCTGGGGTACGCAGTGGTCACCCGCTTGTGCAGGTTAGAGCTGCCTTTCCCGTGCAGTGAGTCCAGGCACCGGGAGAAAATGTCACCTACCACCTCCTTCTTCATTAAAATCTCTCTCTTCTCTCTCCCCATAGTTTCATATCCTCCCTGGCTCCTGGGGACCCAGTTCCCTCCATTGTTATATTGTTATATTTCATTGTTCCCCACATTGTTATATTTCAGTGTCTGGACACCAAATCTCCTAGAGGCTTTCTCTGCTGCCCATTGCTGCACCATCTTCCAGGAAGTCCATTCAAGAAAAATTCCAAGTTATCTGTGGATCCACTATTTTAACCAAAGAATTGTTATCATTACCTTCTAGTCTTTTTTTATGAAAATTATATCATTGAGATACTGTTAGACGTATTTTACACACATACTTGACTTATTGTGCAATCATTCTTCTTTATTACGGTTTTCATAGCATTAATTTTTGTTTTGGACTGAGGCCAGCAAATAAATGGATCATAATTTATTTAACCAACTTCTTATTATTGGGCCTTTTGGTCCCTTCCAGCTTCTACAGTGATAAACATCTTTGTTTACATAGTGTTTTTTTTTTCCACATTTTGAGTTATTTCCTGAGGATAGATTTCCAGATGTGGAATTACAGGTCACAGGATACAAAGTTTTTTAATGGCTCTCAATACATTTTGCCAGATTTTCTCCAAATGGTTTGTACCAATTTACATTGCCACCAGCAACGTGTGACAGCGCCAGTGTTCCCACAACCTTGGCAGTTTGGAGTATTTTAATTAAAAATCTTTTTTTTCTTTTTTGCCAATTTAACAGAGGAAGAACTTTACCTTGTTTCAATTTGCACTTTTATTACTTTACCTAATATTACTTAGTACACTTCTCCCCCTATGTTGTTCTAAAGTTCTTAATAAGTCGTTTATGGCTGCCAAACCCTTTTATGGTTGAGATTCGGGGAGTCGACATCAGGATAAGACAGTCCAGTTTAGAGACCAGTGTGAGCAAGATCACAGGGAAGGAAGGCTTGTACGCAGCCTACCAGGACCCTCCTCCTGCTGAGCTCTCCATCCTGGTGACACAGCACCACTAGCCATCTAATCGTCAAATCAAACTCTGGGTGTCATTGTTGACTCCTCCCTGATCTTCACATTCATTCCATATCCTCGCCCCCTAAATTACTCTTGAAACTGCGTCTTCCTCCCTGCTGCTACTTCCTGAGTTCAGGCCATATCATCTTTTCCTTTTTCTCTGAAACTATTACCTATGTCTCCTAACGTGTCTGGTTTCCCTCCAAGTCATCCTTCACGTTGCAAGCAGACCTATCTTTCTAAAACCCAAATAAGACAAAGTTTTTGTTTGTTTGTTTTAAACAATTTCCCACTGCTTTCAAAATGAAGTCCCCAAACTCCTGAGCGCATTTTGCAGGGCCTCTGTGATCTGAACCCTACCCTACCCTTTTCTTGGTGGTGCAATATCAGGAGGTTTGACACTTTGATTTTTCTATATGAGCCATCTGATGACCACGGTCAGGGACTTCAGACATCCAGCCATGTTTTAACAATGGCTGAGGAGGGCTGGGGGTATGTGATAAGTAGCATCAATTGGTTTCATGAGTGTCTTTACTAACATGCCCTGTGTCCACATCAACCATCAGGGTGGTATTTGCCCCAGAACTACTCAAGTTCCAGGATTAGTCCCAGGAGTGTTTGTCACTGGTAAAGATGACAAGTGACAACTGAACTTGAATTCTCTTAGAAAAATGCAGGGTGGAGTAAATAATCTATGAGTTTCTTTCTGGAAGAATGAGCTATTTGAATCGCCAGTTGCATGTCAGAGATTGAAGAAAATCACAAAGAAAAAGAAAGCACAGCTTTAACATATATCTTAACTGTTCATGATTTTCGTAATGGAACTGGTTAAAATGGAGAAAGTTCTGGCTTCTGCCCATTCTGTCCAGATGGACCAGTACTTGATATATTGGACGGGACAGTAACTTGGAACAAGAAGGGAATTGATTTCAAGCACTTCCTCATTCTCCCTATCCGAGATGAAAAAAACCTTCAATGTTCCTCTTCAACTTTAAAACAATCTTCTTTCACAATTCCATACTTGACTATTAAATTTAAAGCTTTTCCAATAAACATACTTTCTGGTATATGACAAGGAATAAATAACGAGAGGGTTTGAAAAACAGAAAAAGATGAACAGTTCTTTGTCGTGGGTATTTTTCACTTTCTATGCATTCGACACACAGGAAAAATGTTTTAAAATCTTTGGTAGTACTGGGAATTGAACTTTGACAATAGTCTAGACAACTAGACAAGAGTCTAGGGCCACAGCCCCACCCCCTCTTTATCTTATTTTGAAACAGGGTCTTGTTAAGTTTAACTGAAAGGCCTGGAATTTGCAATCCTCTTGCCTCAGCCTCCAGAGTAGCTGGGATTACAGTGTGCACCGCCTTGCAGGGCTTTGACGGCATTTTTAATGGAGAGAACTACCACATACTGAATCGCTTGACAGGTGCGGGGCTTCACTGCTGAGCAGAGGTGCGATTGTGGGGAGAAGGCTTCATGCACACCTCCGCGATGCTCCGAGGGGACTGAACTGTCAAAGAGCGCAGAGGGGAGACAGATGAAGTGCAGGGGACTTCTTGGGAGTCTACCCACCCTCAGCTGGAAGAGCATCTTTTGTGCTAGGCCACCGGCCTCTTGCAATATTTTGTTAGAAGAAAGGCTTAACCGTGACTCCTGCCATGGAGCCCAGCCCCACAGGGCCATGTAATTGCCAGTGGCCCTGCTCACTTTGTCTGCCTGGTGGTGCCGTATCAGGGGGCCTCAGCCTGCTCCAGGAGGAAATTCTCAGGATGCTTTCAGTGCCGAATGACCAGCACCCATGAACTAGCAGGCCAGCAGGCCTAATCATCTCCCCGATTGCTTAGCGCTGTCTGGCACATGGAAAACAGACTAAGACCGTGCACCACCCTCCTCCTCCTCCTCCTCCTCCTCCTCCTCCTCCTCATTCCCTAATAATGATGTGGCAGCCTTGGATCTGTGAATAATTGCAATGGAATTGTAACATGATTATATAGTTCTGTGTTATTCAAATTTAATTCTTTTAAAAGCCATATCATAAAACTGGGACATTTTGAAGAATTACTGACAACAGGAAAAAGGAAATAAACGAAGGCAAAGTAGGTCCCCTGGGAGCCTGCCAAGCGTGGCTCTTCAGGTTCATTGCCGCTCACGGTGACAAATGTGTGGGTCACCCACGTGATCAAATGCTTGGGGTGCTCGCTTGATGTGGGTCCAAAGTGAGGCCTCTGCCAGCCACAGTAACCCCAGCGCACTCACACTGGTGCTGCGTCTTTGGGGCTTTCTTGTTCACGTGGTTACAGTGGCCTTAAAAGAAGCAATAGCATCTGTAGAATCAGAACCTCTGCCTTATTTTCAGAAATGTCTTATCTTGTCTTTTGAGTTTGTAAATAAACTTGGCTGTGCCAGATGAACTTGTTTATTGATGTGGGATGTAAACACCCCATTCGTGACTGATTCCAGATACCAGTGAAATCCCGTCCCAGGACTGACTTTAACTTTTTTTTTTTTCCCCCCACTACTGGGGATTGAACCCAAGATGTGCTTCCCACACCAGGCAGCTGTCCTGCCATGGAGCCCAGCCCCACGCCTAACTTTTCTAAAAGCTGCAAAACAACATAAAAGGAAAGACTCCTAAATGTTCTCTTAGTCCCCCAGCCTAACAAATATTGTCATTTCTTTGTATTCCCGATTATACTTTTTTGGAGGGAGAAGGGGAGGGGTACTGGGAGTCCAATTCAGGACCTCAAACTTGCCAGGTGGACACTGGGCCACTGAGCTAAATCCCTGGCCCTCACAACACATTTTTACATTAAGTTTTTTTTTGAGATAGGGTCTTGCTAGGTAGTTCAGGACGGCCTTGAACTTGCTTATGTAGCCCAGGCTGTCCTCAAACTCATGGTGATCCTCCTGCCTCAAGTTTCCCAAGTGCTGGGATTACAGGTATGCACAACCATGCCTGGTTCTATCCAATTTATCACTAAGTTTAATAAACCATAATTTTATGGAATTTATTAAAGGCTAATGAAGAAGAAGGTGGTCACAACAAATTAGTAAGACATTTTCTACTGGTGGAGGGTTAAGGGGAGCAGAGAGAAAGAATCTTGGTCTTCTTCCTCTTCTTCTCTTCCTCCTTCTCCTTCTCCTTCTCCTTCTCCTTCTCCTTCTCCTTCTCCT